>OY757141.1:43281269-43615458 GCA_963583835.1 Drosophila immigrans
TAAACTAAGTTCTAACAATTGTATTATTGTTTTAATTTGCCAAAGAAGTGCTCTAAAGCTGTCAATAAAATATATAAATAAAAAATGCGTATACTTAATTTCGACCTCACTTTTCTCTGTTCCTCTTAACTATTGTTAAACAGTTAAATTATGCTTTGAACTTTTCTTAATTATTAATTAATTTATCCCTAAGATTTGTAAGTTCTAACAGTCAAAATATTTGCTTAATTTTAATTAAAAATTAAAAGTGTTCTAGGAAAATTTAAAAAAACAAGCGTAATATTGACATATTTTCACTTTTCTCCTCTAAATTACGCATTATTCCTTTATTTTGAATTGCAAATTAGATATTTAATTGAGTGTACAAACTACAATTCGTTGCTGCAGAAATCAAGCGTTAAGCATCAAAGTTGTTATTCTTTTCATAATAATAAATAAACTATTAAATACGAATTTGCCAAAGTTGTTGGATTAAAAGAATGCGTAAAATGCAGTGTATGACAAAGCTCCATCAAACTTCTCCACGTACAAATATAATTATAATTTATTTAAAAACGAATGGATTTGATGCCTAGGCTGATCACTTTTCAGCTCGCCCTCGTATATCATAATCGAATCAGAAATTAGCATACTAGTAATATTGCTTGGCTAATGAAAATTGAGACTTGTTAGGTGTTAAATTAAATGGTTTAAAAAATCAATACATTAAATTGACAGATTTATTGAAAGTTAAATTAAATAATTATAAAAATCATTTTAATACTCTTTCAAATAGAAACACACTGCGACGGCAAAGAGTATTTGCTTGGTGAAAGATGAAAAACACTTTCGTGTTTGTGCGGATATTTCGGCAATGTTTACACAAAATACAGCGAAGAACAATAAATCGAAATGGCAAACAGTGAGCAAAATTTCTAATTAATAAGCGGGGGGGGCGGGAAGAATATGAAAAGCATAAATATTTGTTAAACAAATTAGCTAGCAAAACAGAGAGAGCGAGAGAGAGAGAAAAGGAAATGTCAAGTAGGCTAGTTAGTTGGCCCGAACATTCAGTCATGTGTCGCAAACGGAAACAAGACCAGGACGAAACAGAAACAGCGGCAAAGGAAACAGTGAATAAAGGGACAAAAAACGGATGTCCAAATGAGCGCTCGACCGGTTGATTACGAGCCAATGACATGCAAAGGCTCGAGGAGTGGCCAGACAGACAGACAGACAGACGGACAGACAGACAGACAGACAAGCAGCGAGGGGCAGGACGATGTCTCTATTAGGCTATTGACATTGTCCAGGGAGCACATCGAGCGTCGAGCGCTTTAATTAGCAAATTAAATGCAAAATGCGCAGGTGGCGAATCGATCTATAACAATAACAACACCTTAATCTCTATTTGAATACACATCGAAACAAAAAAAATATGCATATTTATCTACAGACACAAACAACAGCTGTCTTTTAGCCCCCACACACTCATCCATCACTTAGGCAAAATACTTGGTAAACAAATAATAAAGTAACGAAAAACTCTTTGTGCAGAGGTGGCTAATGAATTTCCAATCATTTCTCAATGCATTTTCTTTTCTTTTCCCTAATCAGTCTGCACAACTGACTAAGCTAAACACTTGTGAGATAAGCAAAATGCGGGGTATGAGTCTGTTTCTTGTTGTTGTTGTTCTTGTTATACCCTGCATAAGGGCAGTTGAGTCAGCAAAAAGTTGAAAACTTACAAGTTTGCTGAATCTGGACAGTTTTTGGCGTTTATTCAAGTTTCAGCAGAGGAATGTGAGGCAGCCGAGAGAAGACTGCCGTAAATTCTTTGGGAAGCTGATTAGATAATAAACGATGCCATAAATATCAACAAGGTGAATTAAGAAACTATAACACATAAAACCGCATAAATGGAAAACTACTTTGAACTTGCTGAGGAACACAAATAAATTGTAATTGCTTGTAATATGTAGAAAATATGTCGTCGTTTTTTTGTGAATAGTTTTCAAGAAATTACGAAAGGTCATCAAATTATTATAAATATTTATTTTGTTTTCTATTAAGAATCGATTTGGTAATTATTTTTGTTTATATTAAATAAATATAAAATAATTTGAGTTTCCTTTCAAAGGGTTTAAACATTTGAAAAGATTCTGAGATGGGTTACAATAAATTTATTATTATTATTTTATTTCATCTTTCTATTGAGTTTAAAAAAATTATTTAATAGTTTATTAACGATTATATTTTATTTGGACTGCTTATCATTAATAAAAGTGTCTTTCAAATTGTTCCAGCTCTAGGAGTGAAAATTTTTAAAATTATTTTATTCTCTTTCTTCGTTTTGAATTCGAAAAATTTGTTGATGTCACTTTGGGTCTTATATAAGTAATAATAAAATATAATAAATAGAGTTGCCAGCTAATATATTCTAAGCACTTCTAGTCAACTTGCAAAAGATTAAAAAATCCAATCAATCATTGATATTTAATTTTTAAATTAAATTGTTCTTCAAACTGTCTGAAAAATTTTTTAAAAAATCAATGATTGAACATTTACTTTTCTTTCTTTTCAATTTGTCTTCAAATTGTCTTAAAGAACTAAAGAAATTAAAGATTTCATGTTTGCTCCTTTCCGAATTGTCTTTAAATTGACTTAAAGATAATAGATTTAATTTTAGCTTTACTTCCGATTTCAGCGGCAGTTCGTTTAGGCAACAATCGACCCTCTGGATTGTTGGCCTGCCCAACTTTCAAGTGTATCGCATCGTTTTTATTAAATTGTTTGTAGCCGCCACAACACACACACACAATCACACACACACACACACTCACACACCCAGCGAATCAAAGACAGTGCACAGAGATTACGTGAGTTTACAGTTGCCTTCATCGGCTTCTACGTCTTGATCTTCCACCCGCCGTGCCACAGTTCGAATTATAACAACGTACTTCAGTTGGTTGCCTCATTTAATTGCATTATCTCAAATGTGGGCGTCGCGCACTGACTCAATTAGGCAACGCTCCACAGAATAGATATCTGCGAGGGGCTTCGAGGGGGGAGTTGGAAATATTTTCCACAAGATTGTGGAGACATTTATCTAGGCAAGCTAATAAGATTTTGTGTGTAGAGAAATTGGCTTCGTATCTTTGCGAGATTAGAAAGTCGACGGAAATCGATGTAGACTATATATTGTGTATATATATATTCCTATTCAAGGAATGCGACGGCAGTCGTTGTATAATATACAGGTATGTATATGTATATATATATACATATGTATATTTATATACAAGGAATGCTAAGGAAATCAACGTTTTCCAATTATATTTTATGTATGTATGAGTATATGCCTGTTATTATACAATTATATATTATATATATATTCCAAATTAAAATTATATATATATATATATATTCCTATTCAAGGAATGTTAAGGAAATCAATGTATTCCAATTATATTTTATATATGTATGAGGCATATACTCATGTTATAATCCAATTATATATTATATATATATTCCAATTAAAAATTATATATATAAATATATATTCCTATTCAAGGAATGTTAAGGAAATCAATGTATTCCAATTATATATTATATATATATTCCAATTATATATTATGCATATATATTCCTATTCAAGGTCTAGTTGGAGCGTGCTCTATGACCTCAGCGATTGCGTATACGACGCGTTTGAATGCCCCAAAGACTGGCCGCATTAAAAAATATGGTTACTTGATATGCGGGGGGCGATTGCTAACCTAGCACAATGCACAAAGCAGCTGGAGGAATGAGAGAGAGAGAGAGAGAGAGAGAGAGAGAGAGAGGAGGGTGGGGAAAGCGGTGTCGAGTTGCCGGCTATCGGTTCGATTGTACACTATCAAACAAAGTCAGGCGCAAAGTTGGTAAACAATAAATGCAGCGCATGACAAAAGCAGGCGTGAGTCAACAAATTGTTACTTGCTAAGAGCAACAAATACAAATAATAATAATGCAAATAAAAATCTAGAAAAATGTGCAACACAACGAGAGAAAGAGACAGCGAGAGAGGGAGAGAGGGAGAGAGAAATTGCGGCATCTCGAACAATGACGAAAGCAAAGCACGAAACAGGAAAAAAGGTGGACGACCTCAGGATGCAGTGCAGCAAATGCAATTGAGACTCACACACACACACACACACGCACTCTCACACAGACAATTGCAATTACAAGACGTCACTAAATTGTTTAAATAAATTTATAGCACATTTTATGCTTTGGCCTGCATTTATTTATAAACTTTTGCGGCAGACGGAAAATTCACTTATACGCGAAAAATTAAACACAGTCTGCTGAGTTTTGCATTTCGTTATTTTGTCTTGCATTTTCCTTTTCGCCAGCAAATACAAAACAAAACCAAAGAGAGCGGGAGACAGAGGGAGAGCGAAAGAGAGCGCGAGCAAACGCAGCGAATAACAATGTGAAAAGGCAACGCGCAGAAAGGATGGAAAGTAAAGTGTGGAGAGAGAGAGAGAGAGAGAGAGAGAGCGAGAGCGGGCGCCCAATGGCAGGCAACACTTTTTTTTGTTGTCCGCTCTTCTCGTCGACGACGCTGCGTATGCGTAATGTGTAAAAAAAAAACGAACAGCGAACCGAAAGTGGAATGACGGAAAATTAAAGTTTTTGCCCCAAACAACACTTTGTTGCCTTGCCCGCTTGCCACCACACCCCGGAAACCAGCTTGCCCCATGCCACACAAGCCGCCCAAAAGCATGCTTGCACCTTGCACAAATGTGGAAAATGCTTTTGCCGTCGTCTGTGAGGCGCCACAAACGTTGCCGCCGTCGCCGTCCTCCTCGCTGTTGCATTTCCCCAAGCCCAAATATTCCTTTTACCAAAACACACACAAAAGTGTGGGAGGGGGAAAAAATCGTTTGTTTTTGTTTCATTCACTCGGCAGGAATTGCAATTATTTGAATGTCGATTTGAGTTTTTATTTTTGTTTTGTCGAGCACTGCCAAAACAATTAATAACAATTTCGTTGTACATTCTAAAAACCGGCAACAACAATTCGTTGCACGTTCACCAAACTTCACCTTGACATTATGCACAATAAAGCGAAATGATTTATAATTAAATTATTACAGATTTCAAACGTGTAAACTTGTTGTTTTTCGAGAGAGACGCAGGCGGGAGACACTTGAGAAAACAGAATTGCAATTGCAATTACAAATTCGAATTATTTGTGTTGTTTTTTTTGCTTTACTTTTATTTTCTAGTGTTGTGTGTTTTTTTTTTTTTTGTGTGTGTTCTAACGCGACGACAAAAACACGCGCTGCTCTAGCGGGCTGCGTTTTAATGTTAACTGAACATAGAAATGACAGCAGCAAATTTGCCATAAAAATGCGACGCCGTCCAGCCAGAACAACAAAAACGACGCAGTAGTCAATGATAAAAAGTAACAGAGCGAGAGAGAGAGCGAGAGCGAGAGAGCGAACGAACGCGCTCTCTCAGCGAAGCAAGTGCAAAATAAACAAAAGCACAAAACGTGCGCGTAACCAAGAGAGCGAGAGAGAGTGGGAGCGAGCGCGTGAGAGAGCGATAAAAGTTATGCCGGCTGCTGTCGCCGTCGCCGTCGCTGCTGCTGCTGCAACGCAACGCAGCGCAGCATCAAACAAACAAACACGAAACGCAATGCCGCAAAGCTTAAAGCACACTGAATATTTGAATAGTCATCAAATACTTATGTAGCGGGCAGAACTTGCAAGCACTGCGACAATTGTGCCAGTGTGTGTGTGTGTGTGTGTGTGTGTGAGTAACACACATAAATGTCAAGAGCAGCGACGTCTGTTTGTTTATACTCGCGCTCTCTCTCTCACTCTCTCTATCTGCTGCTGTCCATTATCAAAGAATCTGTTTGTGTTTTGTTCAACATTTTATCTGACATTTTTGGCAAACTGCCGCAAGTGCTGACAACAAATTCAGTAGTCAAGCAGGCCAAAGCAAATACATTCATGTGGGGTTGATGGGACTTAACCAGGCGTTAACTGGGCTTAAACGGGCCACTCAGACGCCTCTAATTTATGGCTAATGATGATGGTTTTGTAATTGAGTTTACGCAGCGCTCCAAACTAGGCAATACAACTCAACGCTCAGCGGTCGCTTAACCACGCTGCCTAAAAGTATGCAATGCAAAGTATATCCCAAAACAGGCGACATTTAATTACCATAAAGCACTAATAAGTTTCTTTTAATAATAATATTAATTATTTGATAAAAACTCGCAAGATGAGATACATAATTTTTTAGCAACGCAACTCGACTTATTAATCAACTCTTGCATGGTTTAAAGACGATTTCAAATTTATGGCAATTGTTTTAAAAATAATATGACATTTTGAAAATGCTCAGTTGAAAGATATAAATTAACCGCAGATCACAAGTAGTGAATTTATGTTTGAATTTAATTAATATTGATACAAAATTATGAAATATCAACGTGACTAACGCAATAATATAAACTTTACTTGTAGCGGTAGAAATTAAAATAAATAATTAAAAAATACGTTAATTGAAAAAAATAAAAAATAAATAAATATACAACACAAATTTAAAAGAAAATATATAATATAGTAAAAATATATATAATTAAAATAAATTAATAAAAAAAAAACATAAAATTGAAATAAATAAATGTAAAAATAAATAAAAATATAAAATAAAATGTAAATAAAAAAAAAAAATATTAATTTAAAGTTAAGTAGATAAATAAATAAATAAATGCAACAAAAAAATAACAAATAAAATAGCAAAAAACAAAATAAATAAGTCACAAGAGAAAAACCAAAAAAAATAACAATTAATTGACTAAACAAAAAACTTGGTAATTTAAAAATAAATAAATGAATAAAGAAATAAATAAATCATCAAATAAAAATATTTATAAATCAATAAACGCATAAAAATACATAAATAAATTGAACAGTTGATTGCAGATATTTCAAAATGTAAAAGCAGTTGTAAGTAAATGAAAATATGTTTCTCTAAACGTGACTCACCATTATTATTGCTGATGGCGAAACGCTGCTGCAGCTGCTGGGCCAATGCCTGATGGTGCTGGGCGAGCGGAGTCAGCGGCGGCTGCTGCTGCTGCTGCTGCTGCTGTTGCTGGCCGACGCTCAGGTGCTGGGGCGCCGATTGCGAGTGCGGCACTCCACCGCTCAGCGAGGATGTGTCCGAGGCGCCATCGCCGCCGCCGTTGCCGCCATTGGCCATGGAATTCTGTTGGTTGTGGCTTTGGCCATTGAGCATGGAATTTGCATTGAACTGTTGCACCGATATCGAGTTCGGCACGCCCCCGCCGCCCACCGATTGCTGCTGTTGTTGGGATAACAGCGGATTGCCGGCAGTGCCGTAGGTGGTGGCATTAATGGAATTGTTGGCTTGATTTATGGAATTGTTGTGGACGGCTGAGAGTATTGAGCCATTGGCAGTGGCTCCACCATTGTTGTAGTACGACTCCTCGCCTGCAAACGAGAAAGAGACGGCGCATATAGCTTTTGGGTCATTCATAAATCCGGCGAGCTTTTAAGCAACGAGCTTGCTCAAAGCTTATCTGGTAACTTTCTTTAGCAGCGCCATCTGTCGGCTAGTGGCGGTCGTAGCTTTTCAAAAATCTAGCCTAACTCAAGCCACTGCAACTTGAGGTAGGTTCGATTTACCATCGTTTCTCCTATGATTGCAACCCCGCAACCTTCTCCTCTTCCCACCTAGCGACTTTCCTCATCGATTTGAATGCATTTCGCGTGCGCTGTGTTTGATGATTGGGGTAGAAAGGCGGCGACTCGCTGACGACGACTCGCATTGACAATTAGCTGCGTTGATTAATTGCGAGTCGAGAGAATGTCGCGACGTCGCGACGACAAGCTCGTAATGTGTACGCTTCCCCCCCCCCATTGGTACATTTGCAATTTCCAGCTCATGTCATGGTTGAGTTGATGCGGAAGGAAGACAGTGAGAGGGAGAGGGAGACTGGCAACCTGGACTTGGGGCTTGAGCAAACAATTTACCAAAGTGTTCCCCACACACAACGTGAGTCGTCGTGACGACGTCTCGTCATCGGCTAAATCGTGCGTGGATTATGGCCAATTTCCGTTTGTTGACTTTCGTCACAGGGCAAAAGCTAACCAAAAGACAAGCACAACTCGTGTGCCACAAAAGCTCACAAACTTTTGCTGTTGCATGCCGCATGCCGCATATCAAACACAAACACAAAGGGCATGCAGGATTAGTTGTGGCAAAGTAAGCTATAATTGGATGCCTTCACGGGGGTAAATAAACATGGAGTGTGCTTGGGGTAAACACAGCAATTGGTCAGCAGAGAAAAACATTTGCTACGCATTTAATTCCAGCGGATTTACTTAAAAACTGTCTCGCAAGACAATAAAAACATTTATGCGAAGAACTACAGAGACTTATCCAAGCTATACAAATAAAAACCTCTCACACTTAACTTTGGTATTCATGAATTTCATTAAATAAAATTCTCTGTAGGAATTATAGAATTTAATTTATGTGAAAACCCCTCAAATAACACTTTGGTATTATAGAATTGCACTAAAGACAATTTTAACATTGATTTGAAATGTTTTTTTCAGTAGAATAAAAAGAGAACATTAAATATATGTAATTTTTAATTATTTATTTGACACATTTTCGTAAAGAGAAATGTAAGCCAAATACTTTTTGCTCTTTGATCTTCATTAGAAGTCAAGTCATTTAGTCAAGAAATGTATGCAACTCTGAAGAATTTATTTTAATAAATTTAAATCTCGCACGAGTCCTTAAAAAAGGAAATCGTATTGGCACTTCGTATATTCCACATTCTAGCAAAGAAATGCCTCAGCAACTCTTTCTTCAAATGGTCAAACTTTTGAATAGAAACGTAAAAGGCTATTCCTGGAAATTTAGCATAAAAGCAGCTTAAAGAATGTAGTTCTCATATTGGTACAGAAATGTGTCTGTAAAACATTTTTGCTGAATATATCGCATTGAAAAGAATGAGAGAATTCTTGGAAATGTGACATTTTCTAAATTGCATGCAATTCTTGGACTTTAATTAAATTTACTAAAGAAATGAAAGCCACATTGAACTTTTTTATTTTAAACATTTTAGTGAAGATTGTTGAATTTTGTTTAAGGAAATGTAAAAGTGAATGCTTAGAAATTTAAAATTTAATTTAATTTAATTTAAAACCAACCAAAAAGTAAGAACCCAACCAAATCAATAGATCCGAAAACTATTAAATAACCATTAATAAACTAATTTAAATAAACTGAGAACTGAAGCAGCTGCAAGTCGATAAATTGTAATGCATTTAAAATGAAAATTGGATAATCGCAATGCACGTATCTTTTGAATGGTTACTTTTCACTATTCGAGTACTCATTTATATGGTATTTAATGAGTGTTTTGTTATCGCAATTATTTACCTGGCTCTGGTATGTTGCCCAGCGGACTCTCCGGCAGCAGAATGCCCTTTTGCACTAACTCATCGCGATTGGCACGTACAGAAATCTTGCGCTCCAACGCTGTAAACATTTAAAGCAATTAGTAAGCGATATAAATTGTTGATTAGATTACTTACATTTGGAGGCGGCTTCGAATTTCTCGCTCTTCTTTTTTCGGCGCCACTTCCAGGGCTTGAAGAAGCGGCCCAAAGCGCTCAGTTTGCTCTTGCGTTCCAGGGGTGGGGTGCGGGTGCCTGATCCCAGGCTATTTGTGCGTATGGCGGCGCCATTTTGTTTCTTGGCTGCAATCGAGACAGAGAGAGAGAGAGAGAAGGGAAGACAAATGAGTGAGATGGCGAAAATAATTAGCAAACATCTTCGAATTGTGTCAGCGTCAGAAAAAAACTGTTTCGCGGAAGCGGAAAAAGCAACGTCAATGGGGCGGCATTCCACGCCCCACAGTTGTGTGGCATGCGGCATGAGGCATGTGGCATGCGGCATGAATGCAGTTGTTGCCCATCGAAAGCAAAAATTGAAAAGCGAAAATTACAAAACATTTTGCGTTGCAGCAATTTGCTTGGCCAAAGTTATTTCTTTTATGTAATCATCGAGCTGCCGCCTGATGACGATGATCATGACGACGAAGATGATTATTATGGTGTTCATCATTTGCATTGACAATTCAATTAGAAATTCAAAACGAGTTTTGCTGCAACAAATATTCTAAGCAATTTGCCTGCCTTGCATACAAAATACAGAATACAAGTTGAGCTTGAGCCAAATCTAATTGGCCAACGACTGCAAAGGCAGAAATTCTTCTTCCCCCAATAAATAAATCTCCTCCCACTGCGACTTTAACTAGCTTGGACTATTTTTCTTTTTTTTTTCTTTTCGTATTTTTTTAGTTAAGCTCTTAGGCTTTTCTAGTAGTTTGTAGATATATTTGTGCTCCATGTCAGTTGGAATTGGCAATTGCAAACCACACATGACAACGACAGAGACGGCCGAGAGAGTGATAGCAGGGAATGGGAAGACGGGGGGCGGGATTGAAAGACAGCTCTGACTGTGACTGTGGGCCTAGAGGGAAGGCCTGAAACATGACTACGGCCAGCTGGAGAAGCGTTGGCAAAAGGTACAAACAAAGCAGATAAATTATTTACAGCATGCTGAGCAAGCGATGCTCTTTCATTAGAGTTTAACAAAACGTTTTTAAGAGACAAAAAGTTAGCCATATCATATAACATTTTAGAATATCAATTGCCAATTTATTTATTTGTACATTAAATTGGAGATTTATTTTTGTTTTCTTTTTTTAAGGTAATTTCCTGCAGATAAATTTTTTTTCGTTGCACAACAAAATTAAATTTTTATCTACGGTTTGATATGGTAGCTAAGCAATATAGAAGTCACGTTTTATAATCGAATAGATTCAGAACTAACAAATCCGATTTATACTTTAAGATTGGCAGATGGCATTTATTAATTTGGCAATATTTTAATTTAACATTTGACATTTGACGCAATTTATGTGTTAGTAAATTCATTGAAAATTAATTTATTTAGAAATTTACTATTTCTATCAGAAATTTGAGATTCCATTGATACTTCCATTGAAACGTTTGTGATTTAGCCATCCAATTTAAAGTTAATGATATAAATAATTATAAAAGATCCAAGCATTCATTTTTGGGGTGCTTTTTTTGTAATGTAAAGATGCAAATTTTGTAAGATTATTTTAAAAATATATATAATACGTCACATTTGTCAATACAATTAAATTAATTTAAGCAACACTCTGAAATCGTAGAATAATTCCATTTTGTTCCTCTTTTTCTATTGCAAATTTATTATATTATAACTTAACTTTAAGTGTCTCTAATAATAATAATACAAGTTTTTAAACAATTTGCCTTGCTTTACAAATGAAAGAACTGTTCTTCAAGCGGCAGGCAGACAAATGGATAGAAATATACAGTTTATATTAAATTTCCCATTGATCGATGTTACAAATTCAGTAGCTTTTTTGCAATACTCTTTGCCTGTAGCGTATGAAAATGTCGTCTCACAGTTGCCACTCGAGCTGCTGTTGGGGCAGCTGTTTCTAGTTTGTTGTTGACTCTGATGCTGCCTCAGATAAGCTGGGCATACACATACTTAAACACACTCCCACACACACACACACACACAGACACACAGACACTCGCTCATGGACAAGCATTGAAGCGTTGAAATTAGGCTACCTACAAATAGCTGGAGTAGAATTCACAACCAGCAAAACGACACGACAAAAAAGAGCGGAGAGAACATCAGATGGGGGGGAAAAATGGCAAAAAAGATAAGCAAAAAGTAGAGAATTATTTTCTGCGAAAAGCGTAAACACACTTGCAGAAAACTTTAACCAATTCCAGGTATTAAACTAATTAATGGCCAAAGTGAACGGAAGATGGCAAGATACGCAAAAGAAACATTATATAAAATTTAACAAAATTTCGAATTTATTTTGTTAAACAATCGCGTGCCAAATTTAGTAAAAAGTCTCAGCGATCGATGAGCTCACTCAGCACATTTGATTAGATCTTTAAACTGTTCTGTCTTCTACAATTTGCAGTTGATTTTGCCAAGTGTAATTTATAAATACCGCAAAATGTGGCAAATGGGCTAACAACTATTTGGCTTCCTTTTGACTCGCCTCTGAGTGGGGCACGTTCTTTGGTAGTGGCAGTTCAGCTTCTGTTACTCTTTCTTCTGCTGTCCCAATTGTGGTCAATTGTTGGCGGCTTTTCATGCTTGATTTGCGCCTCGAGTTGCATAACATAAGAGGGGAGAGAGCGCAAAAAATGTGTGTCGAGCCAAGGGGACCAAGAGCGATGCTGGTTGCACGTTGTTCACGTGCAACGTTGCCCCGCAGGCGACGACCACAACGGAAGCGTTGCCTCATTTAAATGGCGCCAGGAAAAAAACGGGAAAAACGGAGCGGAAAATCACAGCACGAGACGATGAGAGAAAAGAAAACTTTAAGGCAACTTTTTAAAGGCGCGCTTCACATGTGGCCAAAAAGGCAAAAGATTATAATAATAATATATGCAAAACAAAAACAAAAAAAAGGCCAAAACCAAAATAAACAATAACATAAGAGTTGAAGACGGCGTCGCAGTCAGCGTCGACGTCAGCGTTTTAAGCGTTGTCGTCATACATATAAAAATGTATTTTATTTTTTCATAATGCGAATGGGAATGGAACCGGTTTTGGATCTCTCTCTGTCTCTTTTAGCAGCTGCCGTTCGTTTTGGCATGGATGCAGCTTCGTAGTACGTAGTTTTTTTTTTGTATTTGGCCAAGAGGCAAGCAAGATTTGGCTTCTAAGTAAGCGACACGACAAGGGCGGCCAAGCACACAAAGTATGTAATATTTTGTTCGTATGCGAACGCGTGGAAAACGAGTTTTCGCGAAAGTTGTTTGTCGCCATCGAAAATTCCAAAACAAATAATATAATAGATAATAAAATAAAAAACATGGGGAGGCTGCTGCGCCTACCCAGAGCCATTGAAGGGCAACAGTAAAACACTATAAATTATGCAAAATGTGTATGAAAATGTTTTACACAAGTGCTGGTTTTTCATATTCATAGGGAAAATCTTATGAATTAGTCAAGAGACGATTCGGAAAACAGCTGAAACAACAACAACAGCGTCGACAAAATTGTTTTCGCTTTAAGCTTTTTCCCACAGTTTTCATTGTTTGATGGCGAGTTTCAGATAGGCACAATAAAAAAAAACTGTACAACATATTTGCAAAGTTAGTTTTTGGCTATAAAGCTGTGAAAGCTTCACTGAAATAGCATTTCATTTGCAAGTTGGTTTTGTTCAATATCCTTAACTGTTTTCACAGCAAAACAATTTATTTTGCTCTCATTTTATTGTGAATTCTTATCTGGGTCTACTTGAGTGTGAAACTGAAGATCGAAAGTCTTTTAAAAATATTCTTCTCAACTTTTACTGGCTGTCAAGAAAGCTGTATTTGCATTAATTTTATTTAAATTGAATGGTCTGACTTGGTTTATTTTAAAGTTGTTACAATAAAGCTGTTCTTCAATATAGCATTTAAATATCTGAATACGTTATTGTAAATTATCTGTTAGGTTTCACTGTCTACAAAGCTGTGTTATTTATAAACCATCTGAATTCAAATGAAATAAAGAATTTGAATCACTTTCTTACGATTAAATCTGAATTATGCATATCAAATACATTCAGCAAAAGTAAATAAACTGAATGCTTAAATTCCCTTTTATATTTCATTAACAAAGTTCAATTATGTTTTATTATCATTATGATTACTTTTTTTTAATTACAAATAATTTTATTATACTTTGCTTGGTTCACTTTCCTACGATTAACTTTCGGGAATTAAGCATATCAAATACAATTTGTAAAAGTCAATAAACTGAAACTTTAAATTCACTTTCAGATTTAATTAATCAAATTCAGCAAGCATTTAAGTTATGTTTTATCCCGCTTATTATTAAAACTATTTAATTGTTAGCATAATGTAAATACAGTTTGTAATAGTTAATAAACTGAATGCCAGAATCGGAAATTCACATTCATATTAAATAATTACAATTAATTTTTTAGAATTATCTATAAAAGTCAATAAGCTGAATGCTTAAATTCACTTTCATTTTTAATTTTCAGCAAGCATTTAAGTTTTCAATCTTTTTACTAATGCAATTGATTTTGAAGAATTATATTCATTAAATGCAGTCTGTACAAGTAAATAAACAGAACGCAGAAATCCATTTTCATATTTAATAAGGTATTCACATTGCATTGAAGGAAAATACATATGTTTTTTCCAACTTATTGCGATGAAAATCAATTAATTATTTGCCGTCACTTCAACACACGTTTCTACACCCATTTCGCTCTCTAATTATTTATGGTGCGTAATTCACGTAACATTTCATTCAGTTTATCGACATGGAAATGAAGTCAGTTTTAGTGTCTGCGCTATCAGTTGCATAGCTTTATCGTTACACAATCGGACGACAATATCTCTCTCTCTCTCTCTATATACAGTATGTTTGCATGTGCAGAGAGCATGTATAACAGGCTTATGTAAATTGACAATTGCCGTGTTCCACTTAAAGCTCAGTCAAGTGCACGACGAATATACGACAAATGTGTTATGTACAAATGCTTGATAACTAAACCACATGTGAAACGGCAACAAATTGACAGCAATAATCACAACAGCAACAACAAAAAATATATATATTTTTTTCTTTATTTATTTTGAGCAATTATTTGCACAGCATTTTCTATCCATTTTCTAATATTTGAAACATTTTATGCTCTCTTTTTTTTGCGTGATTTGAATTTACGATTTACGGTTGAATAAATTATGCGACAACTTGACAGCGTGTCAAAGGCGAAAAACCCAAAAAACAAAATAAATAATAAAAACGAAATTTAATTTAAAAGCAACCCAAAAATGTCAGTCGAAAGAAAGCGCAAAAGGTGAATGAAAAATGATATTAAAAGCGGCAAATTATGAGATTTGCGAGGTGTTTGCCAATTGCCAGAGCAAAAAGTTTGCTTTCAAAAAAAAAATTATAAACGAAGGTCGCCGGCGACGCTAATTGACGCCCAACTAAAACCGAAAAAAAAGCACAAAAAAAACAATAATAATAATAGTAGCAACAATAACAAATAACAGCACGAATTACTACAACAACTACAGCAACAAAACAGAGGCGGCGATTACTGAACTAATTTGCCGTTACGAGCTGTCTGTCTGTCGATTTTGATTGCAATATGAAACCTGAAATTAATTGTAATTACTCGCCTTGCGAAAAGATAAAATGCCTGCAAAGTGAGCAAAGAGAGAGACAGAGAGAGAGTGAGAGAGAGAGAGAGCAGGCTAATTTACGGCTGGCCTGGCACGTATTTTGACAACGGTCTTCGGAAATGGAAATGGAAATGAAAATGTTAATGGAAATGGATGCCACACGTTCCACACAGTGTGGCACGGTTGCAAGTGTAACTGTGTCGCTAAAGCGCACCAAAGCGTTCAATGCACATGCACAAAATTCAAATCACATTACGTATACGCAACGCTGCGCAGGCAATAGAAAACGTGAGCGCATCGCATTGGCAATGGGACAGTTGCAACTGTCGCTATTCACATGTGTGAACGAACGAATGAATGAATGAATGACAATCTCTGCTGCGCCACCGAAGCGCAGCCAATGCCAAAATAAAACACAAAATGAAATACAAAAATAATATCGATAGTTGTTGACTTTGTGAATACACTCATAACTCGTTTACTCGCGTTTGTAAGCATCTCCATCTCCATTACAAATTTAACGATATTTTCATTGAAAATTTATGCGCCATGAAATGAAGCAGCTTGTTAAGCGTTACGAATATTATGCAGTTTTATGCATCTTCTGCAATCATCGCTTTACGGCACGGCAATCTCCTCTTCTGCTAACGAACCTGCAACGCCCGCAGGCCAATAATTTCCGCTTTTCATTTATTTAGCGTCTCATTGATTTCCTTGGCCGGATACCAACAACAACAATTAAATATGTGGAAATTCCCCGAAATTTCAAGAATAGTTTTATGATTCATCACACATCATAATAACATGCAAAATTGTGTTTGCTCTCTTAAGAGAGCGCTCTCTTTGTTATTTTCGTGTTCTGCTTTGTGCTTTATTCGTAAACGTTCTGCCTGAAGAGAATCACTATATTTACCCCAAATGAATAAGTCAATTCTTGGCATTCTCTAAAAAAATTAAATATTTTCTGATGCACAGAAATTCCTCGAATTTTCAAGAATATTTTTATGAGTCATCATTATAAAACATAATTAATGCCAAATAAAATTTGTCGTACTTTCGCGAGTATATAGTAAAAGAATAAAAACAATAAAATTACAAATATTTGCTATATTAAGTACAAAACATACATAAATAAAAATAATAAAAAATATTTATTTATATTTTCTTGCTTTTAGAAGTATCAACTATAAATTAATGTAAATGTAAAATACAAATATTCGCAAACTTTCATTTTGACTTGAATCTTTATTAAACCGCAAATAAATTGCTCAACTCTCTGCATTCACTTTCAACAATTCCCACCAATAAATACACTTTATTTGTAGTGTGGAAATTGTAGTCAAATTTATCGTTTATCTACTCACTCTTAGCCCCCACTAAATGCTTTCGAATCGACATATCTGACAGCTCGGCACGCGTCTGTCAAAGTCAAAGTCAATTACGAGAGAGACGATTACGTGAATATCAAAACACGTCGCTCGTAATTGTCCAAAATTCGGTGAAAATGAAAACGTTCGACCACAAAATGTGTTAGAGGAAAATGCATAATAAATTGCGATGAATCATAGTATTGGAGAAATGGATAACAAAATTGCATAATACAAATTGAGTACACAAGAGCTAGATGTCGCATTTTGTTGTTGTGGTCGGCTGCGGACACGTGTTTGCATTGAGGCCAATTAAAAGGCATTTTGATGCAGCTCAACTGTGAAGCTAATTACATTTAAATTGCATTTGACATTTGACATACATCGAGACTAACGATGACATTCAATCAAGGAAATATGTTCTATAAATAGCCCGACAAATGAGTAACGCTTTAAATATATAGTATAGTGTATATAAGGGCGTCAGACATTTGCGGTGCAGTCAGTCATGACCCGCAGGCAGCTCAAATTACGAACACCAAACAACTTTTATTAATTCGATTTGAGTTCTAGGGTTACGGAGGTGGTTCTGCGTTGCGGTGGTGTCGTTGTTGTCGTTGTTGTTGCAAGTGGTGTGGCGTGTGGTGCTGGTTAACTGCCTGTGGCTTGTTGAAAAATTTACAACATTGTTGTCGCCCCGCCGTGGCTGTGGGCAAACAAGTTTATTGGCAAACAAAAGACAGCCAAATAAAACTTAACAAAAACAACAACATAATGTTCAGACGAGCAGCATATGGACAAATATTTGCACAAAATTTACAACCCAAAAAAACAAAAACAACAACAAAAAAAAGCAATTTGAAAAATACAGAAAAAAAAAATATCACATTTTCAATTAACATAAAACTTGTGTAAATCACAACGAACAATCTGCGCTTTATAACTAACAAACACATGTAGCCCTGTCAGCTGCAGACCGACAAATGCAGATACATTTTCAGCTACAGATACAACTGGAGGATACAGATACATCTCTGGGCAAATGTGAACGCCAAACTAATTAAAAACATTTCAATGTACTGAAAATTTGACTGGCGGCAAAACTTTAAATTACCAAATGGAATTGTTATTAAACAATGGACACGAAAATTGAATGCATTCAAACAAAAAATTGGGGCACAATAATAAATGCGAGTTCACAAACATATGTATATAGAGTTTCAATCTTATTGCTTCATCTCATTTCTCTGAGCATAATCTATAATAATAATCGCATAATTGCACAACGCTATTAACTGCAATCACTTGTGAATTATGAGCACAAATTGCTTATCGATCGCAAACTGAAAAGCATGTGACAATGTTTGCGACACTTTGCAACTCGAATTGATTTCATTTGATTTGCATTGATTGCAATCGCTTATTTGTGCGAGCCATCAAAATGTATGTGCAAATGTTTAATCAAATTATTTTGCCTATCTTATTTACACTTTGCTATACCTTTTTGAAGGGATTGAGACAGAGAGTAATTAAGGTGAATAAATTTAAAGCGCTGTTGCAGCTCATCAATTGTGACTGTCCAAAAAATCACATTTTAATCTATATCTGTTTTATCTTGTTAACATTTCTTATAGTCGCATTAAAAAAATTAACCACAACAAATTAATTTATAAAAACTATTTAATTTCCATCTTTACTTATCTGCTCAATATAAAGTTATGTTGAGGCATTCTAGAAAATAAGACTCATAATTTATTTAAATATTTCTACGTCCACAAAAATATGACCAGTTCATAATCATCAAAGAAAAATACACGCAAAAATAATTTTTAATGTCTCACAATCAAATATCTCTAACATAATATTTATACACAGATTTTAAATTCTATCTCTGTAAAGCATTCGAGAAAATATGTCTTGTTTAATAAACTTATTTTTAACCAGCTTAACGTTCAGAAACAGTTTCTTATTATCAGAAAATATTGCCACAATTTAGCCAAACAAATTTCTAGACAATAAGCTTTATTATTGGCACAAAATATCTACAACATTTATCTTAATGTGCTGATTGTTTTGTTGCATTTTAATAAGTCATTCACAGGGTAAATCGCAGTCAAGCGCTGAGCTGACACAATACACAAAGTTTGCGTCTCACTCAAAGGCAATTTAGAACTTACATTTTGCTGTCTGCACAATAAAATGCTGAAAGCCAAACAGCCTCGATGCGAGCTTCTACACTTCACCAGGCAATAACTAGACTCTCTTGTGCTGTGTGTAAGTAGTTTTGCATTTAGCTGCAAGATAAACTTTAACTTTAGCTACAGTTAATGGATACACATTCCCCCTTGCCCTCCTCCCTCCCTCCCCGCTCGGTATCTCTTTGTTTTTCTGCACACTGTAGCTGTAGTTAAAGCCTGGCTGGAAAACTTTGTCTGGCTGGCAGCTGGGGCGCAAAAAGTTTCAAATGTTGTTGGCACTCTCAACAAATTGGCAGACGTCCAGATAAATCCACAGAATGTGGGCTGAGCTGAGCTGAGCTGAGAGACACCTGGAGGAGTGGCATAACAATGGGACCGGCGACGTCTCTGCGATAAGGCCGAATTATGACTGCAAACTGACAAGTTTTTTATCAAACACCAGACAGACAGACTGAGAGAGACAGAATGACAGATGGCAACTGTCTCTGCAGCTGAATTGATATCAATTCCCAGCTACTCTTGACCCCAGCTGACACTCTACATAAGTAATTATATTTATTATTAATTACGAGCAAATTACTAACGTTTTTTCTGAGGTGGCCACGTGCCACATGCCGCACAATGATGAGCATCATCTTTGCATGAGATCATCGCATGAGTGCAAAAAATCAATTCGTTGACCGATTGACGCGATTCGTCGTCGTCATTTGCATACGAGTATATTCCAAAGTACTCGGTGAATATTCAAATCAGAGCTGCGCACCCGTAACTCAGCTCAAAATGGACAAATGATCACACTGGCAAATATGGCAAGAATACTTAACGACAACTTAGTCTGTCAGACTATTCAATTTGATGTTTAAGTCAGCTTACAGAAAATTCTATCAAATATTTATAATATATATTTTTATTTAAAATATATTGTATTCAGACAATTCCACATCAAGTTGATAAATTAATAAAAATACAGGCGGCATAGAAAATCATTTGCATTTATAATTTTGTAGTACTAAAATATTATTTATATAACCGGTTAGACAATTCACTTTGAAATGAAAAAGAAAATTATTTTTCAGACATTTTTAATAAAATTAATAAATTGTATTTTTTAATATTAAATCTAATATTATTTTAAATAAATATTTGTATAGACTTTGCAGTTTCAAGTTCTGAAGTTACAGGCAATATTTTATCCGTCAACTTCTAGGAAATTTAAACAATTCCATTTATTATATATATATATTGAAAATATTATTTTTATAAAAATATTTGCCAAAATATATTTATTTGAATCCATTTTAAGCAAACAACTTTTCTATTATTATTTTATTTAATTTTAGTGACTAGAATTCCTGTTGAATTGCCAAACAACTGTGTTTACTTTGCGCAGGTTAGCAATAACTTAAAGTGCTTGTAAACATTGTCAATAAACGAGGCGACATCAAGTTCACGTTAAGTCGAGTCAAACATCAGCTTAAAATAGGGCCAAGTGGCAAACGCTGCTATTTCAACTGCAAGTCAAATATTTAACGACTAGACAAACACAGCAAAGCAACTACAACTACTTGACATATTTGCGAATCTCAGAGGAAAACCAAAAACTTTAAAGTCGCCTTCAATTCAATTCTGTCTTCGTATTATTTGTCAAAAAAAAGCCTTTTGTTCGAATGCTTTTTTTTAAGTGTAGCATCTTGGGTGCGGCCTTTTGATCGATCATTGTTCGATTTCTGATCGTTTGTGATTTGTGTCGGCCAATGTGACAAATTTTAGTGGCATAGTTGAGACGGCGGTGATCGAGGGTCATTAGGAACGGCGTGTCGCATTAATCATGCCGGGCAGATGGAAAGGTTTCGATCGTCAAGGGGTCAACATTGCCTCTCCATTTTGTGGTCTGCTTTTTATTAAGTTTTTTTTGTTCGTTGTTGTTGTTGTTGTTGTTGTTGTTAACTTTGCCGCGGGCCAAAATGTTTAAACGCTTTCGAGCTTGTTAATTGAAGTTTAACTTTATTTTAAGTGGCAATTCGTTGGCCTGAGGCTGCTTCGAAGTGCACCACGATTTCATCTCGAACCTCGCATTATGGAACTCGTTAACTCGAATTGAACCTGTGATACTCGAAGCTAATCATAATTGAGTACACCTGCTTTTGGCTTATGAAACTAAAGAGCAGCTTGTGCATTATACTCAACTCTACATGAAATATCAATTAATTATAGTTCGATACATCAGGAAGAACACAATGTCAAGGTACGAGAGTCGAGTCTTAACCACAGAGTTCGTGAATTTAAATTGTTGTCTTAAAGTGATGAATCCGAGTCGTGGCTTGAATTGAAATGCAACAAGTTTCCATTCTAAACAAAGTTGGCTCCAGCAACAGAAGATAGATTGCAAATGCAATGTCAAGGTAATGAATTTGTGAAGTCAAAATGTTAATTGACTTACAAAAACAAAAAATATGTTTTTTCAGTGTTGCTAAAAAATTAAGAATATTTAATATAAACAAGCTATTAGCTTTTAAAACTCAAAAAAAAAAAAGAGTAGTGTCATCATATAAAATTTAAGTATTGTATAAACTCTCCTAAAGCTTCTTCGAATAAAAAAAAAGATATTGCCACAGAGTAAAATACATGTATTTTTTAAACTGAGCTCAAATAATTACTTTAAACAAGCTATCAGCAATAGCTAAAATAAAAAGAATAGTATAAAGTATATATATTACATACATCTTCAGTTATTATCAGCTTCAAATTCAACAACAACAAAAATAGTGTCTTCAAATAAAATAGATGGATTTTCTAAACTCTGCCACAATTTTAAAAACTTAATTTATAAACAAGATTTCAGCCACCTCCATTAAAATATGTGTATTTTATAAACTCTATTAAAATATTTCGAATATTAATTGTAAAAAAGAAATATCGTTTTCATATAAAATATACTCTGCTTAAACCTTCAAAATATTTAGTATAAATAAACTGTCAGCTTCTGCAACTAACGAATAGTTTTTTAAAGAAATATTTTCTAATATTCTTTTAAAGTTGTCAGTCCCGATAGCCCGTTAAGTTTATCCACATTGTGTTAACTCACGTTTCATGCCAGCAATCGTTAGCTGCAGCTGGTGCTTTGCATGGGGAATATGATACAACAATCGATGGGTGACTAAGAGGTTCCACAAGAAGCGTAAACAAAAGCCCGTTTGTTTTGCAGAGTGTGTTATCGCCGCTTATCACAGCTCGAAACACACACCAAAATATTAGCATAGTAATAAAGTACAAATGTTGAAAGCAATTGCAAACCCAACCCAAGTCACAATTATTTTTGAATCGTGACTGCAAATAAGTTATACAACTTGTCGTTTAAGTCAACGATGAGAACAATGCACATTGTTGCTGTTGCTGTTCCTGATGATGATGACGACAACGATCATAATAATGAGGTTGATAATCGGCTTCGGCTAGAGCTGAGCCTCATTAGCACCTCAAGACGAACGCCCACATTCTCACAATTGTGCGAACTGTGAACACAGCAAATTGTTGTAAACAAAATGAGAATGTAAACAACAACTTGAGGCTTGTCTTGCGTAAGAAATCGCGAAAGCAAAACACACAAAATTATGAGGGGCAAAGTATCTTTCTCTCTCTCTATCCACCATATCCGAACGAGACGCCACAAAAATAGAAAAGTTAATCAGCAAACACTCGACGCCAATTTATTGATTAATACCTTTCGATTAGCGGGCCATAGAAATATTGACTGAATGACAGAGAGACGGACGGAAGTTCGACAGAGGGACGGGGGCGGAACTCGACCAAATTTGTTTTCAACGTTCGTTGTCAATCGGCGCCATCGAGTCCCTCTGGCCAAGGGGGGAGCCTTGAGTGTCTAGGCGACACTTTAAGATACCCTACTAAACACGTAATCTTCATTTTGATTTTCGATTGGTGCTCGCTGGAGAAATTCCATAAATTCCAAGTTATATGCCAGAAATACGTGGTCTAATCTGGGAAATTCGGGCGATAACAAAGAAGATTAGTTGCAAATAATCTTTTGATGGTTGCCACACTTTTAACAACTAGAAGAATAACTAGAAATTATTGAGAGCATGGGAAAAATGAAAAACACTTTGCTTTAGATTAAAATTGTTTGCAGTAATATTTTAAAATGGAAAGCTTTTGCTATATTTTTTAAATTAAAATATGATTTATATCCTAAAACAAACTAAGCGAAATGCAGATTAAAGGTTAACATATTTGCCTGAAATTATCCACTGCACTATGGGGAAAATGACCACTTTATCTGGCATTTGCATGTGCCAAACATTTTATATAACTAAAATATTTTTTTTTAAGCTAGGGAACTTTCTGTCAGAATTAACAATTGAACAATTCTAAGAATTCCTAAACAAATGTTAAGCCACATCTAAATACGAGTTATAAAAATACTAGTTTATCAAATTCCTGCAATTAAAATTATTATTTTAGGAATATGAATCTAGAATAATTTACTTGTTTTCATAATTTAAATTCAAATATTTTAAGAACCAACATCTAAAAACTTCAAATTAATTAGAAATTCTTTACTATGCCAAACATTTTATTTAACTTTCTGTCAGAATTAATTGTTTTAATTCAAATACAAAATTTGACTTTAAAGTATGTAAGCTTCTGCAACTAGTTTCTGTCTGAGCTGACTTTTAAAGTGTTTTAGTATTTTAAATTTTAAAATCAATCGAATGGAAATTACAGCAGCTTTTTATTATTTTATGAGCAAGCTTAAACAAACAAAGCCAACTTAGCAGTCTAAATGTCAAAACTGGCAGTGAAAATGATTTGATTTAAATAAACTGACACACAATATGCCCACACTGTTGCTTGTTTATTTAAAGGGTACAACAATCAAATTAAATTTTGGCCGTCAAACAGCTGCAGAAGGTAGCCATGAGGTGAGGCAAGAGGAGAGTCGGGGAACAGGCCTAGAGGCCTCTGTTGCACACACACTCAAACACACACACTACTGAAGCTTGTGGCAACGCAGGCTTGTTTTTAAAGTTATAAATAAACCGCCCCACCCACAAATTATCCTCCGGCAAGCCTTTAGTGTCGCCACAGCAGACCTCGTCTCTCTCTCCCTCTCTTGCCAACTTGCCACCTTGCCCCCTCGGGGTATTCAATTCTCTCCTGTCGCCAGTTTTAAATTCAAAGTCGTTGCTGTTGTTGTGGTTGTTGTTTTTATTGCATTCCATATTTCCTGTAGCCAGTTTTGTTTTTAGCTCCCAGCTACTGTATAAGCTCATGTCTGGGTGTCTATCTGGCATTCTGACATCGCTGAGTATGTGTGTGTGTGTGTGTGTTTGTGTTGCCTGCCTCATCACTGTGGCAACATCACCAGCCAGCCACTGTTTTTATTGCCACCGTATTTTTACAGCTCTAATCGCAGTAGCCGGAGCCAAGCCAGCTGCGAAGAGCCGTCGACAACGAAATTGACGTGCAAATTGAAAAAACAAAAAAAATAACTGAGAAAGCCAAACAACAAAAAATGGAAAAAGGCGAAAGGAAATTCTCGACGCTCGTCAAATGAAATTTAAGTGAACTGCAAATGGGCGGCGCTGACATTGAAAGCTTTGCGGAGCTGGGACGCCAATTTATCGATAGGCAGCAGCACAATTTATCGATTCACACACAACAACGACGCTTTGAAGCTGCTGGGGGGGGGGGGAAATTGAAAGAGCGTTTGATGATTGCAATTGAAACGGAATTGGAAAACATTTGCCATGTGGCGAATAAAGCTTTGAAAGAGCGAGTGAGAGGAGAACGAGATGATGGGAAGTCAGTTCGATTTATGTTTTATTGATGGCAATTTCTCGTTTAGTTTTCGTTGCAAAATAATTGCCAGATGTGAAATTGTTTGGCTATTGATATATAACAAAAAAAAATTCACAAAGTCATGGGAGCAAAGTGGAATGCGAACGACAACAAAATATTCCCCCGGAAATTAGAACAATTGGATTTTATTGAGGGGAGGAGATAGAAGTACATCAAGTTTCCCAAAGCAATAAAATGAGCAACTTTAGCGGAAGCCATAAATAGATAGTTATGGAGATGCAATAGTGGATTAGATAATAATTTGCTGGGAGTGCGAATAAATAACAATCGCAATAGATTTATTTTTACTTTTATTAAAATAAGTTTTAAAAGCATGACATTTTAATGATATCACAAAATAGTGAAATTTTAAATTTGCACAAATCGATGACTATCGATTCTCTTTTAATTAAATACATACTATCGGTAATTATTAACAAGTTCTTCTGATGTCTTTTTCCCCTTACATTGCGACACTTCTACTTATTTAAATAAAATAAAAAGTGAAAATATTGACGAATCGATAACTATCGATGCGTTCTCTATTAATTAAATGAATACTATCGATACTAATTAAACACGCTATTCTGCTTACACTTTTCCCTTAAGCTGCGACTCTGGAATTAACTTTTTTTGTATAAAAACCCATTTAATTCACTTTAGGGTTTTTTCTTAAAAAAATTGTTGGAATTTCCGAAGTAAACACCTCCATTAACACGCGTGGCGTAGCCAAAATAAAATTGACCCCTACACACGATTAATGCTTAGCTTCAATCACGCGGCAAAAATCTACTTAAAACTTGTTGCAAAACAAATTCACATTGCCGCCTTTGTTCAGAGATCTTGTTTGCTGGCTACAACAATATACACTGCAATTTCGTAAATTATCGTAAAAAATGCGCGGAATGTGGTTAACAACAACAACAACGAAAACAACAATAACGACAACTGCGACAGCTACAACAACAACAACAACAACAATAATGCCAATGTAAAGACACTGGTTGACGGCGACAAGCAAATGAAATTGAAATGATTCATCGCCTCACTTTGACACACTGAATTAATTATCCAAGCCAACGCAATAAACGTTTTGTTTATAAACTTCGCTCTCCCAACATTTCCCGCTCTCTCTTTCCCTGTTTCTGTTTTTCTCTGAGTCTTTCTCAATGGAACACGTGTGCTCTCACTTGAACTTGAAATACGAGCATTTTAA
Source organism: Drosophila immigrans (assembly GCA_963583835.1). NCBI lineage: Eukaryota > Metazoa > Arthropoda > Insecta > Diptera > Drosophilidae > Drosophila > Drosophila immigrans. Next base: position 43,307,242 of record OY757141.1, read on the forward strand.
TTGCAGACACAAAAATTTTAATGTCAATAAACAGCGACAACAGTAAAAACAAAGAAGCAGCGAACAATGCAAAAGTTCTGCAAGCTGAGAATCAGGCTAAAAATAGACAAAACAGTCAATGAATATTTTGTTAAATTAAAACTTTTGTTATTGTTATCGGTTGACGGGTTTTTGCTTTCGCCACAATTGCGGAATGCGCCTGGAAATTGCAGCGGTAATGGGATGCATACAAATAACTAGTTGAGTTGGAACAAATAAATGACGATGGCAAAATATTAACTATCGATAGGAGCTGCATACTATCGATAGTTAGGTTTCATACAATAAACTTGTGAGTTGCAGTTGGAACTCGTAAATGACGAAACGGAATATTTTTGTTATTTATTTAATATATTTATTAAAGGAGCTAACTAGCACACAACTTAGGAGCTAAATTATTTTGTAGTAAAGTTTCTACCGTGTCCTATCGATATTTATAGAATACTATCGATAGTCGCAACTTCTCGAAAAAACTGCAATACTATCCACAGTTTGCTCAACAATCTCTAGTTGGAACTACAGCTATTGACAACAGCGAATTAGAAGGCCGACATTTTAACCCTTTTGCTTGACGTTGCCAACTTTATATACATTTTTATACTTTAATTATTGATATGCTAAGTAGATATATTAGCTTTTAATATGTAGTACTTTGTTTTTGATTAACCTAATGTAAATGTATTCAAAATTATAAATCTTTCCGACATTGTTCGCTCACATTTTGGACAAACCTCTCACCAACTCTGCGCTGCCTTCGCTTCACACTCGCTGAAATTTCTTGTTGAATTTGATTGATGAAGGTGATTATGACTCAGTCCGTCAGTTCATCACAGTTGATGTCTTGTCTGACGGCATTATAAAAGTGTGCAAAATGCTACACACAACGCAACACGAGGGGCGACTCTAACGGGTTAAGTGGGTTAGGTGTGAAGATAAATCCAATGGCAAGTCGAGGCGAATAGGATATGCAAATGAGTTGTGAAAAGACTCAATTAAAATCAAAACCGAATACAATACAATACAATTGATGAACAAAACGTTTTAAATCCACTTGGCAAAGTTAACCCATTTCATCAGCAGTGCACTCAAGTTTAAAGAACTCTGTGGCGTTATCTAGAGGGAGCTGCTGCACCTGCCTGTTGCACCCACAATGCGGCGCAGCACGAAATCCGCTTTGGCTGTGGCACGATGGTCCCATCGGGGACACAACATATGTGTGTGTGTATTGTTTGCTGTAGACAACAGATAAAAGCGTTGACAACTCTTCTCTCTGCAAATCCCACTGTTCCAAGCCAAGCCCTAGTTTCTGGGCCGCCCCCCCGTTGGAACGTCACATTCAAGTGCAGTGAACCATTTTGGGGCACGTCGCTAACAAAAGAATGGAGAAACATTTCCGTTCTGCGGCAGATGTGTAAAAACAAATAAAAAAGTTTCAGGCAATCGAAAAAAATGTCGCAACACCAACAACAAAAAAAAATAACAAACAAAACAAACGGCAAACGACAAAAAATAATTTGTTAAAGTTATTTCATTTCATTTGATTGCACTTCAAATTCGCAGCGAAGCCATCGAAGCGATTAAAATGGATACTGGGAGAGAGAGATGGAAATGAATGGAAACAAAAATGAAAATGCCAATACAAATGGAAATGCGAATGGAAATGGGATTGAAAACACTTATCAGCAGGGGGATTTCGGCATTTAAAAAGCTTTCCAGATTAATAGATAACGCATTTGAATATTCACTTTGCAGTGGATTAAAAACGTATCTATGAGTATCGGACTGCCTGAAATTGTCAATGTTATTTTAAAAGCCATTAGCCATTTCATTTAATAAAGTTTCCCAAAAGCTTGCAACAATTCAACAAACAAATAGAAGCATTTTTTGTTGCGCATAATAAAAGTAAAATACTTTAAAATACGACTATACAAAATTTGTCACATTTTGAAAGTAGCTTTAAAATAAGGGAACGGAATTATTGTTGTTAAATATTTATATTTTAATGAATATTTTTCAATGTATTTAATTTTCTTCGAACATGATGACTAAAGTAAAGCGATTTAATTAAAATCAGACCTAAATTGAGCAAACAAAAAATGTAACTCTTAAATAATGAATATGAAATCATTATAGTTTTCATTCCTAAAATAATACAACAATCTTAGTTGTGAGCAATACCACTTTCTATATTTATATTTAATTGTATTTCGATTCTTTTTTATTGTTCACGAAGAATTTTTGAACAATTAAACAAAAGAATGAATGTGAATGTGGATAAACATTGTCTATTTTTATTTTGATTCCCTCACTCAAATTTAGATCGTTTAATAAGCTCATTTTTAAAATGAAAATACAATTGAAAATTAATAGATAGATCAAGAATTTGTTGTGAACTATGGATTGAATTTAATTCAAATCATTTTCTATTTTTCACACTCAATAATTCAAGTTATATTTTGAAGATGATATATTTTAAATCAATTTGTATTTGTTACATTCAAATATCTATGTTTCAATTTTAAGAAATGTCAATCGAATTTAATATAATTAAAATTGACAAATTTGTCGTATTTAATTCCAATAATTTTACACTCGAATTGAAAGATGTTGCCGCAAAGACACTTACCGCCATTCGGGGCATTGACAGCGATTGCCTCCTTGGCATTGCTGGCATTGCTTTGCAGAATATCGGAGAGCGACAGCGACGAGGCGATGAGCTGGCGCTTTTCCTCAAAGTTGAGAAAATCCATGGAATTGCTGCGCTGCGGTGTCACGGTGATCGTCACCGACTTTTGCATCTTGGCCACAACGCACAGCTGCTGCTCAAGATCGGCAGCGGCGGCTGAGGCGGCAACGTTCGGCGAATCGGGCGGCGACATTGCAACCGGATGATGATCAATGCCATCCGTGAGATCCGGCGGTGGCAGCGACAATTGTTGTTGAAGTTGCTGCTGCTGCTGCTGCTGATGTTGCTGCTGCTGCTGCTGTTGATGTTGCTGATAGGCGAGCGCATGTTGCTGCTGTTGATTGAAGTAGGCGAACGCTGGCTGAGCGGTGGCAGCGCTGTACGAGGGCGGACCCAAGGCTGCCCCGTGTGCCACACGTGAGGCGGCAGCGGGCGACAACTGATAGCCGCCGGATTGCGAGGCATCCGTTTGATCGTGGCCATTGATGGCGGCCACAAGTGTGGCAAGATTGTTGCGGCTGGTGTTGCTGTTCGCATACTTGGAGCCGGCTGCGTTGCCGTTGGACAACTGTTGCTGCTGTGCCTGGAATTTATGCTGCTGCTGCAGCTGTGCCAGCAACTGTTGCTGCTGCTGTTGATACGCCATGTTGTTGTTGCTGTTGTTGCTACTTGATGTTGCCGATGTGCAATGACATTGATATTCGTTCTCGTTCTCGTTGCGTATTTTTTAATTAGTTGCACACACGCGACATGTGGCGACAACCGTTGCGTGGGTTGTTCATTTAATTTCAGTTATTGTTGTTTCACTTTCTTGCCTCACTTTCGGTTGTGGTTTCACTTTTTTGGCTAATGACTGCAATTAAGCAATTATGAATATAAACACACACGAAAGGCAACGAGTCTCATTAAGTCGCTTGACACCCTTCAAAGACTTTCTTATCACACAAAAAACTAGTCAAACTTTTGCACAAAGCACAAAGAGACGGCAGAGGAGGAGGAGGAGCGCAGTATGTGTTCAAGTGTCATTCAGCAAAATGTTTTCAATTTTATAAAAATTAACTTAAAAGCTACAGAGTGTGAGGGGAGAGAGCGGGAGAAACGGCAACAGCCACTTGTCATCATGAAGCGCAGTCGAGTCGAGACATCGAGATGAAGTTGCAGCTGAAGATGGAGATGAAGTTGAAGCTGAGGGAAAGAGTGGAGTGAAATGGTAACCATATGCACTGCCCGAGGGCCACTTGACTCGAAACAAAAGCTAAAAAGCCAACTCCAACGTAACGAAGCAAATTTGTGTTTGCCCAGCTAGCGACAATGGCAATGAAATCTGTCGAAAAAAAGGGCGGAAATGTAACAGAAGGTGTCTCATGTGGGGGCACATTTGAAGTGCCCATCAGCAACATTGACGCAAGGACTGTGCAACAAAGGAAATGGCAAATGGAAGACAAGATGAAAGAGCTGCAGCATCGTTGTTTTCAGCAAGGGACTAAAGACTGCTGAAACTTTGCAGTTGAGGAATTTGTATAGAACAAACAGTTGAGGGTTGAATCCAATATTATGTCCGTCCTTAAAGCATTTCATTGAGCATGAGCAATGACTAAAAAAAGCTGACGACATAGTTTGTGGAATTGGAATGCTTTGGAATATCGGAAACTCCCCTAAAACGAAAGCTCCTAAGTTTAGTTACAACTCGGAATATTCAAAATTGTAGTAGTAAATATATTTATGGGAAGAATATAATTTTTTTTAATTATTGATGTATTAAGACGATTTTAGTAAGCTCTAACATTTAAAATTGTAGACGAAAATTTATTTATGGACAGAAACAAATTTTGATAATTGATTTATTCAGATGCTTTAACAAAGCTCTTAAGTAAAATTTTTGTATTCATCATATTTATGGAAAGAAATTACATTTTTATTGTCAATATTTTTATTATTGACACTTAATTATTGATAATTGATTTTTTATTCATAATAAAACTTTAAGAAAAGTTAAGATTTTTAATCTGGGCTCGTAAATAAAATACTTAAGATTCTCATAATAGAGTTAAGAGCTCATACTCTTATTTATAGACATAATCTCATTTAATAAATCAAATTAAAATCTCAAAGTGTATGTCTTGCCGTAAGCAAGAAATTATATAGAACTTTCCACAAGTATTTAAAGACTTTTGTGTAATCAAGCTTAAACATTAAAGTTTTGGTATTATAACGAAGCAAACATAATTTTTATGCTTACTCTGCCAATTGCCAGCTATAAAGATTATTTTAAGAGCGAACAAAAAGTGTAAAAAGATTTCCATACGAAATCCTTTAGCATTATTACCAAAGACGAATTGTTAAACGATGTGTGAAATGCATTGAAATAGATATTTACAGAAAAGCAAAAGAAAATAACCCCAAACCAACAGAGACTGCAAACGGAATCAATTCATTCAATTCAGTCCGTTTACCTTTTGCGTTCCACACACACACACAGAGAGTCAATTTAAATCTTTTTATGCTTTTCCCTTGCCACAATTTGGGGCCACAGGGCAATCCTTCAGTAGTGGCAAGAAAAACCAGTTGGCAGCCAGAATGCTCCTTGCCAGACAAATCTTATTAGAATAAACGTGCAGAGACCGACAAAGAGAGAGAGCAAGAGAGGGAGGTCAGGTAGATTTCAAGTTGGTTGAGTTTGGGAATTGTACAGATACAGATACAGATACAGATACGGATACAGCAGGTAAGCAGCGAAGACAAGGCAGAGAGATGATAATGATGACAGGATACACACGCAAAGCAAGAAAGGGAATAAAAAAAACTGAAGGCAGACAGAGACAAAGGGCACCGCAAACGGCAAAGACAAGTTTAAAATTCAATCTGCGTGCCGCGACTAGACGCAGCAGCAGAAGAAGAAGAACTTGAAGTGAAACGCATGTTTTTATATTTAATGCGCTTTAAAAACTAAAACACGCAGAGAGCGCTTCAAAATAGGCCCAACCAATAACTATAGCGCAACTAACTGTAACCACAATTGTTGTAGTTGTTGTTGTTGTTGTTGTTGCTGTAACTGTTTGGTGTTCCAGTGCGCTGAGTTTTGGCTCGTTACTTTGTGGCTATTTGGGATTTGGCGCGCGCTCAAAAACTCGGCCGAGAATTGGCGAAAAGTGGAGCAACAACAATAGACAATCTGTGTAGCATAAAAATCAACAGCAGCCGCAGCAATTACAATATGAAGCGTTTTATGGCAGAGAAAATGCTACAACATTTGCTTTAACGACTGTCCGATTGAGCCCAGACACGGACAAGGCGAGTGAGCGGGAGTGCGAGCGAGTCAGCGATATATATCTAACATACATTCGCATGCCAGAACAATTACAGCTGACACACACACACACACACATGCACACATACAGCATGCGCTCTCTGTTATGTGCTTAACAGCGCACTGTGCAAGATCAGTGCAGACTGCAGCGCACCCTGTTAACAGCTGTTAAGCGCAAAGCTTATGTGCGCAACAGAGATAAAGCATATTGCAGACAGACTTTATTATCGGTTTTATCTGTAGCGCGACTTTAACTTTCACTCACGTTTAACGGGCGATAAACGCATTTGAATATGCCAAACATGCAGTTAAAACGTTTTAAAAGCATAATTAAGATAAAAAAAAAGGTTTTCGTTTATCAACTCAGCTGCAGTGCGATGACAATCGATAACACACTCGTTTGCCTGCTTACAGGGTATTCAGGGCAAAAGGGACGATTAAATTAGCAAGTGGTCGGCAGGGGGCGCTGCTGTGGCACCATATTGCACATATCGTATGAGTGTGTGTGTGTGTGTGTGTGGAAAAAAGGAAAAACGCTGACGCTTCCAACTTGTAACTTGCAACATCAGCAGCAGCGTTGCATATTAAATATGAAAAAATATGAAGCTTGGAAGCGCGTGTGTGAAAAGCAAATACAACAATGGGCTGGCAGCATGTTGCAGTCTCTCTCTGTGTGTGTGTGTGTGTGTGTGTGTGTATGGGGCAGGTTCACTGAACTTTTACAGTTCAGTAGTTTAGCGATTTTTTTTGTGGCACTGTGGCAACGCCAAGCGCGCTGCCTTTTTGGGGGGCAAATGCGAGAGCTTTTTGGGAAAGCCAACAACAATGGAGTGCAAAAAGATCAGCGACTGAAACTGAAAACCGAAAATGGAAAGCGCTGCGAAACACTACAAAATAGGGGAGCGGAGAGGGGAAGTAAGACAACTAATGCAAAATTCACATATGACTGGCGCCTCTGGCGTCAACCAAAAAAAAAAACTCAATCAAATCCAATTAAGAGCAAAAAGCAGAGAGCGATTGGGGAGAACTTTTGTTCGATTACTCGAGCACGTTTTGTTTGTGCGCCATATGTAAACAGCAACAACAAATAACACGCGACTCAAACAGCAAAAGAGAAACAGAAACACAGAAAAACAGAAGCATAAGCAAACAACAAAACTATACAACAACAACAACAACAAGAAGCATAGCTAAAGTAACAGTAACAGTAACAGCAGCCAATGCTCTCTGCTCTCTGCTGTCTGCTCTGCTCTGACCAGCAGCTGTCGTCCAGGCCGCGCACAGTGGCGCACACATGTTCAAAGGAGTTTCGCAATTACTCATGCTATTAATCATTCGTGGTGGTGGAAATACCTAATTAGATTTCATATCGCCACAATAATAAAATATATGTATGTTTATAAAAAACATGCTGCTTAATTGCTATAATTGAAATCAGCAAAAAGTGTCGCTTTGTTAACTTTTCAGCTCAACTTTTATTTGTTTGCATACGCAAAGTTCAATCACCCAGGACCCACTGTGCCACTGGGTTACACAGCCCCCCACTCACACACACACACACACACACACACACATACACTTGTGTGTGGGGTTGCTGCTAATGGAACACAATTCACAGGGCGGCTGCTGCTGCTGCTGCAGTCTCATCGTGGCTTTGTCTGCATGCAAGCACAACCAAAGCAGCAGACGACTTGCGTCGGCGTCGCTGTCGACGTCGGTGTCAAAGTCCAAAGCTGCAAAACTTTGTGTCGAGGGCGACAAAGCGTCGCAGTTAGTGCGCTGAGATATTCGCATAAATTTAAATTTGCGCGCACAAAAACAAACAACAACAACCGTATTTTGTGGGGCTGTAAATGCGTTTTATGGGGGTTGCTCAACTTTTGGATGCTGTCCGGAGGGTTGTATTATGGATGGGGTCGTGGAGACTGTTGTAAATGAAAAAGCACAACAGAAAGTAGTAAAAATCGCAGCAGACAGTGCGAAAGAGAAAGCATGCCCATAGCGTTGTCTGTGTAGCGCCATCTCGCTTGCACAGCGTCTAGACGTGTGTAAGTAGATAAAAATATTCTTCACAGCCGAAAAAAAATAAAAAAGAGGGAAAAAGAAAAAGTTGTGGAAAAATGTTGTTGCAAAGGCATTTTCTTTTTAGATAAGGAAGTACACATAATTTTTGGGGTGGCGGTATTGCAACATAACAATTTAACGGACGTGTTGCGGATAAGATAAGCACAGTGGCGCAACAACAATAAATCGCATGTTTAAATTCAATTCAAAAGCGGAAAGCGAAAAACATAAATGATCTCATGTGTGTGAAAGAGAGAGAAGTTAACAAATTTAAATAGAAAATCATTAATATTTTAATATGTTTTTTTTTTTTCACTTTTTGTTTTTTTGTTATTGATTTCACTTTTTTCATCAATTTTTTATGCTACACAAATTGCCGCTGCCGACGTCTCTGTCGCCGTCGCTGTTGTTTGTGTATAACAGAAATAGAAAAAAAAAAAAAAACAAAACAAAACTGTAATTCACACTGTCGACGCGCTGACTGCGCTGCCCGCTGCTGGCACCTGTGCCATGATGCGAAGCCGACGTCAACGTCAACGTCAGCGCTGACGTTTGGCAGCTGCTTTTGTTTTGTTGTTTTGGTTCATTGAAAGTTTAATTCACACCTGCACAGCAATAACAACAATTTGTACAAATCTATTGGAATTTCTTCAGCAACAACACAATTATGTGTATGTATGCATGTGTGTGTGTGTGTGAGTGCAACAGAATGCGACGCTGACGTCGACGTCGCCGTCGACAGCGGCTACAGAAGTTGTAAAACCGGATTTTCTTTTTGGGCGCTCTTGTAGCTTTGTAGTTTTGTAGTTGTTGCTTTTGTTGTTGCCGTTGCCTTTTGCACTTTGTTTTCAATTCATATTGAAATGAAAAACCAATTTTATTTTTTTTTGCCTTAGTGGCCACTCTTTCTCTGCTTCTTCTTCTTCATCTGCTTCGTTTCCTTCACATTCCATAGAACGCTGCCATTTGTTTACCCGCCGTTGCGGCGTCACTATTTCTGCTTCCTCTTATTCTCCTTGCCTCTCTCTCTCACACTCACTCACAATATTCTTCTTCTCACTTACACTTTGCCTGCAGCTGGCGATAATAATTTTCGCAAGTATTTTGCGTGTTTTTTATTTACTAACAATTTATTAATTAAACACACACACACACAGCTGATATAATATTGTATGTAACAACTAAACGCGCCGGTTGAATTAATTTGAACAACAATTTTGCCGTCAAAATGTGTGTTTTTGTATATTTAACCGTGGACCGCGTCCAACTCGCCCAACGGTTTTTTTTCGACTCACTTCGCCAACAATTGACAGAGAGCGGCAAGCAGACGTGTCAGTGATGCGCACCCATCACATATCTGTTACCGTTCACACGTAACAAGTCACTATCAAAGAATTTACACCTTTAACTCGCTATAAAATACACGGATATTTTTATAAAATTTCAAATGTTTTGCTAACTAAAGGATTGCAATTAATTGAATTGTCTAACGCATAATTTTCGTGTTTATTTTGATTCAAGAGTCGCAGTCACTTCACGGCGTTGCTCTTCTCTGAGTGAAATGTGTGCATGTGTGAGTGTTTACCAGCCGCTTTGTTGCTGTTTGCAATGAACATTTACTCTCTTGCTTGCTCTCTGCGGTGTGCGTGTAAGTCTGTTAAGTTAACAGCCTATGCTCCGAGCCTGTTAAACTTATAGGCCTTTAACTAATGTGATGAAATAATAATTCTATTTATTTAATTAACTATTGCAACCATTTAATAAAATCAAAAATTTTTAAAGCTATTCGAGAACTCATTTTAAAAGATTACGTCGTAATTAATAATTTAATAATAAATACGATTTGACTTCTGTGAGGTGGCAACGCTGCCAGCTGAGCGCATAGAATTTGAGAGAGCGTGAGAGTAAACGCGATAGCAACTGCTGTTAATGAGTAGCGTGTGAGTCGCATGTGAATAATTCAATTATTCTAAAGACTGCCCATAATAATGATTTAAAAAATAGTTTAAGTACAATAGCAATTTTATTATTTATTTATTCTTTTCGAAAGCCGATAAGCAGGTAACGTTTGTTGCTCATGTCAACACTTGTGCTCACTGTTAATAACAGCGTTGCCAGCTGTTAAGCTGCTGCTAACAAGCGATCTTCGCTCTCACTCACACAAAATTCAAATTGAGCGGTGAAAATAGTAAATTATCAACAACAGATGCTTGCAAACAAAGACAATTAATTAGCCAGCGGGAAATTATGAAAAAAAAATGTAATCAAAACAAATGAGCGGAAATTAGGTTTGACATTGTTAACAATTTGTTGCGTTCGATAAAAAAAGATTTTTTGATGCCACAACTTTCGTTGAGATTGATTTATAACTTTAACAGACTTTTATTTTATTTAGGAATTTTCTTAAAAATTTACGAGCCAGTTAAAAGCATTATTATGAACATTGTTTTTGATAATTGCTAATTTGTTTATATCAACATTTTCTTTAGCATTTATGAGACAGTTGAAAACATTTTATGATCATATTTTAAATAATTGTTAATTTTTTTATTCCAAAATTTTCTTTGAGATTGACATTTACGAGACAGTTAAATGCATTTTGATGGGCATATTATTAATAATTGCCAATTTCGGGCCACAAAATGATGAAACTCTCGCCCCCAAAAGCCTTTTATTTACATTCCACTTAAAATGCGTAAGCCCATAAAACTAGCCTCCCCCTTTCCATCAACCTCTTCAAAAAGCCCGCATATTTATTTACGTACTTAATTCCCAGAGCTTTATATATGTCCATATCCCACCCACAAAACAGTTTTCTAGCATTTCCCAAGCAAAATGAAGCAATCAAAAATGAAATGTTATTGTTTTGTTCTCTTGCCCCACTTCAAAAGTAATTTACCTTGTTTTCCACTATTTGATTTTCCACAATAACAATCGAGCATTGCGTTCGGCATTTTCCAAAAATGAAATAAAAACACAACAACTACTTTGGAAAATTCAGAATTCCATCTATTTTTAGGCCCCAAAAACACTCATTTTATTTTTGTTTTCAATTTAGCATTAACATGAACACACACGCACACTAATACACATTGTAGTGTATATATATATAGAGTATACATATAGCACAGGAAACGGAAGCGTCAGCACAGCAGGCGCCCCGGTGTGGGAGTGAGGGAGAAGGGGCCAACTACAGAGCCCAGGAATTGTTGTTTGTGGTACGCAAAATGCCGGCAAGTGGCAGAGCGCAAGCGTTGTGAGAGCGAGTGAGAGAGCGAGAGAGCGTGTACACAACAATAACAGTTGCGGAGCCACTGCAGTTTGAGCAGCGTTGGGCCAGTCATTTTATAGCATGCGAGAAATTTATGGCTGGCCAGTTACACTTAAACTGTAGCTGACAAGATATTTGAATTTTTAATGCTCAAAGGAAACTTTTTCCAAAACACTAAATTTGTTATTTATAGGGAAAGCAAAAGTTGTGGAATTTATTAAGGAAGAATGTGAAGCGATTAACTTGAAGACAATTAGTTTTTTTGAATTATGGGCATTTTTATCAAAGGTTTTTATTAAAACGTATTCATATTTTATTCAACGAAAAAAATAAAAAGTGCACATATTAAATCGTATTTCTTAAATTTCCTATGCAAATTAAAAATATAAAAAAGCAGAATAAAAACAAAACTATTTCTGTATAAGGAAAATTCAAAATTTAATTATGGCCTAAAAATATTTTCTTCCAAATAATTTGGACTAATTGACAGATAAACAATTTTTTTCTGCGTAGTTTTCGACACTTGTCTAAACAAAAATGGTGCACTTTAAATGCATACAAACAAGAGCTGATAAATACGAAGTTTTATCAATACTACAATGGAATGCGACCTCAAAAGTACCGCAGCTCATCCTAAAATGCTCAGTGAATTAATTAAATTCAGAGGATGGAATTGTTTGAATGCGCTTTGCCATTGGTTTTCTTTATGCGTCGTTTTTATTGATTGGGTCTAAAGTTGCATATATCAAGCATTTAATGCGTTAAATTTACTCTCGTTATATAAGAAAAGAGCATCAAGTTGAATTTAATTATTTGTTTAAATTTGGAATTGAATTTAGCAAGCATAAACACTCTCAATTGCAGTACATAAATTGCTGTTCGTCAATATTTTTTTTACTTTGATTTAAAACATAATGTTTTGCTCTCTTTTCACAAGTCAAATTTGTGTCAAAGATGAATACTATTCTTAGCAACTATTAATGAAATATAAAACATATAAAACTAAATTAACGATTTCAGTAAATTAAATAAAATTATAAAAACTGATGTTCAAGTTTTCAAAATTTAACAATAATCAGTATCAAGAATTACTCTAATTGTATGATTTCTTTGTTGTCCAAGATTAACACTATGCTTAATAACTATCAATGAAAATTAAACAAATACAACTTTATTAACGATTAACGATTCTAATAAATTAGTAAGTAACAAGGACATGTTCCTATATTTAGATTTTAAATTATACTTATAAAACTGATGTTCAAGTTTTCAAAACTTATCAGTAATCAGTATCAAGTATAACTCCATTTTTTGTGATAATTTTTTTTTGTGTTGCAGATAACAAACTTTGACGTTTCTGTGATTATTTATCATTACTGATCAGAATTACATATCTGCTGAATACGTCCGTTAACTTTTCGCCACATCCGGATTCGTAGTTTTGTTAAAAATAATTCAAAAGCGATAAGTCCTGAAAGGTTTCCTTCTATGCAAATATAGTGTTTATAAAATGCACTAACAAAATTTTATTTTTATCATTTTATGTATAGAATAAAATACTTAACATCTACAATATAAATAGCACTGGGCCTTGTACTATTTGTTTTTAAAATTTTACATCTTTCCACTTTTATATCAATTATCATTTTGCGAAATTCTTAAACGTACATGCAATTTTTAAAAAGAAGAAATCGTTAGCTTAATGCCGTCGTCTGTTCAGAGGGTAACTGCCCCATTAAGCTACCCCATTTGGCAGCGCATTCTTGAATAAAATTAACTGGGAAATCTTGACAAAGCGTCATCGTTCATTCGCACGGACATTGAAATATCTGCAGGACGCTGCCGCTCCAAATGCAAGTGCTGCCAACTTAATTTATGTTGCATGCAAAATGCTCAACAACAACAACAACAACAACGACCAGAAGAAGCTAAAAAGAAGAGAAACTTGACTAAGATAAGACAAAAGAAGAAGCTGGCGGGAAGCTTGCTTTAATTTAACAGTTTGACAAATTGAATGCAGAATAGAAAACTGAACAATGGGGGGAAATTCGAGAGGAAAATGCAGAAATTGCGCAAGTTGTTGGGCGTCAAAAGACAAAAGACGTTTCCCAAGGACTTCCCCTCAAAAAAAAAAAAAAATAAATAATAATAAAAATAAAACTCTTCTTGGCGATAATTAACATGAAGCAGCATTTGAATATTTTGATTACTTCCGATTTAGGTGTCCGAGGGGAACCGGGGAGCTTGTTGGCCACCCACAAGGTAAAGAGCGTTATAACATCAGCTGCTTCTGACCATTAGACATGCAACGCACGCCCCAAGACGCTCATAAACTGGCCCCCAAACAGTTCGTCAGTCTTTCTGGCCCAAAACCAGCAAAATTAAAAGCACGCGACGTGCCATGGTCAAGCTCTGCCCTCCACTGCCCATTGGGCCCAGCCTAACGTTCAGTTCGACATATTCCCTATATATGCCACATTGACCGATTTCCGACTATAAAAGCTGCGGCTGTTCACGGTGCTAAACATATCAGTTTGTCATCCACAAGCAACAACAACCCCCCAACAATCCAATCAAGATGTTCAAGTTTGTGAGTATTGCGAAAGCAAAAGTGCTGCGATTAGATCGCAAAAGGATCGAATTAACTAGTTTGCAGTGAAGTGACTAAAAATATAATGAAAAGTTATTCATTGGAATTGATTTGTTCAGCTATAAAGTTGTTAGTTCCGAAAAAAAATCAACAAATAGTTTCTAGAGAATCATTTTTAAAGCCAAAATCGAAAGTGACACAATTGACTCAATTGCAAATATTAAAATATATTCAAACCAAGCAAATAAAAAAGTATTTAAAAAAAGAACAAATAAACTTTTTGTTCTAAAAAACCATTTTAAATTGTCAAAATTTAAAGTGTCAAAAATTAATGAATTAGAAAATATTTTAATATATTCTTTATTTTATTTTATCCATCAGTTGGGTAAAAATCGAAACGGTACAATTCTTTGCGTTACTAAACTTATTAATTCGATATAGCTAACTTTGTCGGTTTAATTTGCTGAGAGTAATAATACTTCTAGTTCTTGAAACGAACCAACGCAAATAGACTATTAAGCTGAAGTTTTATTCTGGCAAACTTTATTTGGCTGATTTCGCTTAATTGATTGAAAGGAATTGCTCTTCTAGCACTTCAAATGTGCCGAAGCAAATTGGAGCAATTTTATTCAGGCACTTAATTATTATTGGACCACGAGTTTCCAATGTCAACAAGTTTCATAAATTTCGGTATTTCATGTTTGATATTGTGGAAACAATTTAGAAAATATAAAATTTAACTAGAACTAGAATTTGGCGGAGAATAGACTTCAACTTGGAAGGAGTTCACTGGAACTATAGCATAAAATCATTCAGCTAGCAGGCGAGTTATGAATTCTTCCAATTCCAAGCTCATTAACAAGTAAATCAGTTAATTTTTGATTTCCTTTTTATCTGTCATTCTTAAACGTTACTCAATTCGTTCCTATTAGTTTCCTTCCCCTATTCCTAAGCTGTCCAGCTCCCTCGCAAAAGATTTAGCATTACCTCTTCATCTGCCATTCTTAAAGGTTACTCAATTCTCTCCTTATTAGTTTCCTTCTCCTCTGTCCTTAGTTTTCAATGCAATGTCTTTTCCATTTTGTATTTCTTCTTCATCTATTATTCTTAAACGTTACTCAATTCTTTTTTCTCGCCATCTTGTTTGCAGTTCGCTCTGTGCCTGTTCGCCGTCGTCGCTATGGCTGCCGCCAAGCCGCAGTTCTTGGCCACCTACAGCACCGCCCCCTATGTGGCAGCCACGCCCTACGCTGCCGCCTACACCAGCGGCGTCTACGCGGCGTCGCCCTACACCGCAGGCTACACCAGCGGCGTTTATGCCTCGCCCTACGCCTACAGCGCCTATCCCTACAGCTCCCTGTACCTGAGACGTTGAGGATCGATTGAATGATGTCTTGAAGTCGCTCACTTGGAGTGATTACTGTAACACTTGTTGACGACCTAATGAACCACTTAATAAAACGAACCAAAAAAAAACAAACAAAATATCATTCATAAGCTTTTAACTATTTGCTGTCGTCTGCTTTGAGCTTTTAATTGAAGCTGGCTTTGGCTTGTGTTGACTTTTGGCCCCCAAAATGAAATGCAACTGCAAATGGAAATTGGGAAAACCACAATGACAACTTTAAACTCGTTAGCAGGCAGAGTATTATGGGTGTGTGGGAATGTATGTAACAGGCAATTGAGGGACAACTGCTGAGGGAATATTAACATAGCTGTCTGGCCATTAATTATTATGAAAGTGATAAAATTAAAAACCACAGCAAAAAAATAGATTATTATCAACTTGATTGGATGACAACATCACAGATTAGTTATAGGAAAGATTCCACAAAAATCCAAGTTTAATATTAAAAATTGTTTGTGATAATTCAGTTAGGATCGCAGTCTTGACATTTTATTCAGTTTGTAATATTTAATTAAAATCGGATTACTATATCATGTTGCTGCCCTAGACATACAAGTTTTCTAATACAAAATGTTGTTGATAATTAAAAAAAAATTGCAACATGCTTTTTTCTGACTAGATTTTGTATAAAATAAACTGTTAGAGTGATAAAAATAAAAGTTTCCAATACCAGCATTTTGGTTTGAGAACTAACAAATTTTATCTAAAAAGTGAAAAGTAATTCGACAAAGTTTATATTGAAGAAAAGAATCTAACACTTTTAGGATATATTTATAATTATTAGTTTCTAATAAAAATAAAATAATTTTTAAGAATTAATATTCTTCTTAGCAAAAAAATAACTTTTGTTACTTGTTTATAAATTATAAAGTGTAAAAACATAAGCCTAAAAATATATTTCGTATGAAAAACGTGCTTGATTCTTAAATAACATAAAGAAATAATTTCCCAATATATTGTTGTCAAATTACCTTTATTATTATGAAACTAAGAAACTTTAAAGTTTTTGAAGAAATCTTTGTTAATTGCATACCAAAGATGAATAGCTTTTTTTTTAGTTACCAGCATTTAAAGAATATATATTTGATATTTTGATATTGTTGAAATGTTTAACAATAACATTTAATCAAGCTGTTGCAAATTTTTAAAGAAAATTCGGATGAAATATTTTGTATTCGTAAGTTGAATTTCTTGTTATTTTTTAAATATCAGCATTTAAAGGAATACATATTCGATTGTTGCAGGGTAATTGTGTGTCGAGCAGACTCGACTGCTTGCATTTCCTTAAAATATTTACGAATCGCAATGGATGTTGTTGTGCGAATATTTAGTGCAATTTCCGTTTGCCATCAAATGCATTCGCCCGCCTCGTATATCATGTTGCGCACTTTCTGTGGCAGCCATGGCGATGGGCGTATGCAGGGTGCAGGCGAGTGGGCGTGGTCAACTGTCGGCTGCATGCTCGTTGCCATCTAAAATGTGCAAATTATGGCAACTTAGTTGCTTGATGTTGTCCCAAAAACGCACAGAACGCAGGCAAAAATACGCACACACACACACATCCATAGACATTCGCACACACATTATCACACACACACACACACACACACATCCGCAGGAGGCGCCTCAACGGCAGCAAAGCCATTTGCATATTTTGCGTGTGGCATGCTTGTGGGCACATTGCGCACAGTGGGTTGAGAGCTCATCAAAAATGCACAAGAGACCCAGAAAAATTGTAATCAAAATCAAATAGAATTTGAATAATGTGCATTTCGATAAGCAACGCAATGCATTTATATGCATTTTATTTAAATGCAACAACATAAAATATAAAACAGAAATGACGAACGTTAAAAATGATTAGGAAAATAAATTCATTGAAAAACGTTGTAAGACATCGACGAAATAAATTAAGAATGAAAATAAAAAAAAATACAAAAACATCACTGAAATATTCACAGACTTTCATAATTATTTGTATTTTATTTGATTTATTAAATTCCCCCAAAAGTGTATTAGGACATTAACAAAATTACCTCAGAGTGGGAATACAAAAAAATTAATCTCCTTAATTTTTTTTAATGTTCAATTTTTACTAACATTTAAAATTTTTCGACTTCTTGAGAAACATAGACTGAGAGTACAAATTAAAAGATGAACAAAATATCTCTCGAATTTTTACAAACATTAAAAATTATTTGATTTATTAAATACCTCGTCTTGAAATTATTAAAAAAAAATTAAAGCATCATTTGATTATGTTACAAACTTTAATTATTTCTTGCAAACTGACTAAGAAAAACCAGAATCTTATTCCAAATTCTGTCTTTTGTGTTTTTATTAGACCTTTATTTGAATATTTAGACTCCTTCAAAAATATTTAGACTCCTAAAAAAAACTGGAAGTGAAAATGAATGAATACAAAAAATGTCTTAAATTTCAACAAATGCTGAAAACTTTTAGACTTTTATTTGATTTATTAACTTTGTTGAAATATGTCTTAAGAAAAATTTCAGTAAGCCACTTTGTGGTCACTTCTTGGCCAACTTGCAGGGACAACAAGCTGCTCGTATTCTTTGCTTGTTTTCATTTCTTAGAATCACACAGCCAATAGCCGAGAAATACTTAAGCTTTTTTGTTGCCCACTTTAAAAAAATTTCAGTTTATTTTTATTTTTTGGCTGAGCCAAACGCTTGGAATATGGCACTAAATGAATTATATTTGTGAAGGATTATTGGATTATGTTAACCTTTGATGAATTAAATTTGCAGCATTTGCATATTTATGTGTGTTCTGCATAATCAAATCATAAATAAAGTGCCATAAAAAATGAATACGAAATACGAAACCAAGCGATGACCTGAAACAAATTTGTGAACATTCCCTTGACTTTTGCTTTGGCTGAAAGCAGAATTCTTAGATCATCTACAATTATAGATTCTGCGTTGTAACTAGCATGATTAAGCACAAATTTGAACATTCATATACAAATATTATATATATTCTCTTATGGCTTGTGAATCGAATAAAATATTAAGGTTCAATTTAAATTAGTTATTTCTAGAAACTTAATTGTTGTTATAATTTTTTCACATTCCTGTTGTTTGAAATGTATGACTTTTGAGTCTTATAAAATATGAACTTGTAATTTTAAAAGTCTTTTTTTTTTAATTAATTTTTGTTATTATTTTTATTTATATTTTCCCCCTATATGATTTTTAAGTCTTACCAAATATTAAGGTATTAATTTAATTATAAATTTTTTCTAATTTTGTTGCAAAGAAATATGGCATCGTATATAAACATATTTGCATTTATTTGGAGTTTCTAACTATTAAAGTATGTGGGACAGATGCGTTAAAGAAAACGGACAGACGGAAAGACCGAGAAGCGCAAATTGACTTTAAGGTTGACTGATACATTTTTTAATCTTTTTCGCTTTAAACGCATTTTCAAATACTTTTTTTTTATTGTATATATTTCATATTGTTTATATTCACTTCATATTTTTTTAATGTTTATTTAATATTTATCTTCTTTATTCACTTTTTTTTCAAAATTAATTTGGATATCGAAATATTTTTTTTTGCGACATATTTAAAACAAAATGAATTTAGATTAAGTTCCCTCCTTTCTTTTATTGTTTTTCTAAGCAAATGCAATTCATTCCACTGTGCATACGCACATGTGCAGCTTAATAGATGCATCTAACAATGCTATCTGCTCACCTCGCCTTTTGCCAGCCATTTCTCCAAGATGGCTATCACAAAAAGCGCATTTAAACATTGTAAGAAATTTTATATTTCTAAGCGAACGCTTTCAAGCAGGAAAATGCGCATAGAGCGTTAAACTTGAAGTAGTTTTTGCCAGCTGGGGCCGTGTGTCGTGTCAAAAGTTGCCACTTAAAAGCTTTCCGTACAAGTTGCACCTTTAACCGTAATAGTAGCAACAAAAAGACCGCAAAAAAAGAACAACAATGAAAAGTTTCCGACAACTTTTGTCTCGCTTTTTAGCTGGTCCAAAACCACGGTGGCTTCTTATGCAAATACCACAATATTGTGGAAATGCGAGAGCTTACTTTAAGGTAAGTTTTGCGCACTCAAAAAATAAAAAATGTCTTTTTGATGTTAGCCAATGCCAAATGTAAATCTAATTTGTGCGCCTTGAGGGGCGCAAAATATGGAAGCCAAAGTAACGCCCACTTGGGAGCCGCCGTTTGATAAATACCCAATGTGACACCTACGCACAGTGGCACCAAAATTATTGACACGTCGCGCCACGTGCCACGTCGCATACTTTTGCGGCCTCCGCAACAATCTCGACACAAACACGAGCTCTCCCGCATTCCTGGCAAACACATCCCCTGCCAGGGACTACATACCAGGGCTGGGGCAACATTAGCTGTCTTGTCGTCGGCATTTCAAAAATGTAGTCCATCAGTGTCAAACTTACCTGTAGAAGAGGGAGAGAGAGTAGAAAAGAAAGTACGCGCGTGAGAAAATTGAGTATAAAGTCAAGTGTATAAAATATAAATATATTATATGATTAAAAGGATTACGCAGCAGGCAGCTGCGAACTGAGCAGTCTATAAGGATGTGGGAAGTCACTTTTTTGATTGAAAGACATTCCCTTAAATGTATGTATAAAAGCTTATGGGAGTATTTCCATGCACACATAATATTTTATTATATATGTATGCATAATATTATTATTTAAAATTATTCTGATTACGAGGGAATTATGTTTAAAACGTTTAGGCTGATTTTTTTTTTTTAAATCGTTCTTTAACCAAAAGGATATTATATAATAAGAAGGTTAAAAGAAATGCTTAAAGCCCTCAAGGAATTCATTTTTTCTTTCTTTTGTTTACTGTCCAAGAATTTCACAAAAATCTGCTAAACAAGCTTCTAAAGTTCTCATTACTAAACTCAAAATATATTCTCACGTATGATATTGCAAATAATCATACAATTTTTTATTCATAATTATTCATCTCTCTCAATAGACTTTTAGACGAGAAGAAAAATTACTCGAAATATTTCAAAGCTTTGAAATAACATAGAAATCCATCAATGTTTTAGAAGTTCTTTTTTCCTGGGCATAATAATAATTTATTTTTCTGAAAGTTTTGATTTTTATCCATATGGTGTTATTTTTCAATATAATAAAGCATTATTTTATTATTATATGTTATTATTATTATATATTATGCTTAAGAAATAAAATAATTTACTCAAACTTAAAATCATGACTAAGCAATGACATTATGACTTTAATTTTAATTATTTATTTACTTTAAAAGTCGTCTATGAACAGTCGACACTAAAGAAATAATAATATAAAATTATGACAAGAAGAATAGGAAATGATGTTAAATAAATATATGTTTAATTTAAAAGTTCAAAAAGTAATTTAACAAATAATTCAATAATATTTCTGAGCATAATGCATGCTCCAACTTGTGTTTAGCACCTCTCTGTTGAAATTCGAAGAAAAATAAAAAGTGAAATAAATTTAAAAACTTAATAAAGTCATTCTTCCTATATTTTGTTTTTAATTTATTTATGCGCATCAGGTTATTTATTCATAGCTGTACTCAATTTTTGTTGTCTTTTTACTTAATCTCCCACAACTTTTTTTGAATTAAAAACAATATACGTATGTACATGCGAGCAGCTTTAAGCCACTCGGTAGGGTTCCTTTTTCCAGGAATTTATATTTTTTTGCGCTCTTTTAGCTGGCTTGACAAATGCCAAAGGATTTTTTGGAGAATGACTTGCAATAAAGGAAAACAAAAGCCCAGCTGGATACGGTTATTATGTAAAAAGGCATGTATATAAATATCATAAATATAATAAATGTTGATTTCAGTTTGTCTTTCAATCAGCCAGTCACACAAACAGAGACACACAGAGAAAGATAGAGAGATGGAGAGAAGCTGTGCCATGCACTTGAGTTGTGTTTATTTATGGCATTCTGTTGTGTGTGTGGCAATCAAGCTAAGTAAATGCCGCATATCGCTTGTTTGTGAAAGATAATGCCAGCTGAATCAAATTAAAACTGTGGTCCCCCAAACACAAACACACAGGTGTCCTGCCGGCGATAAGAAAAGCGAAGCCAAGCAGATACCTGGCACTTGAGCTGTCAATAAAATCAATATTGCGTTGAATAGTTGATGTCCAAATTAAGCCAAATGACTCGGCAAGCAATCGACTCAAGTTATTTTGCTAAAGGATTACTTTTATGTCCTGGTTTCACATCCGTTTTGATTTCATTCATTAAATAAAATTGCCAATGGATTCAAAGAACATTTTTGAAATGTAAAAACAGGATTTAGATTTGCTGGAGGACTTTTCAATGTTAACTGTATAATATTCCCTTAATTTTCGACCTTACTCAAGATGCATTGAATTGTCTCTCAGGAACTCTTAAAAGAATTTCATTTGAAGTCGCAGTCTTTTTGTAATGTTTGGCATTTGTTTTCCCCGTCTTGGAATTAATCAATTGTATCCCACTTTATTAACAGATTTTTCCAATGAAATTTGCAATAATTACAGCTGGGAAAATGTTTGCCAAAAAGGCAGTAAATTTAATCGGAAGTCAGCTTGCTGAATAAGTAATAAGGGTCAGCCTCATGGGACTAAAAGAAATTATAAACAACTATTTTAGGTTTAGACATAAGGCATCAATAGATCTAAAAGCGAATTTCAACTTCATTAGAATGGAATTCTCATGAATGAAATTAAATTTATTATATAACATTTTGAATAAAATTTTTTTGAAGCATGCAGTTTGAATAGAAAACTTATTTTAATATTATACAAATAATAATATTTAACATTCTAAATAATATTTGAAAACTAAATGGGAACGTGATTGTTTTATTATCATTTTTTAAATTTAACATATAGTTAAATTTGTTGAAATTTAAGTGAAATTAAATATATATAATACAAATTCATTATAGTTTGCAAAATTGAATAAAAAATTAATATTCTAAAATATAAACGTAGTATTAATATTTGATATTCATATGAATAGTAAAAAATAACATGTTATTTAACTTTCATGACTGAAAAGTAAATCAGATGTATAATATGAAACTAAGAATTTACATTTTTAGGTGAAATAATTTATAGTAGTTAGGAAATTTGAATACCAAACAAACATTATTAACATATTAAAGTACTATATATATTAACATTTAATATTTATAAAAATTTTATATTACTCGAATATTTTTCAGTATTATGTATTTAAATTTGTTTGAATATAAATAAAAAGAAATGTATTATATGCAATTTTAAATTTACATTTATTGAAGTTTGCTAGTTTTAATAAAAACCTGCATTAAATGTATATAAACGTAATAAAGCCATTTACTATAACTACAATGTGTTATTTTATTTTGTTAACTTTTCTGTAAATTAGTTTAAAAATAAATTATATTAAATATATAAAAGAACTACATAAATAATAAATGAAAGTATAAGTAAACATATATCAATACGTATATTTAAATCCACAGTGCATTTCTTAATGGCTTAAAAGACATAAATTTTCAAGTACATCAATTCAACGCATTTCATTTTCTTAAGCCAACTTTCAATTGAGCTTAACAGCCTGTATAATAATTTAAATTAATCTCGCCGGACTCGCCGGACTGCAAACCTGACTGACGGAGAAAGATAAGGCTAATAGTCAGCATCAATCAGTTGTATTAAATTATTGCAATTATCAAATTTCGCCTTGATTAATGATTGCTAAACACTGCCAAAATCTAATTAATTGCCTCGGCCCATGCAGCAGCAGCAGTAGCAGCAGCAAGGAGCAAACTGGTCTTTTCTCTCAAGCAGGAGCCCATTGAGGATGCTTAGCGTTGGCTCCTTGGATGCTTTTAGCTTGTGTCTGTGTAGTGTCAACAGACAGCAAACAGTGGGGCCAATCTCGATGCTGAGCACAACACTCAGCTGATTAAACTCAACAAGTGGAAGCGAAGAGAGAGAGAAGAACAGCAGGAGCATCCTTTGGCAGGACGAGAGCACCACTTCAAAGGGTTTCAATTTCATAAGGCAAACTGCGAAGGCGACGATAAAACACGTTTAACCCGTTGTTGTCATAGCTGCCTTGCTCTTTCTCTCTCTCTCTCTCTCTCTCTCGCTATCTGTTGTGGCCGTCATTTATTTAAAGTCCTCCTCCCGCATTGTTGTGGGCAGCGGGGCGTGGCCGTGGGACGAGCCTACTAACATTAAAAATTCATTGCTTAATTCAGCGGCAGTTTGCAGAACAATGAAATAAACGAGCGAAAGTACGAGGGGAGAAACGGGGGGAGAGGGAGCAGAAAGTTGTAATGAAAATGGCGTCCGACCTCTGTTAAAAATGCACAGCAACAATTTCCGTTTCCGTTCGCCCGACGTCGACCGTTTCGGCCTCTTCTTCAGCCGTTTGCGCAACATTGACGTCGTATATATGTATTCTTCTTCTGCACTGATAAATGTTTGGCCTATTAACGACACAAATCAAAGGTGCTGACGAGCTTTGGCTGCCGCCTTCCTTTTGCTCTCCTTTATTTGGCTGTTCAACTCAATTGGCAATTCACACGCACACGCTTCAAGACGCTGGCGTTAAATTGAAACGCGAACAATCTCCGCTGATAAGGCAATATGCTGGCTCTTCTTCCTTTCACACACACACACTCTTTTGCGTTCAACGTGGCGTATAATCGATTTTTATATTACACAAAAACATTGCACAGCCGCCGCGTATGCCCGCGCAAACGTTCCGCATTTAACTAACTGTCGAAAATCAATTGCACAAAACCTGTCAGCAATAAGTTCTCTTCTTCGTTGTTTTCTACCCTGTGTTTTTTTTTTTAATTTTCTTGTTAAATATTTGTAGTGCTGGTCAATGCACGCAAAGAGGCCGCGAAGGTCAGAGTTTGAGTAGAGCATAGTCAAAACATAAGAACGCTTAAATCAATAGACGCGCTTGGAATGCGCGAACTGGCAGAACTGACTGTGCCGGAAAATCAAGGAAAATAGTCGGACAGCAGCCATAAGAAAATTGGGTCGCTTGAATAAGAAAATGCAGCTGCAAATACAGCTCAGTTGCAGCTAAAGTTGCAAGAAAATCCGGCTATATTCAAATGATGCTGCCACAGCAATATTAAAATACGTATTTTTGTATTATTAAACTTTAAAATGTCTTTCCTTAAGGAATTTAAAATTTGCATTAAAGACTTTGAATAACTATGAGCTTAAATGCTGCAATATTTATAAATTTAAAATTATTTTTATTTTATAAAAAAATTGTGAAATAAAATACAAATAAAATCATAGATCCTAGAACAATATTGATTCTTTTTTATTTTTTTATTACGCTGCTATAAAAAGTTCAGTAAATAGCGAGTTCTTTTTTAAATTTTATAATACTTAATTAAAAATTTAGTTATTCAACTGATTTTGTCTTGTATGAATTCAAAATTTCTCTATAAATATTTAAACAGTTATAAGAGATAAATTGAAGTGGTATTGTAAGAATGTTGTTATTTTAATTGCCAAACAAAATCATAAAAAACCCACATAGTGGCAATTACTTTTAAAGAATGTTCAACTTATGTGTTTTGTAATTTTTTAATTCATCGGTAAATATAAAATTATTTTTATTCAGAAATGAAATCATAAGCTGAGCTCGATTTTTTATTGCTTGTATTTATTTTGTACTTCCTCATATTTTAGGGGACATTAAATAATTATACTTTTTTTTTACCAAGCAATATATTTTAAGAATAATTATAAATCGTCCAAGTAATGCATTAATCATTTGCGTTCGCGTGATCAATTGATAATGCAATAATTCTGCACGCATCGCAAAAAGTATTCAATTCATATCAATCTCAATAATAATTGAATAAAGTATGCAGAAGGATTACATGCGCTCTGAAAATATTGTCCCCACTGCGAGAGATAAGCAAGTAATTCTTATGGTCAGTAAAAAGCATTGACAACTTCAATTTGCGCTGGTAAAATCTGTTTGCATATTCAACTAACGAAGTGCGCAATCCCGATCCATTAAAAGTTGTGCACGGCCGAGGAGAACTTTAGCAAGTTAATGCATTTAATTACAGCGTAACTGGTAAATAAATGACAGAGAGGAGAAGTTGGTGTAATAACAAAGCCGAGGCAAACAAAGCTACCAATTGCCTCGACATGACAGCTCAATGGGAGGCAGAGGCAGCAGGCAGCAGGCTGGACTACGTGGCGTATAAGTAACCGCTTTTATTGTCATTTGCCGCGCCACTCAATAAGCAGAGGGAGAAGACAGGAGAGGGGGATGGAGGGAATGGTCTGCCAATGTCGGCCACATGCACCGAGCGACCTCATCAGCTCAAGTGAGCTTCGAAGTGTGCGGGGCAGAGAGACGAAGGCGAAGCTCTTTGAATGCAATTATGTGCAGCACATGAGCAGCATGCTGATGACACACACCGAGCCGGAGAGGCGGCGAGTGGGCGTGGCCGAGCAGACAGGTAAGTAGGCCAACATAAATAAATAATAATAAAAGAAAAAATAAAAACGACAGGCAGAAAACTTGGTCAGAAAAACTAACGATAAACGGAATGCAATTTCTGATTCAAAAAAAAGCAAAATATCTTAAGCTGAGCTGTCAATTATATATATAGTATTATAATAAGACGTCTGTGTGTGTGTGTGTGTGTGCTGAGATAAAGGTCCTTAAGGTTCAAGGACTCGGCCCCAGTGCAAATAAAGATAATCTTTGTCAGTGTGCTGCGCATTTTTATGGTAATTCGCCACAACAACGAGACACACTCAAAGCCAAAGCTAAAGCCAAGGCAAATCTAGCGCACAAAATGGCAAAAATGAATCGCCACTTGAATATATGTTGTGTGGTTGTGTGTGTGTGTGTGTGTGTGTGTGTGGAAGTTGCAGGCTTGGGCTAAGATGATGGCCTAATTCAATGCCAGATCACGGAACAAATGAAATTTCCTCAAAAACCTACTCTTCACAAATTCGCCCACACAAAAGCTGCCACGAAACGGAACGGAATTGGGTTTCGCACAGAATGCAACTTAATCTAGTCCATGAGCGCATTTTCCCCCCCAAAAGTATTTTAGCCAGCTATTAGTTACACTTTGACCCCCCAGAGAGAGCCTCAACTTTAAGGTTTTCTCCCACTACATATTTGTATAGCTTAAGCTATAAAGTGTTTTCGCTGCCGACTAATCCCAAGTTTTCAGTTTGTTATTTAACAGAATGTGAGCAGCAGAACAGCGACTAAATATTCAGTTGTGAACACTTTAAAATACATATAAAATACAATTAAATAAAATTTATTTATACAAAATATACACTTCGACTACGTTTGTATTAAGCATAATTTAGTTGAAAAATAAATATTTCAAATTGAATCAAAGGGCTTTGGACAACTGACGTTATTTTTATAAAATATATATTTAAACTATGTTTGAATTTTTTTTATTAAACATAATTTTGTTGATGCCTAAATACATAAAATTTAATCAAAAAGCTTTTGGACAACTGACTTTATTTATATAAAATATATATTTAAACTATGTTTGCATATTTTGTATTAAATATAACTTTTTTGATAAATAAATATATAAAATGTAATCGAAAAGCTTTTGGACAACTGAAGCGTTTTCTGGAATTTTCTGGCAACAATCAAAGTCGACTTAAAAGACAGAAAAATATCTATTTCGTTCAGAAGCTATTGTCAAATATATTTTAATAAAGCAACATACCGCAGAAGCATTTTATATAAATAAAATTGGGCGTTCAAAGACAAATGAAATTTGTTTTCTTGAGAAGTGGCTTTCCAGGGAATTTCTACTTACATATGTACATATATTTTCAGCCCTTTCAGTGGTTGATTTGTCAGAACTCGACAGCACAGTATAAAATTATACATACATATGTACATAAAATTATTAAATTCTGCACATTTGCGAGCATAATAACGAGAGGCAACATAAGAATTTGTAATCAATTAAAGGTCAAACAAAATGTAATACTGTTGTTGTTATTATTAATTATTTGAATGCCATGAATGCGCGCAGATTTCAACAATTTCAATTATTGCTCTATCGGAAAATTGAATGAAAACAAAAAGATAAAACAAAGTAAAAATATAAAAAAGTCTTGAATAAAATGCTAATAATTCTGTTTTTAAATCTACTACGAATTATATATGTGTAAGAATGGTATAACAATGACTTGATTAAATTGATTACAATGTGTTTTGGAGCCCAATATTTTGTTATTCATTTATGTATTCTTATGCTAGTACTACAAGCTAAAGTTTATTAATTATTGCACTACATTTGATCGCTCTGTTTCTACAACAATATAAAATGTATAACTTCTGATCATTAGAAATGTTTAAGCCTCCATTTTACCACTTCTATAGCATTTTATTGATAAAGAAAAAAGTTTTAAAGACATACTAAACCTTCAATCAAAGAAGAATATTTTTTTTATCGAAATATTATCAAAATTAAGAATTTTATTCCAGTTTAAGGTTTCGTAATTTTCATGTGTGTGTATCCAAAAGATTCTATAAGAGCTAGACAGTTAATAATGTTTATTGTGTGTTTAAATGTTACGCATTAATTTGAATGCTACATAAATGAAACTAATGACTAGAGCAAGCTTTAAGCAACAAGACCGTGTCTCAATGCATTCTGTGTAGTTAGACTATATATGTTGTATATACCCCAGGGGCGATTTCTATGCCAAATAAACCAACAGACATTTTAACAGCGCCCTTTTTAGTTAATCACACATGAGAATTCTTTGAAGCAGCAGCAGCAGCAAAAAGACTCGATTCGACTCGAATGAAATGAACCCAAATGTGTGTTTCAAGTTCATTCAATTCATTCGTGTTATTCCGAGTTGGTAGCAAAAATAAGAATAAAAGAATATTTACTGTGGAATTAGATGAGAAAAAGATGCTCGATTTGTAGCTAATGCAAAAGCCGAGTTAAGCAGGCGATTATGTGTATCTCGGTTGAGGCCAACGACAACTTTGGCTATTTGGCTCAAATGGCGGCTCATTTATTTCCGTTTACACCCACACACACACACACACACACAAAGAGTGAAGAAGAAGACATTCGCTAATGACGTCAACGTTTAGTAGCTCGCCAATCAATAGGCTCGAAAAACAAAAGGCAAACAAACTTACGTCTGCATGTGAATCGACATTTTTGGCACAAGTTGCAAATTAAATTTACATTTGATGCACGTAACCTGGAGTCGAGGCGCGGAGTAGATGCTGCTGCCCCTTAATTGTGCTGCCAGCGAGCGATGCTGCAGTGGGCTAGCTGCCAACTTGAGCCAATTATGTGGCATGAAAGCTGAAAGCTGCCGCATGCCGCAACGGGCAAAGTGAAAGCGTGTCTGTGGCAGCTGCAAGGACGAAATCAATACGCGAAACATTAACTCGAGACGCTCTAAAGACACGCCATGGACTCATTAGCAAACGCTCCCAGATGCTGCCACACATGTCAGGCTGCCTCATTGCGAGTATGTGGCATCGTGCCCAGTTTGTCATAAATGGCGCCATATTGACAGCGAAAATAACCGATGAAAAAATGCCGGAATAGCGACTTCAAGTGTGGCATGCCCCCCCCCAAAAAAAAAATAAGACGAAACTAAAAGAAAAGAGTTCTCATTAGTTGGCCAAACTTATGTTATCAAGTGCTTAACTTTACGATGTGTTTGGGCAATTTATTTATATACAATACATAAATATATTTCCTTTGTCAGTCCTTCGACATAACAATATCATATTGAAGTAACTGGCAAACATGTTGTCTAGGGTTTCTTCTTCATCTTTTGTTCGGCCATCTAATGATTAATTGCTTATGAACAATGTGACAACGACAAGTGATAAACAGACAAGCATATAAGAATAGATGGCACCAGATCATAAAAGCAAACTTGTGCACAATAATAAAATGAAAGAGCTCAGCAATCACAGCGTTTTGTCGAGGGTTTTATGAACAATGGAAAAAGCTGCACGATAAACAAAATTGAAGTTAATCAAACTAAGTGTTGTTGAACGTCAAATGCAGGGCTGCATTGCTATAAAGATTGGGTTAATAATCGTTAGGAAAAATATCTTATACAGCACTGTAGCAAAATGTAAAGCAAATTTTTTAATAAGTTTATTTGAAAATATATTAGAAAATATATTTAACAGTAAACTAATTCAGTAATTGACATACATCTATTTGGTTGTGCTTTAAGTTCTATAAAAAAAATGGTTACAAAGTTAAGACTATAGTTTGTTTTGATTTTTTAATAATTAATTCTTGCAAGCTTAATTCGAATTCAAAATTAACTTCTTAAAGCAAAAAATATAAATTAATGAAAAAAAACACAAACAAATTTAACAGTTTTTACGTAAAATCTGGGTATTTATTTTTGTCAATTACTAAAAATACTTTACTTGGCTCCAATTATTCAGACTATTTCATACAATCGGTGTTTTTTTTTCAAGTGAATTATGCACTTTAGAAATTTAGTGAAATGCACTTTGTTTAAAAATATTTCCTGGTGACACGAGAGCGTGCAATAATTAGTTTTTAATTTTTAAAAATGTCTCATCTCTTAATATATCGTGATTACACGATAGTTCTGATGGATGCCTTAAATATCGGTTAGTGTAAGGAAAGTGAATATAGTATTGTTCATTAAAGGCTTCGGCTTTTGTTGATAAACAATTTTAGCTATTATCAAACTCAAATTCAGCTACAACTTAGAACTCCCAGTTGACAACACTAAATCCCAGTCAAGTAGTCGAAATCGGTGTTATAAACTATACCGATTAATCGATGTCATCAATGTGCGCTGACACCAATATTCTTCGAAATAAGTTATAGCTTTAATATGTCATTTAGTCGAAATCGATATTATAAACTTCACCGATTGATCAACGTTATCGACGCTTTGACAACTTCTTTTTCTTTGCAATAAGTTTCAGCATCAAATCGCACGCTGCGGCTTACAAAACTTTTTTTTTTATTAAAAAGAAGGAATAGAACTTGTGCTGTGTTCTTTGAAAAATCAAATTTATTTTAAATTTGGTGAGGAGCTTTTAAGACAATATTTTAATTGCAATTTCATATTTTTCACCAATTGTCGAAAGTAAGTTTTGCAAAGGAAAAAAAAAAATGCCATTTAATAGAATGTGTATTTTTTATAAGTCATGGATATGTTCTGCTTCGCTATGGATATGGATATGTTTTTGGATCTGCCCAAGAAGATGCAATGGCAGTACTCTATGCAGCGTTTGCTGAACATGGAAAAGGGCACCGACTGCACGTTCGTGGTGCAAGGTAAATCCTTCAGATGCTACAGACAGGTGCTGCTGTACTTCTGTGAATACTTTGAGGGCACGCTGGAGGAAGGCGCCACCGTTTCTCTGCCAGAGAGCCATGTAACTGCGGTTGCTTTTGATTTGGCCTACTGCTGGATGCTGAGCGCCGCAGCTAGGTGCATGTGGAGCAATCTGGTGGAATTGGCGAAGGTGGCCATCTACTTGAAGGCGCCCAAGCTGCTGAGCAGCGTGATGCAAGTGTTTGCCAACAATCGCACCTTTGAGAAGGTGCAAGAACTGCAAATCTTCAGCGAGGCATGCGACGACAAGGACTTATGTGTGATCGGCGATGACATGTTGCAACGCATCTCGCGATCATTCCTGGTGATCATTGGCTCAAAGCACTTTGCTTCCTTCAATATCGATGCCATCGAGAAGCTGCTCGGCTGCAATCATCTTGCCGTGCACAACGAGATCGAGGTGTTGTATGCCGCACTCGGTTGGCTGGCCTGCAGCTACGATCAACGTGAAGTCCACTTGCTGCGCATCCTTGCCACGGTGCGCTTTGAGGCGTTGCCACCGCTGGCCACCCTCAATATGGGCTTGCAACTGGAAAATCTGATGCCAGAGACGTCCGATCGCATGAATTTGATGTCGCGCCTGACAATCGTCGATAATCTGACGCGCCTTCGATATGAGAATGCTCCTCGCAAACGGGTCATCATCATCGATCCTCAGTGTCCTTACATCAATTCGCAGAACCAACTGAGCGTCATCTCTTTCCAGCATTATATTCAATCTATCGACAATTCGTATACAGCTTTTCTGAAGCGCATTAAGGATGTGAAGGAGGAGGATAAGGAAAATGCTTCAATGGCCGAATAGCTGGAAGTTTTTTTGTATCATTTATATATTTTTTCTATTTTTCTCCGATGGAATCAATAAATGACATCAATATGAATTGGCATAAATATCACGAAAATTACAGTCTTACATTGTAAGTACGAAATCTTTTATAAATTCATTCAATTCACAAGTCGTAGGCAGCTTTTCTGAAGCGCATTGAGGATGTATAGGATAACTGAATAGCTGCTAAATAGCGTTAATTGAAATTCTTTTATATGATTTCTTTATTTTTCTCGGATAGAATCAATAAATGGCATCAATTTCAATTGGCATAAATGTCCAGAAAATTCGAATATACTTTTTTATTGGTGCCCAACAAGATTTTGAACTAATATCAAGAAAATACTTTTTATGCTTATTGATATTTCAAAAATCCATTTAATTGCTTACCAAATTAATGAATTTAAGGAAAATTAACCTGACTTATATAATAGTGCTCAACAAGATGTTTTTATTTTATTGCTTACAAAATTAAGAAAAAACAATTCGATGCATATGGATACTTAAATGCGAATTCGTTTATAGTGATATCTAACAAGATTTGATTTTTCAATTGCTTAGATGTTGAATTGTCATAAAATTTTGAAAATTAATTACTTTAAAATAAATAATAATAGACTATTCATAATTTGAATTTATTAACGTAAGTTTAGTATTTTGTCAATAATAATGTTTATCTTATGCAAGCTTTTTAGATGTACTGCTTTAAAACGAGTGTCAGATTGACAGGATATTATGTTGATTAAAAACATGATATCAATTTATAGAGATACTTCCCATTTTTTGATTGTTCATAACAATTATATCTACATCCAAAGAAATTTAATCCGACCTGCTTTAACACGGAGAAAAGCTTTTAAATTCCTTGGCTTAATTTTTAGAGAAAAATACATGTCACAGGCATACCTTGAATTTAACTGGTCTACAGGGCATACAAATTACATTTCTCTTGTCTCAAGAAATATCATTGAAAACATTGCTTTCAACATAACATAAAAAAAAGTTTTTTTTTTATTTTTTGGGATTATTTTTATTCAGAAAAATTTCACAAATCTTAAACAGATAAATAAAAAAAAGAAAAATACTTCTACATGAGTATGAGCTGCTATTAACTGGTCTACAGTGTCTACAAATTACGTCTCTCTTGTGTTTAACATTTGCCACCCTTGAAAGCCTCATCAAGGGGTCAAAATCGAAGCGAGCACATAAAAGAAAATTAGCAGCTTCAATGAGAGGCTGCGGGAGTTGAATGTCGATATGAAATTGCAACAACTCGCTTCGCTCGTGGGTTGCATTCGTGTTACTGAAACTGTAATTTAATTAAATGCCCCCGCAAATACACACACACACACTCCCACACACACAGAAAACGGAAAAGAAATGGCAGAAAAAATCAGATTCGCTAGACGGCGCCAAGGGAGAGATGTGAATACGAATGATAGCCGGGGACAAAGGACTAAGGACATTCGCAGCGAAGCTTAATGAGTTGTTTGGTGTCAACGGAGAAAACAGCAAAAAAAAAAAGAGGAAAGAGCGAGACAGAGACAGAGACTGAAACGGAGACAGAGACAGAGAAAACGGCGACAGACTCAAAATGCATTTTGATGTTCAACTTTATGTCTTCAGTGTGAAAACGCTTAAAGTGTAATTGCCCGTCTAAAGTACTCGGTAAATTTACATAGCACCCCATGCCAGTTATGAGCTTTAAATAAATAGTTAATGTTCACACTAAATTTGCATATAAAGGGAATTAACCTAAGCACGAAAAAATCTACGAAAAAATTAAACATCATTTTGGAATAAGTATTTAATGCTTGCGAGCTGGGCAAAAAGCTAGCGAAAAGTAATGTAAATATTCTGATGGCCATTGAGAATGGAGGAGCGGAATTTTAATTACCTTTTGCTATGTTATTTTTAATTATATTTCGTATGAAGCATATTAGTTTTATGGCTCTTCAAATGGAAGTAAAATCTTAAGCCTCACGAAAACATTCAAGTTTATTAAAGGCATAAAACAGCAAAACCAAATTTGATGGTAGTTTATGCAAATTACGGTCTTTGCAAATTTACAGCAAACTTTTAGTTTATGAAAACTTAATGCAGTATAAAACTTCTGAGATATTCATTCATCCACACTTGTAAAATAAATAATACATTTTTAAATTCATATGGAATTTTAAAGACTTGAAATAAGTTTAATATTTATAGAAAATAACCCGTGAAATTAGTGTTTATATTTTATATTTATTTTTTATTAATGATTGGAAACTTTAATAAATTATTAATAATCACAATTTAATATTATTTTGGTATTTAAACAACTTGCTGCAGACTTAGATGAAAGGTTAGGTAATTAGTTTTCTACATTACGCTTTTTCTAAATTATCAGATTTCACTGCATTAGCCCAAAAAAGACATTTGTGCCATTGACATAAAATAATAATTAAAGCTGACTAAACAATTATTTAATTTTAATTTAAAATACCTACATTGGTGCACATTATATTATAAAAACAAAAAACAAAACTTATTATATAATTATTTAATTTTAATTCTTATGAATTAGCCTCACAAATGTATAAATTATAAAATAATAACCTCAACTTAATTAATAATAATAATAATAACAAGCTGCGCATAATATATAAAAATAATAAGCAAAACTTTGATGCTTAATAAGCTTATTTGCATGACTATTTAATCTGGCTAAGCACAAGGATAGTTTTTGTTTTTTTTTTCAGACTCAAGAACATTGCAAGAGACCCAAGAGGATTAATTCGAACTCATGATATTCAGATTCAATTGGACGACAAATAATGGCAAAAAAAACCAATATTATTACACAAGATTTCACAAGAAAATACAAAATAATGAGCAAAACTTTGCTGCCTGATGGGCCATTATTTCAGAAGTATTTAATTAGATTTTGTGTAATACTTTAGAATCGTAATTAACCAAATAAATAAGACCCTGCTTTGCATTTTAATATCTTACTAAAAAGGATAAACTCGCAATATTTAATATTGAAACAAGCAATAATAAACAAAACTTATTGAATGATAATTAAATTTTTAATTTTAATACATAGCTCCACACAAAAAAAGTAGAGGTCCACATAAAAATAAAAATAATAATAACCAAAACTTAACCTAATGAACTTGAGTTATTTCCATACACACAAAAACAAATATTTAAATTTAATGCATTTTGGCTGAACATTAAACAACAAAAATAATAAGCAATACTTATTGAATAATTATTATATTTTAATTTAATTTTGTGTACTTGTAATATAGTAAAAAAATAATAAGCAAAACTTAACTTAATGAACTTGAGTTATTTCCATACACACAAAAACAAATATTTAATTTTAATGCATTTTTGATGATCATTAAAACAACAAAAATAATAAGCAAAACTTATTGAATAATTATTATATTTTAATTTAATTTTTAATACTAACATAATTAGACAGTTTTTCATTTGTCGTTTTTATTTTAAACAAAAATGGATTAACTCGAACTTGTCACATTTATTATTGGATGGCATGAAAACCATTGTTCCAACATATTTTCCTGTTGCTCTCGTGAGCTGCAAATCCTTTTTAATTGCCCAGCTGACGCGACCTGTGAACTGTGAACTGTGAACTGCGACAGGTAATTAGAGTTACCTTTCCGATGACCTTAATCCCCGCCCCCAACACAGTCGGTTCTATTGTAAGTTTTGGGCACTCACCTCGGTACATGGGAAACTCGCCGTCGCTGTGGCTGTGGCACAGCATGATGGGGGAGCGGCAACGGGAGGCGGCGACCATGATGCCCGTCTTGTGGTGTCCGGCGACGCTGAGCTGCGTGGCCGACGAGTTCGATGCGGACGACGTGGAGGATGTGATCACGCTGGAAGTCAATTGATGCGACCTCTGCTGCTGTTGCTGCTGTTGTTGCAGTTGCTGTTGTTGCAAGGCGGCAATTGTTACGGATGCCGTGGGTGGTGCTGTGGCAGGTGTCATGGTGGCGCACACGGAATAGGAACGCGCCACATGACTCAAAGTGCGACGCCGAATTGTGGCAGCCGCCGCTGCCGTTGTCGTTGCCGTTGTTGTTGCTGTGCGATAATGATGCTGCGGCGTCGAGTACTGACAGTGATAGGCGGCGGCATTGGATGCCACCGATGTGGCAGCCGCCACCGACGCAGATTGCAGCTGCTGATAGATCGGTGCACCGCCTAGCGACAAATGATGCTGCAGCGGCGGATGCGGATGCGAATGCGGTGCGTATGCGTGATGTGCCGACGACGCATGTTGCTGCTGATGTTGCTGCTGCTGTTGCAACTGTTGTTGCTGGAATGGCGGATGCGAGTGCTGATGCTGCAGCAGTTGTCGCTGCTGTTGCTGTTGCACGGCGGCGAGTTGGAATTGCTGCTGCAACTGCTGCAACAGATCGTGCTGCAGTTGCTCGTTCGATTTGGCGGCAGCGACATTGTTGTCGCCTTGTTGAGCAGCAGCAGCAGCAGCAGCGGGCTTCTGTTGCTTCTCCCAGGGACCGTTGTTGTCGCCGCTGTAATCCAGTTTGAGGCGCGTTCGCAAGGACTCAACGCGAGAGTCCTGTGTGTGTGAGCAGAGTGCTGAGCATTAATTAAGGCGCCGCACGTCGCCAGCCCAAATGGGGCAACATTAAACGCGAACGCGACTTTTGCCAAGTTCGTGTCTGCCACAAAACAGCTGATGCAGTTTTCGGGCCCCAACAATTGTCACTTATTTATGGCCCCTTCTATGTCGGTCACACAAACACACACACAACACACACACTACACACAGGTTATCAAGGCGAGAGGAAAGCGCGTTTCGGGGGGGAAAACGACAACGTGAACCGTAAACTCGACCAGATACGTTGGGCTTAAGTACAACGACTGATTGCGCCAAGCTTTGTTATCCTGCGAAAAAGCTGCCACCGAAAAGCGCAACTTTCGCCCAACACACAGAGATAGAGAGAGAGTGAGAGAGAGAGAGAGAGCAAGCTCTCTTACTCTCTCGAGAAGCTGCACAAAACTGGACCAGCTCGTTGGCCATGGCTTAGGCTTCCCTCCAGGGGGTTGTCCCACTCTTTGGCTGGGATCCTTGGCTTGGCTGCTGATGGTGGTGCGGGGGCGCGTGTGGCGCCACAACGTTACTTCTGTTTATGAAAGTTCTTTTGCATGCAGCGAACGTATGTTTTGCCAACTCTTTCACTTTGTTTACCGTAAAAAAGTGTACAAGGCAAAAGGAAAACAACCGACAAAACGACAGCTATGAAAAAAGTGTGGCATAGTTAGGCAGAGGCATGCCACAGTGTGGCAACATGCTACACAACATTTAATATAATAAATGTTATAAAAATCAACTAGTTAAAATTTATAGTTTAATTTATTTTATAAGTAGGCAAATACCACTGCTGTTCATTTAATATTGTTTAATAAATACAGGGTCTCTGATAGTCAAAGCTTGACTGGAATACTTCTTTATATTGCTGCTTTTTAACAACAATATCAAATATAATGAATTGTTAGAAAATACTTTTTTTTTATAAAATTGTTACAGGGTCTCTATCAAGGCTTGTGTAGAACATTTCCTTGTATTGCTGCTTAATAACAACAAAAAATATAATAACGAAAATAAAGAAATATTCATAATTGAGATACATTTCCTTTAAAAGTTAGAAAAAAATTTGTTTATAAAATTGTTACAGGGTCTGTAGCAGTCAAAGCTGAAGGGCTATATATCGAACAGTTGCTCTGCTCTTCTTAATTTATTCGCTTTGACGCCAAAATTAGAATTCACTTCCATTGTTTTTAATATTATTATTCATTTCCATTAAAAGCTGTAAAATACTTTATTACACTATAATAATCATTACTCTGTCAGAGAGGGTCTCTGTGAAATTGATCAGAATTAGGAATTTGTTTCTTTAAATTACAAAGCACATCCGTCTTTATATTATAAAATTATATTAATTGCATTTTAATATATATTTTATTGTACATATTTATAATTTCCTTTAATATACTATAATTTATTCGCTCTGATCTAATTTTATTGCCAAATTCTTCTACTTAAATATCATAAAAAATAATAATTTTGTATATTAGAATTTTTCAAATTTGTTATATATATATTTATATTTTTTAATTAACAACTAAATATTATATTTAGCTTTTTTAATTTATTTGCCCTCAATGAAAAGAAACTATACATTTCGTCTGTTGTATTTTAATGCATTTGTCGTCATAAAAACTTATGTTTTTTAATTTCTTTGATTACAGGAATCATTTACGCATTTCCTTACCACATCAATTCGAAGCTTATAGAACACTTACTTCAATTGATAATATTTTCATTACGAATGATATACCATCAATTTAATCAGCAACAAAGAATAGCAAAAGTAAATACAAATTGCGATAAGACACAAGATAAGATATCGCCCCAAAGTCTGTTGTCCAACCGGAGCAAAAGAAAAATCATTTGGCTTGCGGCAAAAACGCTTTCAATTGCAATAAAGCGTTTTGGGGGCACGGTGCAAGTCCTTGGTGGTGTTGCAGTCACATCAGAGTGCGCTCTGTTGCGACCCACTGACAGTTGGCCACGAGTAGAAGCATTGAGGCACAAAACACAGCATTCTGATGCCTGAGTTCATTCACCCAAACCAAGGCGAGCTCCTCGTCGGAGATGGCCCCCAAAAAACAGCTGCTCCTGGGACGAGGAGCCGAAACGGATTTCAAGAGCAGCTGCAAAGCTCTTCAAAAGCTTTTTTTATGCTCAGAGCACGATGATGCACAACAACAAGGCAAACAACGAGAAATACATTAAAAAAAAACTTACAGAGCGATAGAGAGAGAGAGAGAGAGAGGAAGCAAACATCGCGTTTGATTTTTTAATACCGAGCAACCGAAGTTGTGCTCGTAATTTATTTATGTATTTGTCACTGGGTCTTTTGATAAAGTTGTTGCAAGATAATTTCGATGGTTCCCCCAGGACGCGGCAAGCAGCCGGTTAGGGAACCGAGGGAGGCAGATAGGGAGCCAACCCCAATGATAAGGCAGTCGAGAAAGTCGATATCATAATACAAACATGGAACAGGCGCCCAGCCAAAGCAACAGAGCGCCCAACATTCAGCATCAGAGCTTGCAACCATATCACAGGATTTGCCACAGGCAGAGCGTAGGGAGTGTGGCACGACTGGTGGCATGGAGGGAAGCTGCCACTGTTTGCGTGGGTTTTGTTGATTTTGCGTGCGCAAAGGGGCAGCAGCCGAAACGCAAAAAGAAATAAGAAAAGCGGGCGCAATGTGTGGGCGCCGTTGCTTGTTTCTAATTCTGCAGTGCTGTGGTTAAGGGTCGGTTGCTTTAGGGGCGTTCCCAGCATGCGAAAGTCGCCAGCCAGAAAGAGAGAGTTGATGCTTGCAACGCGTGACGCAGATAACTCGATCATGAATCTACTTAATGCCAAAAATATCTTACGAATCGAATGCTTTTTGTAGAACAAATAGGCAAATAAAATACGTAAAGTTTATGGCAGTTGAAGAATTTAATATTTTTTTTAATTGTCTGAATAGTTCCTTTTTTCAATTAACTATCTTATGAATCTTACGCTTATTTTTGTAGAGCAAGTGACCAAGAATTTAATAATCTAACATTTATTACTGACGTTTTTTTTTTATTTTTGTAAATGTCCAAATAGTTTTTTTTTTCAATTAATTATCTTAGAATCGTTCGCTCATTGTTGTAAAACAAGTGAGCAAATGAAGTACATTAAGTTTGTGGCAGTTGAATTTAAAAGCCTAAAATGTATTAACGATAATTTTCTACTTTTATTGAAATGCCTAGATAGTTCCTCTTTTTACATCACACATGGATAATAATATTTTATTTTTTATCTATTGATATTCATACTGAAATGGTTATCTTCAACTCATCATAATTTTATATTGTGAGCAGTCAGCATACGCAGCATTTTAAAATAACTCTAAAATATGTTTAAAAGCAATTATTGGGTTGTGTCTTCGATAAGCAATACATGCTAAGGGTTGTGTCTCAACTATCCGCAATAATTTAGTTGTTTAAATAGTAAATTGACGAACTGCCTTAAATGATTGAAGTCTCATAGCCCTATCGTTTAGCCAGTCAGTGAGTTAAAAATTTGTATGTGTGTATAAAGTAGGTAGATATTGGCTATACACTTACCGTAGATATCGTGATCATGGAGGTAGTTGCTGGCGCTGCTCTTAATGCTGATGCAGTCCAATGGCGTTGGCTCGAATATGTTGTACGAATCACAGGACTCTGCTCCCGGCGTTCCCGGCACTTCCACTGCGAGAAAGATGGAATAAAAACAAAAAACGACGATGACAAATGCCAAAATCAAAAGAAAAATGCCCAAAACCCAATTGAAATCATGAAACGCACATTCATTTGGTGTATACATAAGAGAGCGCATTTTTATTTCTACAACGTTGCTTAGGCTAACAAGATTCATTCGATTGCCGCGAGCTAAACTCTTGGCGATAGTTGTAAAGCTGTCGATTAACATTCGCAACAATATTCAATTGATTCTCGTTCAAGTGACGAAAGATCCGACCGTACAGCTCCTCGGGCAGTCCCAATAAAGTCGGATGTCGATAGAGTTTTAGTCTCAGCAGTTGCTGCGTTCGCATCGGTTGAAAAAGCTTCTCACGCAGCAGCAACGTCAGTTCGTCCAGTTTACGAAAGCGCAACTGATGCGGCTCCAGCTGCACATTGATCACATAGCGTCCCACAGTCAGGCAAATGCTGAAGCCACTATCAATAATCGGTGGAACGGGGCCCAAGGTAACAATCAGCAGATCTCCCAGCGCCGTGATCATCAGATGCGACAGCAGCCTCGACTCCTCCGCCTCCTCCACCTCGAGCAGCGTTCGCAGTTCCATGCGCAGCGGTGTCCCTTCATTGCTGCCACTTTGCAGCTTGGGCAGCTGTTGACTCAGCAGCCGCACATTGCCGATGTGGAAGCAGCCGATTGGCAGCACCGGCTTCAGTTCATCGCGCTTCTCCGCATAGATGTGCTTCTCCACGTAGCCGCTCTCCAGGGCCACCGCATAGATGAGCAGCGTCAGCAGCTCCACCGAGGAGGCAGTGCGTCCGTTGAACGTGCTCATCAGCTGGCGCAGATGCAACGGCAGCGCATGCAACGTGGCGTATTCAAGGCTTAGGGGATCCTTCTCATCCTCCTCCTTCTTCGCCTGCTGTTCCGCTGTAATGAGGCAAGTTGTTGTTGTTGTAGTTGCATCGATGTTGAGTGGGTTGTTTTTTTATTGTTTTGGTTTTTAGTTGGGAGAATGCGGTGGTAATTTGAAGTCTATGAGAATCACATTGATTAGTAAACATAAAACCGGGCAAATAATAATGATATCAATGGAACTAACCTGTATACGTTATGGGTGTGTGTGTGTGTGTGCGTTTGTGGCATGCGATACCGAAAATATATATTTTTAGGGTGACTAGGTGCAAACAAGTATTTCTAACGTTTGTTTTGGGTTTTTTTCTTTAATAAATTAACACTACCATTAAACACAAAATGATGAATCGAAAAGTTTGATTATTCAAAAGATAACGAATGTGATAAAATAAATATATTGTGGAACGCATGCGAACACGATCCACGATGCAATACACAAGGTGAAATATTAAAGATGGTTTTATTTTTTGTAAAGAAATTAATAACACAACTATTAAACACAAAATGATAAATCAATATTTGCTAATTTAAAAGATAACGAAAATGAGAAAATTGATATAACGTATGTGGAACGTATCCGGACACGATCCAACGCAATATACAAAAAGAAAGTTTAATAAATTAACACTACCATTAAACACAAAATAATTCGAAAACTTTGCTTATTGAAAATATTCTCATTATCTTTGATACACAAGGTAAAATATCTAAAGTTTGTATTACACTTCTTTTTTAATAAATTAACAAAAACCGACAATGATAAAAATAAATACGTGATGTGGAACGTATTCGGCTACGACCCACTACAATACATTCGCTTTATAGGTAAACTATCCAAATATAATAATTTTTGTTTAATAAATTAACACAGCCATACTTAAAATAAAAAACTTTTTTCTCAATAGAAAACGATAAAAATACGTCGCATTGGAACGTATTTGGACACGATCCAACGCAATACACGAGGTAAATATGCAAAATATCTAATGTTTACTTTATATAGTTTTTATAAATAAATAACACTGCCGTTAAACAACAAATGATTAGTCAAAAACTTCGATTACTCAAAAGATAACGATAAAAATATGGAAATGTGAAGGGTATTCGAAGATCAAATAGAATGAAACGCAGTATTCGAATCAAGTAGGTAAAATATCTAATATTTATTTTATTTATTTGTAATAATAAATTCAATAAAACACAAGAATGATTAATCAAGAACTGTGCTAACTCAAAAGATAACGATAATGATCAAATATTCAAACGACGTCTGTGGAACGTATCCGGACACGATTCAATGCGATATACAAACCAGTAAAATAAGTAAAATTATACAAAAATGTATAAAAAATATCTAATGTTTACTTTATAAATAAATATCACTGACGTTAAACAACAAATGATTGATTAAAACTCTGATAACTCAAAAGATAACGACAATGATAAATAATTGCAATGTGTAACGAATTCGAACACAATACACAAACTAAATAGCGAATATGTTTAATGTTTGTTTTATTCAATTATTTTTTTCTAAATAAACACTACCATTAAACAACAAAACTCAGCTAACTCATAAGATAACGACAATGACAAAATTTAATATGACGCATGTGGAACGTATCCGGACACGATCCAATGCGATACACGAACCAATAGGTAAAATTACTTAAAAATTATTTACAAGGTGACAATGACTACAAATCACATACATACAGATAACTGATTTAAATTGAATAAATGTATGTATGTATTTTAAGGTAAATATTTGGGAGCTTACTAACATTCCAGTTCATCGGCTAGCGCTGCTCCGATCGCTGATGACGCAGACGTTGCTGCTGCTGCCGCGTCCTCTGCCGCTACCGCTGCACCCGCTGTGCCGGCTGCGCTGCCTTTGTTTGTTTTAATTGAATCCGACATTTCTGCACGTTAAGTAGGTTAAAACGCGGCGCGCATTACGTATACGATTTTTTCGTTTTTTTTTTTATATTAATTATGTATTAATTTTTTGGGGGCATTAAAACGGAATTCATTTGATTATGAATTAAACGCTCGCTGCGTTTTTGCACAAAACACAACAATGCAATATTTGCAAGTGGGGCGACGGGGCGGGGGCGACACAATCACAGCACTTTTGTCACACACAATTTATTAAATACGTATTTAGACAACAACCGACGATATTAACATTTCTTATTGCAAATAAGCAAGTCAGTACTTGCTGCCGTAAATAAAATATTGTTTGCAAAAAACCACCTGTTTGCGTAGTTATCGAAGCTATCGATGCAGCGCAAGTATCGATTGGAGTAAACAGTGTGGAGCCAGGTACGCAGCTCCAGTGTTGGTAAACAATGGGGTCAAAAATATTGATATGTATAAATTCCAATTATACAGTTGATTATTATGTGGACAAATAAATAACATTTTGCAGTTCATAATAAATAATTATTAATTGTTGATTTTGTTTGGTTTATGAGGAATTTTTTTTGTATTATCTTTTGAACATTTAAGGTAATACAAACAAAAAAAAATCAAATTAAAGAAAATAATAATAGAATACAGGAGAATATACCCATTATTAAATATTGAATATGTACATTTTTATAAATTATGCTTAGATTTCGTTTATTTGAACATTAATATCACGCAACACATGTATCGATAACATGCGTAATCGAATTGGCTTGCAGTGTTTGCCCCATCCCTATTAGCCGGCAATAATTTATTTTGCTCCAGGCAGCAAAATGACTTCAGTGGACGAGAATGAGAATTATATGGTGAAACAAGCGCAAAATGTGCGCAAAACAGATCCCAGCTCAGCCAAGGCGTGGATATTAACCGCCAAGACGCTCTATCCCAACGCATTCAACGTGCAGTACGAGGCGTATCTTCTCGAACGCGATGGCAAAAACTACGAGGAGGCGGCCAAATGTTTCAGCGCCATGTAAGCAAAAAGGTAAACAAAAGTTGTCAATTGTTAATGACTCTCATTTTGTAGTGCCACCAACTTTACCAATCAGCATGCAGAGCTGTGGCAGGAGGTGAACGCGCTGACGAATGCGCTGCGCAACGAGAGCGAGAATACTCCAGAGCAAGAGTTCTATGTGAAGATGTACAAGCATCTGACGCCCGAGGTGCAGCACAACATATTCGTGCACACGATCAATCACAGCGGCGACAATCTGCAGCAGTGCATACACAGCTACATACTGATGTTCAACAAGTTTCCCAAGACCGCCTTGTGGCAGGCGCCGCGTCTCCTCGAGATGCTCGCCGAGGGCATGAAAGCGGATCCCGATATGTATCAACGCATGCTGGTGGAGGAGGTGCTGCCCATGATACAGAATAAACCGCCGGAGTTATCGCCACTGCTCGCCTGCCGTCTCTACACAAACTCCTTGGAGTATTATCTGCGTCAGATTATGGACGATGAGAAATGCGACACAACGGAGGCGTGGAAGAACATCTTCAAGGTGCTAATGCTCTGTGGCCAGATGATGGGCTGGGAACCCTTCTTGCCCTTCAGCAAACAAATCAATCAGAACGTCTACTGGGACAAGCTGGTCAAGATTTTGCGTGGCAGTCCAGCCGGGAGTTCCCAAGTCTTGTTCTATGCCACCACTTTGTTCATCTACTCGCTGCACGGTTACATTCGCAAGCTGCGCATTGAGGATGCCGATGTCAGTCATGTGCTCGTCGAGGGCTTCGTCGACTGGTCGCCGTCGGAGAGCGGCGAGGTCCAGAGCATGAGCATGGATTGCCAGCCTGACGGTGGCGATGTCCAGAACATGGAACCGCCCAAATTCTCCGCAACCACCGCCATCAGCCAGGAGTTGTCGGAAGCCTTTCTGCATGCCGCACGCTG
The DNA here is from genome assembly GCA_963583835.1 of Drosophila immigrans. Classification (NCBI taxonomy): domain Eukaryota; kingdom Metazoa; phylum Arthropoda; class Insecta; order Diptera; family Drosophilidae; genus Drosophila; species Drosophila immigrans. The sequence continues at coordinate 43,351,985 of OY757141.1, forward strand.
CTGGCAGCTTCTGAACACCGAGCAGTTTCAGCGTGACTTCAGTCAGCTGATGTTGGCGCTGCCTTTGGCGCCGTGGATCTCGCGCTTCCTGTTCGATCTGGCCATATATTTCGGGCATCGCGATGAGGCCAACAAGCTGATGGCCGACATGAACACGTCCAACACCCTGGTGCAGAGCTTGCAAATCCTGAGTCTTAATCTGATGCAGGGCAGCATGACGGTAAGTTAATTCTTTAATCATTTTTAATACAAGAAATCACAAACCCTTTAACAAAATTAATTACACCGAAATGCTTTTGTTTGAAAGAATTATTCATATTAATAAATTGGTTTCTGATTTTATGGGAAATTCATTTTCAAACATTTTTTTTTATTAAAAAACTTAAAAACAAATAATTACTAATTTGAGCGCACAAAATACAAAATTAAAAGATTTTCGACACAAATTAATAAATTACATAAAAATTTATTAATTTATTATTTATTTTTGTTTGATTTACGTAATACAAAATTAATTGAATTTAAAATGTACTGAAAAAGTTCAAATAATTCATTAATGATTTTTTACTTGCAGTATCAGGGCTTCCAGTGCATACTGAAGATTCTCGGGGAACTGCCAGCAACAAGTGGCCAGCTGCTGGAGAACATCAGCCTGAAGAGTCATCGTCATATGATCTTCTTGCCGCTCACCAAGATTGCGCTCATCCAGTATTGCACGCGTGCCATCGTCAGCCGTCTGAGCCGCATGCTCTTCGAGCCCAACTGCTCGGATCGGCTGCTGGGCGATCTGTTGGCGCTGCTGCAGCTGAGCTCCGATAAGGATGTGCTGCTCAAGCAACACATCTTCCAGCTGATCACACAACGCAAATCCTTCAATTTGCACACGCTGTCCAACTACATTATTGCCACGGACATCATTGAGGAGCTGGCATTCATCTGGAACTCGCAGCAGGACGACGCCAACTTTGAGTTGACAGGATCTCCCACAAGTGGCGGAGGAGCAGGCAGCACCACAGTCGCTGGATCGGCGCAACCACGTCGCATTGGCACACGAGGCGCAGATAAGGGAGCGAGAGATGAATTCAAGTCGCTCATCAGACAGCAGATTGCCAGATGCAATGAGAATATTCCAGCGTTGGTGGCCAATTTCATAACGCAGGAGCATTTGACGCTGGCACAGCACATTTTTGGCATGGCGCCGCCGGTAGTTGAAACTATTGTCATCAAGTGAGGCAGGCAGCTCCAATTGGGATTGGGAGTAACAATTAAAATGTATGTGGCAAACAAAGTTATGAGCTTAAGTGCTTATTTTTAAATTATATATTTTATAAATATACAAGAGCAGCTGAGCAAGTGAAGTGGATATAATTGTATCATTTATATGTTTAAAATTCTTTGGCTTGTGACTGCCTGTCATTACCCAGCCTAATTGCAACATGGTTTACGATATTTAATCGTGCAATAAAAAAGGTTCTTTAAAATTCCAACTTCTACTATTTAAATTTGTAAATTACAATTTGTTTTGGAGCAGAATCGATAAGTGAAGCTAAGACACAAACCATAGCATGTATTTCAACCAGTGCTTATCGAAGTCAAGAACCAGTTGCAGTTCATTACATTCATCCCATTATCATGAATTACTATTCCAAGACAGATTTTTATTCAGAATTCGTAGATATAGTTTTTGTAGAAATTCCAAATGTTACAATATTACATCTCAGACTTTGAATAACAAATGACAGACTAATTTTCGAATGAATTTTCTTTTTAATAATACAATAATTTTGCTGAAACAAAGATATATATACAATCAAAAATTCAATATCTAAGTCATCACAGCAAATTGTATATGTCCAACAAAATCTAAGTATATAAAACCAATCATCACCTATTAATTTTATAACAATCAATTTATTTGTACGTCTGTCATTCCTTACAAAATTTAATATCTTAATCTCTAAATAACATTCATGGTACAACACTTATTTTCTAGTCGAACAAAATAGAAAGCATTTCCTGTGAACTAACAATATTTATAGATTAGTTCAAGTTACGAAGAGTATTATAATGGAATGCTTTTGTATTAAAGATTACAACAAATAGAGAAGGATTTGTGCGAATTTTGCATATTTACAAATATGTATTTAAGTACTAAGACATTTGGTGCTTGAAACGTAATCAGTGTGATGTCATTTAATGTTTAGTATTTGTTAATGAGTTGTGAACAGATTTAGGTTAGGAATGATGTAATTGACTAGACAAAGTAATAAGGTAATTTAAAATTTAATACTTTGCAACGTTGCAGTTGCTTTTACAAAAGTTTATAATTACGTTTCAGAGTATTTAAAACCAATTATTCATATTATTTACACACATATAATACTTAATAAATCGCGTGTGATTTCTTTGGTCTAGTTTTTGCTAATAGCCTCATTTTAATATACGAACATGATATGCATAGATAATTACGCACAAAAGTACGTCGATGTATGACTAACAAATTTTCGCTTGACTTTTTTCTTCCCCGATATCATTATTCTTATTATATCACAAAACAAAAACAAGTCTAGGTTTTGATCTTGGTCTCTGCTGTGGCTGCGGTTAATGTTGCAGTCTCCGCTGTGGTCTTGTGCTCGGCTTCGGTTAAAGCGTTCTGTGGATGCTTAGCAGAATCGTCCAATAGTTCAATGCCAAAATCGTGCTTCATATAGGACATGAGGACATTATAGACCGCCGTGCAGACATTGACAAAGGCAACACGATATTTGGTGTCCAGATAGCGAAAGTTGACATATTGAGCCGCCGGCCAGAACAACCAATCCATCAGATAGATGTAGGGGAACTTGGAGATGATCTCATGATGCGTCTCCTCCATCGTATGACGTTCCATATAGCAGATGGTATAGAAGAAGATTAAAATGCAGGCAGGCGACATAAACAGCTGATCAATCAATATCTTATTGACAATATTCCGAAACGTGCGATGCGGCATCACACGATCCATCCAGTTGTAGACATAATGATGCAGTGGCCCTTGCAACGCCCCAGCCACAAACATGCGATACATCCGGTCGCCATCGTAGCGATCCTGCTGCCGCAATCCGTGCCGATACTCGTACTCCTGGGCAATGACATCGCCCACCACCATCAGCAGGCCGGAGCCGAGCACGTTGGTCACCAGCAGATACTTGCCAAACATTTTGTTCCACACCTGTTTCGTCCAGCGCGCCAGAATGAAGGAAAAATCGTTGCTGGTTTCGCCTTTGCCATGACTGTTTGAACGCTGCACGATTACATCAGACCTGAAGCGGATGCGGGGCGTCTTGGTGAGCACGGTGAATGTGCGGCGTGCGACGGCGTTGCGGCGACAGCTGGACTGCAATAACAATGCTGCTGGCAGCGTTCGCATCAGCGTGGACATCGCTGTGGCTGCCTCTGCTCCTGCTTCTGTGTTAATTGTGTTCACGTTATGAATTCGTGTTTGTTGTGCATATCAGTTTGAATCGATAAGCCGGCGGCTATCGATAAGTTTTTTTTCTTTTGCTTTCCAACACTGGTTGCCGTTGTGCTTTGCATAGGCGCCGCATAAATTGAAGTAAACTTGAATTTTACCAAGTAGCTGAAACGAAATTACAATTTTTGAAGCTAATCGCAAAGCAACACAAAATTATTAGAGCAATAAAGGCAATTAAAATTTTTTTATATATTTATTTTAAAGTTTCCCATGAACAGTCGACATTCTACAAGTTACAATATAAAATTACGATTGGAAAAATATAAATATAAAATGAAATGAAACAAGTATACATTTTAGTTTCTTCAGTGACTCCTGTTTATAGTCGTCTTTAAATAAAATAATTAAATATAACGAACCATCAAGTCATGGTATCAAAATTTAGTTGGAGTTGTTTCTAAAACTAAACGAACTTATTCATTTAGCACTGGCTGCAAGCCCTTTGGCTATGAATTGTAACGTATATATAAACGTTTATATTTGTTTTGTTTACATTAATTAGTCTAGTTACTATTATTTACATTATTTATTATTGTTTTCGATATATTGTACTAAATATCGATAACATCTTTACAGTGTGTGCATGCTGCAGCCCTGGCAACGCCGGCGTCACTTTGCTCTTTGCTTTGCTCTCGAGTTCGCGTTATTTTTAGGCCGACAAGTCAAGTCACAACAACGCCAGCGCGCCAAATGCTGTGTTTTGCTGGCTAAAATAGAATAAATTCCGCATACTTTTTTCCAATTACAAAACTCTCACACGCAGCGCAGCGCAGCACGCACGTTTGCAGGTTAGAAACGAACCAAAATAAAACTATACAAATTAATTAACATTTTATTTGTGTTAGGTCACGATGAGACTGCTCTACGTGTTCGCTTTAATTCTGGCCGTTCGCCTCGCCTCGGTTTTCATAGTACAAACGTATTTTGTGCCCGACGAATACTGGCAGAGTCTGGAAGTCGCCCACAAGCTGACTTTCGGGTGAGTACAAAAACATATCTAAACAATAAATTTATATTAAATATTTCTACTCTTCAGCTATGGCTACCTGACCTGGGAATGGGTTCAAGGCATACGCAGCTATGTTTATCCCCTGGCCATTGCAGCCATCTATAAAGTGCTCGCTCTGCTGCAGCTGGACAGCGTTCAGTGGTTGGTGCTGTTGCCACGCCTGCTGCAGGCGCTGCTCACCTCCTACTCCGACTATCGCTTCTATGTGTGGACGGGCAAACGCAAGTGGGCGTTGTTCCTGATCCTCGTGCCCTGGTTCTGGTTCTATACGGGCTCACGCACGCTGGCCAACACACTGGAGGCTTCGCTGATCACCATTGCTTTGAGTTATTTCCCCTGGCATGGCGAGGGCAGCGCCTACTTGTGGCCAGCTGCCATCTGTTGCTTCCTGCGGCCCACAGCTGCGGTTATTTGGCTGCCCTTGACCATCTATCATCTGCGCAAGAGTCGCCTGTCGGTGCTGGAGCTGATCCTCAAGCGTTTCGTGGCCATTGGGTAAGTTGTCTATCTATAACCAACTCGAATTTTTAATAATAACTTGCTCTTCAGTTTGCTGGTGGCTGCTGCTGGCATCGCCATTGATACTTACTGGCACGGGCAGCTTATTGTCACGCCTTGGGAGTTCCTCAAGTACAACGTCTTCCACAACATCGGCAGCTTCTATGGCTCGCATCCATGGCACTGGTATTTCACCTCCGGCCTGCCCACTGTACTGGGCATCAACACGTTACCTTTTGTCTTTGGTCTCGTGCAAACCGTGCGCAAAAGCGAAAAGTTTCCCATCAGCAAGCAACTGTTGATCACCATTCTGGTGACGCTGCTCGTGCTCAGCACCGTGGAGCATAAGGAGCTGCGTTTTGTCTCCTCGCTGCAGCCCTTGTGTCTGTATGTCGCCTCCGATGTTCTTTCGCGCTGGAGTTATCGCGCCACACGTACCAAACTCTGGTTGGCCGCGTTCGCCATCCTGCTGCTGAATGCGCTGCCCGCCTGGTACTTTAGCACCATCCATCAGAAAGGGCCCATTGAGCTGATGCCCAAGCTCAGGGACATTGCCCATGAGTATCGTGACGAGCGCGATCATCGCGCGAATATACTCTTCCTGATGCCCTGCCACTCAACGCCTTATTACAGGTAAGCGATCGGAACTTGAATTCAAGGTTTGGGATAATATCCAAGTTAAACTTGACATATTTTTATTGTGATATTGTGTGCTTGATTTAAGATAGAGTAGGATTTTTGATAAACAAATTGTGAAATTATTTTCATTCCATTCCTTATATTCATTTATATTGTTATTTTTTAAAAATACAATGATTAATATCTTTTGTCATCATTTATATATAATAAGCAAAACAATTTTTTTTTATATTTCTTATTTGTCCTTAAAAATGTAACATTGTTTTTATTCAGTTTTATTAATTTGCAGTTTACAAACAATTTATTTTGATAAAAATTGGAAAACTAAACATGAATTTCCGAATAGTTTTCTTATTATCTTTTACAATCGAAAATATGGAATATTTTTTATTTATAACGACGTTATAATTTGTATATACAATTTTTAATTTATAAAATTGATCGTTTTGTCGTTTTTAGTCATATCCATGAGAACGTCACAATGCGCTTCCTGACCTGCGAGCCAAACCTGAAGCAGCTGGCGAACTTCAAGGACGAGGCCGATCGCTTCTACGATGCACCGATGTCCTGGCTGCGCTCTCACATTCCCGTGCATCCGCGCACCGCGATGCCCTCGCATGTGGTGCTCTTTGATTCGTTGGGCGACAAGATTAGCGAGTTCCTCACCAGCTACAAGCTGCTGCACAGCATCGAGCATGCCGAGGTAAACAAGCTGAGCGACTCGCAGGCGTTGCTCAACGAATGGTCGTCGGTGTTGGGCACAAATCCACCTAACATCACATCTCTCCTGCAGTTTGTGGAATCACGCACTGGCAAGGCAATCTTGGTTTATCAGCGCCTGAAATCGGGCGAGGAGAATGCATTTAATCGCCAACAGTTCCAGGATGCCGAGCCTGCCATTGAGCCAGACGCTTTGCCCAGCGAAAATCAGTTTAATTAGTGGATTACTCATTTCTGTCTCTCTTTGGCATTTTTTACTTAAAATTAACGTTAAACAAAAATATCAGAAAAATGCCATTTATATATTTTGTATTTCACACAGAAGACTTGAAGTAATAACTTAGCCCTCCGTTCAAACAATAAGCAATCAAATGAAATTATCATAACAAATATTTTAATTTTTGTCTGGCCATAAGCAGAGTTTTTAAAACGTTTTCGAAAGTCCAAATTGTAAGTGAACACGTTTTTTTGTATTGTGACAGTTTTGATCTATATTTTGTATTAGGCCAATATGTCTAAATTGAGGCAATATATATATAGTTCTATATATATATTATAGAATACATGAGAATACTGTTTAACTGCCCTATCTTTAGTGTTGCAAATAAAGGTTCAGTGAATAAGCCAAAAGAAGTTAAATGCTTTCGTTTGAATTCGATTAAATATAAATCGATATGCGCTATCAGTTTCGATATTTGCCAGAAATAATAATAATAATAAATTTATTAATTTGCTGCGGATCATTCTGTACGCATATAGAAAAGTAAATTACCGATATTATTTTTCATTATTACAATCGCAATTAATTGCTCTTACAGTTATCGTTTGTTTAGTAATCACTGTTAACATAACGATGGTGAACGCGCCCTCTGTCCACAGTTATCGAAACTGCAGCGAAGATAACAGTGCAGTGCGATATTATCGATAGGGCCCATCGATAATTTTCCAGCTCTAGTCGTCTGCATTAATTAAACGCGTTTTAAACACACGAACGCTGGTCAACTTTTGTCAGGGGCAATTTTAATTAATTGCACAGATCTCGCACAAGCGAAAGCAACAACAGCAACAACAAAACACACACAAATTATGGCTGCTTCAATGAGGGCGCTGCTGAAAGTGCGAGGTGAGCGGAAAAACTATTGCGAAACAACTAAAAAAGAAAAGTGATATGTGTGTGAAATTATATAACTTTCATACGATTTGCGGCAGCCACAAAATCAATTGAACAAATCCAACAGCTGCAACAAGTGGCAAGCAATTGGAATTTAATATTTTTTTATTATTACATTATGTAGAACTCTGTGAAAACGACGTGGCTGCAGTTTGCAGTATTAGTGTGTGATTTATTCTATTGGTATGTGTGCTGTGCGGGAAGAAGAAGCATGCATTTTGATTGGTTGCGGGCGCGGGGGGAGCAGGGAATTTGTGGACTGACGTTTGGCCATGTTCAAGGTCCACATGTGACCCACAAAATAAACAAAAACAAGTTTTGATAACGGTCCGAAACTCTCAAGGAATATAACAGTGAAAACTCTCTTGAACGGACACTAATAATTCGCTTAGTTAGCTGCTCTGAAAACGAGATGCAAAAAAGGTGTCCACAAAAGGAGTTTTGTCTTTTTAGTTGTTTTTATAAAAATTGATTATTCTATAATTTCTTAATATTTTATTTTTCTAAAAGCTAACTACGGAGGTTTTTTCCTAATTGTTCTTATATTAAAATTGAGATTTTATAATTTAGATTCATACGAGCTCATAATTTCCTAATATTTAATTTTACCAATTTCTTATTAAATTGAGTTTCTTATCATTTTTATAATTTCTTTTGATAAATTAGAGTTTTATCAATAACTACAGAAGTGTTCGTCTTATAGGGTAGTTATAGTTCTTGTAATTTGTTTTTCTAAAATAATTATATTTTTAATAATTTATTTAATTTCCAATAATAACTAAAAAAAAAACTGAAGAAATTAAGAGAAAACAAATGAAAAATCTTATATTTGACCATGAAATGTAAGATTCAAAATGAATTTTCATGTAAACATTAATTGACAATTATATGTATGTACCTTATTTTATTATTATCTCTTATTGTGTCTCGTTTAGATGGCTTCACGGCCAGCGTACGTTGTGGCTCGCAGTACAACAAGACGCGCGGCAATCTGAAGCTGACCGGCGACTCGCGCGTCATCTGCCAGGGCTTCACCGGCAAACAGGGCACGTTCCACAGCCAGCAGGCGCTCGAATACGGCACCAAACTGGTCGGTGGCATTTCGCCCAAAAAGGGCGGCACTCAGCATTTGGGTCTGCCCGTCTTTGCCTCGGTTGCCGATGCCAAGAAGGCAACCGATCCTCATGCCACGGTCATCTATGTGCCACCACCCGGTGCCGCAGCTGCAATTATCGAGGCGCTAGACGCTGAGATTCCACTGATTGTGTGCATTACGGAGGGTGTGCCCCAGCATGACATGGTCAAGGTGAAGCACGCCCTGATCAGCCAGGACAAGTCGCGTCTGGTGGGACCCAATTGCCCCGGCATCATTGCACCCGAACAGGTTCGTAAAATAATCTAATTAAAATAAAATTTGCACCTATAATTAAACCCAAATTATTAAGCTAATAATAGTAATACGGAACTTCTCAGGGAGTAATTTATTAGTGACATTTTCGTAGTGTGTCAGCTACGTTGTCATTTGTGGATTTCATTTGTGGATGCCATGTCGTAATGCAATTCCTCGCTTGAAGTACAATTGGGGATGTGTACAACAGTGTAATCAGCTGAGATGCGTGAAGACAACAGCAGCAACGGCAACTGCGATAAGCGCCGCTCGGGGCAAAGTTCAGAAAGTGGATCGATCGGTCGAACGAACAAAACTGTTCGCCGGTTGCCGGCGTTGTTGTTGCTGTTTGTTTTACGCTTTATAACCTATTTATGGTCTTTTTATGCACGCTGCAGTGTGCCTTCGATAGGAGAAACAAGTTTAGTTACAAAAGTCACAAAATATGTCATCGACTGTTAACTTAACAGTGGCTGTTAGATCAGAGTTAACATGACTGCCACATTTGTACCAAAATCGGTACATTTATTGTTCGTCAGTACATTTAATGGTACATGGTTAATTCAAATTATTTATATATTAACTAATTTGATTTTCAATTTTTAAATTTATAAATTATTTTAAAAAAATGTTTAGTTTGTGGAGCTCTTGACAAAAGTTCTAATTCATCTATTTGTGTGCTCGATTAGACGAATTACAAATATTGCTTGAATCAAAAAAACTCTTTAGAAATTGTAATCGGATCACAGCTGATTTCGGACAGATACATTATTAAATTGACCACAAGAAAACTAAAATTACTTAACAGAGGCTCTGCGATGTTATTGGGCAACTGTTAACCGCAATAAGCCAACGTTGATATATCATAAGCATTAACAGCAGCTTGGCGCTTATTTTAAAATTATTATCATAATAATATTTTAGAGATGAGAAAAAACCTTCACAGCCGTCCACTATATCGAAACCCTACTGCTTATTAGTCTTATTAGCGCTTATCTCACTGCGTTGACTGACGCATTAACCGGTTTCGTTATTTTTATCTCTAAATTTGATTGTTTTGTTTTCTTTCCCTTTCTTTGTGTGATTGTACAGTGCAAGATCGGCATCATGCCCGGCCATATACACAAGCGCGGCAAGATCGGCGTCGTCTCGAGATCTGGCACCCTGACCTACGAGGCCGTGCACCAGACCACCGAGGTTGGCCTTGGCCAGACCCTGTGCGTGGGCATTGGCGGTGATCCGTTCAACGGCACGGACTTCATCGATTGCCTCGATGTGTTCCTCAAGGATCCCGAAACCAAGGGCATCATTCTCATTGGTGAGATCGGTGGCGTTGCCGAGGAGAAGGCCGCCGACTACCTGACTGAGTTCAATACGGTAAGGCACATAAAATTTTCCAATAATTGAATGACTGTTAATCGACTTGTATCATTTCATTCTATAGGGCATCAAGGCCAAGCCCGTTGTCTCCTTCATCGCTGGTGTTTCGGCGCCACCCGGTCGTCGCATGGGACACGCTGGTGCCATCATCTCAGGTGGTAAGGGCGGTGCCAACGATAAGATCGCTGCGCTGGAGAAGGCTGGCGTTATTGTGACCAGAAGTCCGGCCAAAATGGGCCACGAGCTGTACAAGGAGATGAAGCGCCTGGAATTAGTTTAGATACAAATTTGCAATCCAATTGAACAAATACATACGTGACAAAGCCCGACGTATTTGCGAGTACGTCACCGAAGAGAATTATGCGAAGCAAGTAAAGATTGATTAACTAATTAAGCGGAAAGTATGAAGAATACCAACCTCAAACAAAACCCATATATGAAATATGTCGAAATCCTAAATAAATTATTGTGAAATTCGCTAAAATGAAACGAAGGAAAAACCAAAACAGCAATGAACTGAATTCTGTTGTATGCCGTAAAATGAATTTACTTTAAGTAACTGCCGTCTGACCACCTATAAATTATTATTGTTAAAATAGTTACAAGAATTCTGCACCACGCACTAAACACAATATTTTTAAATTCTCACGTTACAGTCACTCGCGTTGTTATGCCTTACATTTAATTTGCCAAACAAAATGCAAACTCGAAATAAATGTTAAAGAATTAATTTTTTATTTAAATTGGTGTAAAATAATTCGATAATTGAGCACTCGCTGTTAAGTGTGGAGCGAAGCTGTTAATCGACTGCACTATCACTATGCAATCGATATCATCGATAACAGTGCAGTGCACAACCCCAGCTGTTTTCATTGGCAGCCCAGTGGCATTTTGCAACACTTGCCCAGCAAGCGTAAAAGAAAAATTTCTTTGTGCAATTTACAAACATTTCGTGATCGCCGTGCAGCAAGCGAAAACAAAAAAGCCGCGAGTGCAACAACAAATATATCAATTAACGCATAGTCCACAAAACTCTTAACACCCAGCCACCAACAACCAACAATGCCACTGTGCAAATTGCTCGCTCCAGCATCGCCAATGGGCAGCAGAACTGAAAATGGTGAGTTTTGCGACTGCTAGAATACATAAACAAATATATACACTGCACCAATACATACGTACATATTTATTGCGAATTTAACTCGATAATTTTACTGTAATTACTATTGTCCGCAAACTGATTTTATTCATTAAAATGTGCCGCATACGTTGTCTGCATGCGCTGCCTCTGCTGCAGTCGCAGCTCTGCTCGCCGCTGGCAGCGACGTCCCGTTGTGCTGCGATTCCCAAAGCTTCGCATCAGATCCAAATCCTGTTGTTCGGCCATCGGCAGCTTTGGCAATATCTCGTACATGATCTTGTTGGTGGTCGTGCAGTTCTCGAGCAAGTCGGCGGCGAGGGGGAATCGCAGCTGCACCTCCCGGTTGCGCATCCAATTGTGCAGCGCATCGTTGCGTCCGCCGAGAAAATGTCGTGTGGCTAACGTCGCTTCCTCCACGCTCCATGGCTCAATGTAGTTGTCCTGCAGCTCGCTCTCGTGCTGTTCGCACACATTCACTTTCGCCAGCCCTGGCACAATGCAATCGTTCGACGCGTCGCTCACCTGGCGTCGCTCCTGCCAGTTGGACAGCAGCACCTCCTTGCTGTAGTCCCGGGAGATGTGCTCGTCCACGTACGAGCCGCGCGGCAGATGCGAGAACATTCCGAAACTACCAAAACTTAAGAAACCCTTAAAAAAGTAAGGCTTGCAAAATATTAAAAGAATTAAGAAAAACAAATTGCCAACTTTTAACTCAGAACACTTTTTGAAAACAACATGTTTTCGATAACGAATAGAATCAAATAGAAAACGAGGCACTAGATTATTTATAAATAATAAATAAATAGAACCCTTAACTCGCTTTGCGGCATTTCTACTTAGCGGTCACTCTCTAAATACGCTCAAAATTCATTTCCCTTAAACAACAAAAATAAAATAACTTTACGGTCAAACCACAGTTAACAGATAAATTTCTTAAAACAAAAGTAAAGAAAAAATGAAGTTAAAAATGGAAATTTTCTATTGGTTCACTTTAGGTGTTTTTACGATCAACCTTTAAAATTATATGAAAAACGAAAATATTCTATTGCTTCTTAAAGTTTTTTTTTTCGCTCAACACCGTTTTTTTGTCACATTTTGAGGCCATTTAGCGACTTATAAAATTGCTTCTTTCCTATATAATATATTGAGATATTCTATAAAAACCATAAGTTTTATCCAAATAATGACTTGTAGGAATGGATGCTCAGAATTAAATTGTAATTTAATTTGCTTAAAGATGTTCTCTATCCGCTCTAATTGAATATGATTAATGACAATTTAATATGCATTACAAATATTTGCTGATATTCTCTTGATATCTAGCCAATTAATGATACTCAAATAGCAAACCGCAAAAATCTCTTGTTCAAAATTAATTTTATTTTAATTTAATTAAAATTTTTCTCTATCCGCTTTAATTGAATATGATGAATGACCACAATTTTAATATGCATTACAAGAATCAACTGATTGGAATTTATTCGGTTTTTGCAAATTTTTTTGCTTGAAAACTTGATGATAAAGTTGTAGTAAGTATTTTGTTTTTTTTTTGTTAGTTTGCAGCGTATTGAAATGTTTTTGTTTGGGTTTAAAATAGATTCTCGGAATGATGCTGGTCGATGCGTTTTATTTGGCCCGCCATTGTTGGCGTTATTTTCGAGTGGGTTTTTATTGAAAATCTATTTTGTGAGCACGACTGCGACGACGACGACGACGACGACGACGACGACGCTGACGACCGGGGGCCGTCAGTTCGCATTCATTGCGTCGCGATCATGTCGTCTCCTCTGTACTGTCTGTTGTTAGAGGCCCAACGATAGCCCGGGCATTACTTATTGCCAGACCATGCATATCTATGCTATGTACCTAGTATTTGTAATTGAATTTTTTTTGTATACAAAAAGCCGATATTTACACGAAAATCTAACTAAAACAGACAGCACGCGTTGCACGCCGCTGTTTGTTGCAGTTGTCGTTGGTGTCCGAGTATCGAGATGATGCTATAAACGAATTGTCGTCGTCATCTTGCGATGTTATGCTTTGAACTACAATCGTCGTCGTCTCCATTGTTGTTGTTGTTAGTTAGTTGTTGTTTCGCTCGGTTGCGCTTCGTTCGCCCGTTTTTGTGTTTACAAAAATTTGCCATTTTTACTACACCAAAGAATAGGAAATTTATTTTTTTTTCTCGCAGAATGTAGAGAATTTGCGAAAATTAATTTATGGTTTTTTTCATGGCACTTTATTCATTTTTGCCTCAATCTTACAATGTATTGTAGTGGCTACATTTATATATAAACACAACACTACGAATCTCTGATAAGAGTTTTTGGCTGAGTTTCCAAGGCGCAACATATTCTATTTTGACAGGCCCCCAGGCGGGGTCGGTAAGGGCCGATGTCGGGTAACGCAGCAGCTGCTGCCTCTTTTTCTTCTTGACTGTTGTTGCTTTCTTCCTCTGTTTTTTTTTTTTTTTGCATAATTCATAACTCCCGCAGGTGCTGCCCCTGGCCGTGGATTAGGGAGGAGGGAGGGAGGAAGGTAGGGTGTTTCTAGAGTAGAGCATCCCCTCCAGACAAACAGCGACGCAGCAGCAATCAAATGTCAAACCCTCGTGTGCCCCGTTGTGTATGCAACAAGAATTTTTCTACCTGCGGTAATAGAAATGCTTGAGTCTGCATGTTTCTTTGGGGCTGTCGAGGCCGCTTTTGACTTGATCAAAAGTGATAAAATTAAGTAAAATATTTAACTTATTTGACATTATTTAGATGGAGCATTGCACAAGTTTCGATTACATTTTAAAACTTTTGTAGTGGCTTTTAACTTCATATCTATTTTCGGTTTTCTCAAAGTCAATAAAAACAATTGTTTCTTTAAACAAGTTTCATATTTTTTCAATTTAAATATGCATTTAATTTCTAATCAGTCGTACATATAAATAAATGAAGTTTAAGTTAACAATAATAATGGAAAACAAGTAAGAAAGCTACAGTCGAGAGTGCTCGACCGTATGATACCCGCAACCCATTTCGAGAGAAAAAAAAAAATTTAATGATATTTTAACAACAAATATACCAAAAATATACTGAAACTTGTGTTTTGTATATATTTGAAAATAGCGGGAAGAAATCCACAACACCGACATGGTCACACCGTCAACTAAACAAACAAAGCGCGAGCAGCTTCAAGTGAATTTTGCATATAAAATTGATTCATTAATAACTTCCTTGTTTTTCACTCGATCTCAACCAAATTCAAAGGAATCATTGAGAATATAATTATTATTATGCATACCAAAATTCAATGCTCTAGGTTCATTATTACGGCTTTTACAGTTTTTGGGGGCGGAAAGGGGCGTGGAAAAAATCTAAAACAAACTCGATCTGCGTAAGACCTACACGAATACTGTCACCAAATTTGATATCTCTAGGTCAATCACACACTTAAAACGTCCATATGCATTGGGCACAACAATTTTGATAAATAATTTCGCGAATAACTTTTGTTCTACTTATCCGTTTTTTACCAAAATTACAGGGTATATCAAGAGTGTCAAGCGCAGATGGCTTACCAAATTACACATCATTACACAAAGAACTTTTGGAGTTATACGCGATTTACATAAAAAAAACTTGACTTTTTCTAGATAAATGCTTATTGTGGGCGAAGGGGGCGTGGCATCCAACTTTTGAAATAAACTTGATCTGCGTAGGGTATGAAGGAACATTTTTGCCAAATTTGGTGTCTCTATGTCTTATAGTCTCTGAGATCCAGGTGTTCATACAGACAGACAGACGGACAGACGGACAGACGGACAGACGGACATGGCTATATCGTCTCGGCTGTTGATGCTGATCAAGAATATATATACTTTATGGGGTCGGAGATGCCTCCTTCTGCCTGTTACATACATTTCCTGTTGGCACTAAGTTATAATACCCTTCTACCCTATGGGTAGCGGGTATAAAAAAATTGATAACCCGCTCGATAAAAATGGAATTGACTAAAAACAAAAGAAAAATAAATTGATTGACTGTCCAAATGCAATCGAATTGATTAATTTTGAATTACATTTTTAAATATAAATTAAAGATTTAAATTAAAGTAAGTAAAACAAAAAGGAAAAAATAGGAATTAGAAACAAATTACAATTTTATAATTTCATAATTATATTAAAGAGAACATTAAATTATTAATTAATCGATTGCAGTTGACTTGGCTAAATTAGAATATCATTTTTTTAATGTAAAAATAGTTATAATTCAATTTTAAAATTTAAACTTCAATACAAAAAGCCTAAGCAAGAAATTGCTGATTTAATTTTTTGTATGTATGTTATAACTACAATCTATCCGTAGATAAAAAATAAGTTTTTACAATAATTTGAGTTACTTACAAAGGGATGATTGAATTGCAATCAACTTATTTTTGTTTAATTTAATATATATCTATAATAGAAGAACTTCTTTCAAGAAGTTAAATTTGCTCTAAGTTCTAACAAGCCAACGAGCAAAGATTAGTTATCAATGCGGAACCCTGATCGATTTACGATACGTTATATTCAAAACTTTCTGTAATGCTTTAATTGAGGTAGTTTCTCAATTGGTGCTCGTCTTTCAGTTTGTTGCTCGGCGTCTCGTCTGGTTTAAGTTGTTGTTGGTTCTTGCAATCATTGCAGGACATCTTTGAGTCATCTAAAGCCGCCCACATTGAATTCATACATACACAAAGTAGAGATTGTCTGACGATGCTTAGCTGGCGTTTTTTATGCTCTTTGAGAGCCTGATGAGAGGAGGACACAGGACACAGCACGCGCTCCTTCTGTGCACTGGGCCTACACACGAGTCTTTCTCCTTGTGTCAGCTAAAAACACAAGACAACATGATTACGAGGCAGCCAGAAGTCAGGCTGTGGCATCCTTGTGTCTCACATAAGCTGCATAATCGTGAGGGCGGGGCGGTGCGGGGCGGGGGCAAGGATTCTGTAGGGCGCTGAACACGCGCGACGCTTAAAGTGAATGTTTCGCCTGTCGCCTGTCGGTTGTCTGCTTTGTCGGTTGTCTGGGTCAAGCGTTAAAGTGTAAGAACAGCAGAGAACACGCAACAGAAGTGCTGTTGTTGCTGTTGCTGTTGCTGTTGTCCTTGTTTTCACTGCCGCCTTGTTGACACCTTTCACGGCCGACGAATTAATTAAAGAGGCCCCAGGCGATGTCGTAAAACATTTAGCATTTTAATTGCGTCATAAAAGCCAAAGTAAAGGCAGCGAACAGTAAACGGCAAACGGCAAACGCCAAGTGAAGCTTAGAGTTGTGTCCTTTTGCCATTTGTCGCCTAATTAGCTGAGATTAGTTTGGCTAGCGGCGGCAATCAATTCAAGCTGATTTCAGCTCTTACCTGCTTTATATCTTTCAACTTTGACGGCTGCCACGCCCACCACGAGTGGCCCACTGCAGCGACAGCAGCAGCAGCGGCAGCAGCGGAAGTGATAGACGCAGCGCATCCTTGCTCTCATACTCGCCTGGCACTTGGCCTCGAAACGCGCGTTGCGCTTTTAAGCTCACACGTGCGACAGGCACTTGTCAATTCGCTCTCTCTCTCTCTCTGCTCTCTCTCTGTCTGGCGCAGCAGCTTGCTCTCTCTCTCTCTCTCTCTCTCTGGCTGTCTCTGTCAACGCTGACCCAAATAAGATGTCGTAATTGCAACAAGGCGCGACACTCACGACATTCACATTCTATATGCAATTTACGTTAACGAGAGCCGAGCAACAGTCGTAAAATCGTCTCTCTCTCTCTCTCTCGCACACACTTGCCGTCTCTCTCGTCAAAGTAAACAATAAGAGACACGAGTCCAAAGCTGATGGCTTCAAGTGACGTTTCGTTTCCATTGTTTCGGCAGTGCTTCAATTATTTACTACGACGCATTTTCAAAACGCACTCGACACCCCAACAGCAGCCCTTCCTCCCCCTTCTTCTCCCCCTCCCTCCAGTTGATTGTTTATTTGAAATGTTTAGCAGCTAATCGCTGAAAACTGCCGCTGCTCATTATCAGTTTTCTGTTGCATACTTTGCGGCTGTCGCAGCCTTGCTCTTCATTTTGGGGTTGCTCTTTTGCCAAACTAGGACATGCTGCAAATCTTTATTTAACAGCTACTTCATGTCACACAACGAAATATGATTTTTTTCCAGTTGATTGCAATCTGACTTCTGTCTCTTTGCCAAATTCGACTTGTGCGCTCTAAAAGCTTTTTTATTGCCCACTTTGCACGCTTGATGGAATGCCATCAATCGCCTGAAATACTCGAATAACCCAATCCCATCAAAGAGTAAATGCAATTTGCGTTTCATAATTGACAGCGATGCGCACATTGCAATATTCCATCGAGATTTTAGATTTGATATTTCCACCGTCACTGATAATTGAATTTCGACAAGTTTTTATCTCTCTCTCTCTCTCTATTTTTTTTGTTTTTTTGTTGCCTTAAATCAATTGGCGAAACTATTTCTCGTTGTCGTGAAAATGCAGCACAAAAATAGTTTTTAATCAAATGTATGCTTCTCAATAAAAATTGCAAAGTATTTGCAACTCAACTTTTTGAGCCACTTTTGGCTTATCAAAAAGTTTTGATTAACGCAAGTTGCGAAACGCATTTAATTAGTTTCAATTTCGTTTATTAGTGGCAAGTGAGTTTAATAAGCTTGCAACTTTATATTATCCATTTAAAAGTTAGCTACTACTTTTAAATTTACATCTTTATAGCTTAACATTATTCTCTTGATGCGTTTAACTCAAAACTAAGTATTATTGATTAACATTTACTTACCATTTTTTTTTTTTACCCATTGAATCTTTTCATTATGAGACTAACCATGAGTTTACCAATTTTATTATAATAACAAATCAACAGTTTATTTTAATTCTTTATACATGAGTTTCATCAAATTGCAGTGATTAAATATGTAATAGGATTTTTAATAAATATAAATCTAATTTGCTAAAAATTCATCGACTATTTAAAAATAATTATTGTAGTCCTAATTATAGCTTCCATAACTTTCGAGCATAAATTTTAATGTTTACTATTAAGCAATTCTTTGGTATGAAATGTAAACTAGAATTATTCCATTCATAAACTCTACAAATTCAATACTTATGAATAAGGCAATTCATGTGTATGAAATTGAAACTAAAATCATTATATACAAAAATTCTACAAATTCTTTTCATATTTTTGAGAAAAATTAGAATATATCTGTGCATATCAAATTCATTTAATTGAATGCAATTTACTTTAGTAATTAGTCAAAAATTCTAAAAATGCTTTATATTTGTATAAGAGAAATTAGAATATATCTGTGCGTAACAAATTCATTTAATTGAATGCAATTTTAATTAATAATCGGATGACTAATGGGTAAATGAAATTAAATGAACTGTTTGTTAAAAACCAAATGCATATTATGACTTCCATTCAATTAAATTGAAGAGCTATTCTCGATATATGCGTCATAGCTGTAAATTTATTATAGAGTTATATAGGCATTAACTATATATGGTAGCAAAAAGTATTATTTGATTTTTCAGCGTTTGCTTTTTGCTTCGTTATTGAGTTAAGGGTCAATTTAAGAGTTTTTGGATGTTTTATCTTTATTCGATTGGATTTGAATCGCAGTTCAGGTAATGTGAGGAAATCGTCAAGTTTTGATTGCAGGCAACAAACTTTTGCCATAAACATTCCTGTTTGGCACGCACACAAACACACACATACACACACACACACACATGAGGAGCATATGTGTGTATGTGTGTGGATTGAGGCTACTCCAAGGTCTTGCCGTGGCCTGCTTGGAAGCCAAAGCGACGTGTAGATAGGCAAAGATGATGCCCAGCAACAACAAGAACAATTGCAGCAACACACGCACCAGGAAGGACAACAACAACAACAACAACGTTGTTGTATAGTATGTGAAATGCCACCCCAAAAGCAAATCGTGCGCACAGGAGCAAAGAGAGAGAGTGATAGAGAGAGAGAGTGAGGAGCGGAGCGGAGCGGAGAGAGTGGGGGCACATGCTTTAACCTGTTTTCCGCTAAAAAAGCTTTTACGCATTTGGACTCGGATGCGGACGCTAACTAAGGCTAACGTTCGCTCGCTATGGCAGCGCTCTCTCTCACCTTGCCACCCTTTTTTTTTTTTTACCACAAATAGAGCAGGGAGAGGGAGAACGTGAGAGAATGAGCGAGAGAGAGAGAGAGAGAGAGAGAGCGCGAAGCCCCAGCAGCAGGCGCGATGCTTTTCGGACGGCCTTTTCGCATGCGGTGGCCCAGTATCCATTCGGTCGTGTTCCCATAATGTCTGCCAGCAGCGGAGCGCATTGCTCGTCGCCGTCGCACAATTCGTCGCAGCCGTCGTCAACGTTGTCATTGTCATCAGCAGCAGCAGAAGCAGCAGCAGAGGAACAACAGTAGCAGCAGCAGCAGCAGCAGCAGCATCAGAAGCAGCAGCTTAAAAATACATTTTCACAATGAAGCAAACAGGCGAAGGCAAGCGAGAAAATGAATTAATTTTTGCGCTGATCAAACTGAAATAAATACCAACAAAAAAAATACGCACAAAAACGAAAATGGCACGCGCGTAGCAATAAATAAAACGACAGCAGTAGCAGAGCAGAGCAGAGCAGCAGCGGACGAGGAGACACTAAAGAATGTGCGTGTGTGTGCGAGAGATAAGAACGTATTTGGTATATTATACATATATATAATATACCAGCTATAAATGTACAATATATACTAACTACATATAGGCCTGCTGTGTATGCAGGAAAAGGAAGCAGCAGCAGCAGCAGCAGCAGCCGAAGCAGCAGCAGCCGGGCGCAGTGTATAAATATAAAGTGCAAAAAAGAAAATAGAAGCAAACTTCACGAAAAATGTGTTGAGAAAACGCAAAGAAAGCAACGAAATTTTTTGGTGTTATTTTTTTTCGACGTCGTTCGTCGCGTGAAAAATGCTAGCGGAATTTTCATTTGGCTTTTAAAGTTTTTTTTTTTTTCGCTTTTGACGTTTTTTTCGCATTGCCTTTTTGGTGTATTATACATACACAACGACACACGTTTTTCACACAACAAACGCACACATACACACGGACAACTTTCGTCAACGTTCGTTCGTTTCGTTTTTCAGTTTCGCGTCGTCGTTGTCGCGTCTTCGTCGTCGGGTCGTCGTGTCGTCGTCGCCCCACAGCCGAAGCAGCCGACGCTTGGCGCTCGTGTTTTGTTGGTTGTTCTTGTAGTTGTTGTTGCTGCTGGTCTTGTAATTTGATGGCGTAGGAAGCCCTGTAAAAAGTTTAGGCAAATGGCGCAGTTGTTTTTGTTGTTTTCAAATTGCGTTAAAGTTCTCTTTTAGCAATGCAACGCGCGGCAAACTTATCACAGCTTTAAAATGCACACTCGCACGCTCTCTCACTCTCCCGTTGGCTCCTTGCGTGCTCTCTCCCACGCAAGCGCTTTGCAGCTTTGCGCTCTTTACAACGCCAGCCGCAACACATTTTCGAGTACAGCGTGGGAGCTTTTGTGAGTGCCGAAGACAGTGACAGCGACAGCGACAGCGACAGCTGCTGTAAACAGTCGTCAGACAACATAGCGCGGGGGATAGAGAGGGGTGGAGAAGGGGAGGGGTCGTTAAAGGGAATGTGAAAATGGGAATAGGGAACTAGGAACTGGGAACATTGAGCTGAAGCACTTGCATTTGAGTAAACTTTTATGCTTCTTCACTAATCGCTGCAATTGCCCAACCATTTTTTTTTTTTGCTTTTATTTCTTTTCTTTTTGCTGTTGCGCGAACTTTGCCTTTGACTCGTCGTCGTCGTCGTCGTCGTCGTGTTCTTGGCGTCTTTCATTTTCTTGGTCGTGTGCCACACGTCGTATGCGTGTTTTTCTTTCTTTCTTATAACTGGCGACTACGTCATCCATTTGCCTGTCACCTGTGCCCGCATCTTGGCTCTCGCTGTTGTTTCTCCAAATCTGTCGGTTGCGCATATATTTCGCGGGTATTTCCCAAACACACAAAAGTGGCATGACTTGCTTGGACCTGCTCTGTTAGCGGGATGGGGGCCTAGAAAGGGTTGTGAATGGGTATCATCCATGTTTGTATTTGTATTTGTGCTCTGACTCGTTCATATTTCGCTCGCTTTTGTTTTCACTTTCAAGTGTCCATGCAATTGTTGTTTTGCTGTTTGTTTTCTTAACGTCGCAGAATTGGATTTCTTCCACACAGAGGCAGCCGCTTGTAAACATTTCGATTTATTTTCTCTTGTGGGGTTTCGCAAATTATTTCATAATCTGCACACAATGCAAAGTACCTCCTCTAATAGATAGGGCAAAAAATTATACATTATTAATTAGGGAGGTTTAAGAAGCTTTCATTTCGCAGAGATTTAGTAGCCAATTAGGGGTAGTTAATTATTTAAATTGAATGTCAAGTAAAGAACTTGAAACATTTCGAAGAATTTCGTTAAAAGTTTGCTTACCTATTGAGTTGGTAGAAAATGCTTAGAGTGAAATTAAATGAAGACTGTTTTATAACCTTTCGATTAATAAGAAGCATTTCATTAGTATTTTCAAGTTATGAGCGGATAAACTTGTTTTTCCTTGAGACTTACAGTAAAATAAAATGACAGCTTTCTAAGCTCAAAAAAAAAAAAAAAAAAGAAACTTGGATTTTCTAAGCTGCTACACAGAATGTTTTCTTTTCATATATTAGCCAAAAAGGTTGCATTATTCGCCCAGATATAGATCAGCATCTTATCGTTCAACAACCCCTTTGAGACCCTTGAAATTTGCGCTACCTAAACTATGGCAAAAAGAAAAAAACTTGTAGCAATCAAAGATGAACATAATTATGTCGAAAAGTGAACAACGCGCTCTCGCCAAAAAGGAGGAAACACCACAATAACAATAACAACAACAACAACAACAACAACTAGAACAGCAACTAGAACAACGATAAACGACAACGACAACGACAACGACAACTGGTCAAAGACACGACTCGAGAGAGTCTCGCGATTGTGTGTTGAAAGCATCCCTTTTGGCATTTTGCCGAACGAACTCGATGTTGAGTTTAGTTTGTATCCTGGGGCAGAGGCACACGCATTTCAATTACTCTGCTCTCAGCGCGTTTAAAGCTCGTGCAGTTTTGAATATCAAAATAAATCGTAAACAAGGTCACATTCCTGACTGTGTGTGTGTGTGTTGAAGTGTGTGTAGATGCGTTGCCAACACACAGATACACACTGAAAACTTTGTGCTGGTTCTTGTTCGCTCGCTCTCGCTCTCTCTCTGGAATGTTTTGAATCCCTTAAGTTTAACCGTATATAGTTCCTCCTCAACTTGCAGCAAAATGTGTGCCACATACAACAAATCAAAGAAATTCTCACATAACCTGAACTCCATAGACAACAGAAAGTGAAGAACGCAAACGAAAAAGCAAATAACAAAAAAAAAATATAAATAACAAAACAACTGAAGCAGAAGTGGAAGCAGAATCAGACAACGGAGAAGAATCATAACCAAAAGAAAAGCTTTAACTTAAATATTTTTTAAGTATACAACTATACATTAAACACAGAAAAAGAAAAACGGAAAACCAAAAAAAGAAAACTTAGCTGTAAGCTAAGAAGTACGTACTTAAACTTAACTTAAGTAATACTTAATAATTGAGAACTATCGCAAGTGCAGAGACCAACCAAAAATATATATAAACCTAATGGCAGTTTGTGATTCTCGGTGATATGGTGTAAATGTGATAAACGATGTTATAAAAGTTTTAAATGCAATTACAACAATAATAATAACATAAAACCAGCAACAACATCAACAGCTAACTTCTTAGCGAATTGTGTTTTCGACTCTACGTTTTTTTCATTTCGTAACATTTTTTTAAAAAAACTAAAAAAATATATAAAACAAACAACAATAATAACTATATACCTATACTATATACACCCATATATATATACATACATATATATATATATCTAAACTTAACTAAACTAAGCCTTGTCTCTATAAGTCTATTAAATAATAATTAGTACTACAAATATAACTAAATTAAGATCGCACAAAAACCAAAAATCTTAAAAATATATAATCCCGTGGAGTAGCAGCTGAAAAAGGCGTAGTGATTTTTTAATATTCTATCAACTGCACTGCCGGCATATTTTTGACAATATATGATTTTAATCTAAATAAAAACCAAAACAAAATAAAAAAACAAGCCCAAAATACCAGAATACATACGTACAAAGATTTATTAAACTAAACTAAAAAACTGAAAACCGTATGCAAAGATTCTTATGAAACAAGCAAACCAAAAAGACAACTAACTACAGTAAAAACAACAACCAGAAGTTGGAGCGACAAACAAAATGCAATAGTTATTCTCACTCGCAAAGGTAATGCTATAAAACCAAGGAGTGAAAAGAGTTCTTAAGATTCAAATGCAGTTACACCTTAGATGTAAATGTGGAAATCAATTAAAAATATAAAAGGACACGATTTTAACAATATTTGGCGGAACTTCAAGACTTTCGAGTTGAATTCTGCTTCTTTTTAATAGTGCAAAAGTTAAAAAAAAAAACTATTACAAAAGATATTTTCATCACACAAATTTTTTTATTTATTTAGTTAATTAAAAATTTAGAAAAATCAGTTTCACTTATAGTAGACGAAAAACTTTTTAAACTCAAGAAATACTTTAGTGATTTAGTTATTTTATTTCAGATCTGCTTCAAAATCATTGAAATCTGTTTTCTTGAATTGTGAATGTTGATCAAAGACATTTATAAGACAAATGTAACACTTGATATTAAATATTGTTGAATTCCAGGCTTAATAAATGCAGCAATTGTGGTCTAAGAACTGCTGCAGAAATAATAAATATTTTTAATATCGTTGAATTCCGTATTTAATAGAAATTTAAAGTAATCCCTACTTTTTCTTTAAGAAATCATGCAAAATTGCTGTAGTAATCAATTCTGTCTAATCAATATAATTAAATGAGCTTTTTGCTTTGTTTTCTTGCAGTACATTTTACATAAACTGTGATTATGAGTTCCACAAAATCTCAAGTAGCCCTTGCTACAAATATTCCAACCAACTTAGCCTCCGCCTCCGCCTCAGCCTCAGCCTCAGCCTCAGCAACCTCCACTGCGGCCGCCGCCGTTGTTGTTGTCGCCGCCGTTGCCTCAAATAACAGTACGACGTCACCAGCAACAGGAGCAACACCAGCAGCAGCAGCAGCAGCAGTCGTAGCAGCAGCAGCAACAACTACAACTGCAGCACAGGCAGTGACGTCATCACCAGCAGCAGCAGCAACAACTGCAACAACCGTGTCAACAATAACAACACAAACAGCAACCAGCAACAACAATTGCAGCAACAGCAGCAACGAGGACACATCTTCCGCCTCGAATTTGGGGCGTCAGAACAGTTTTGGCAATAGACGCGTAAGTAACACAAGTTTGTCTAGTTCATAAATCGGGAAGGAAAAAAAAAACAATGTTTATATATATATTGCAAAATTATAAATAGGTCAGTTGTGGGTCGGGTGTGTGCTCTAGTTACACTCGTCTCTCTCTCTCTCTTCTTGCTCTCTCTCTCTCTGTGTGTTGGTTGCAACACGCGCTCTCTCTTGGCTATATGCTTGATACATAAGTGCAGCCATGAACTGGAACTGGCCCGTGCAAAAAGATACACGCCCAAAAACTGCATTAACTGGGTCAGGTCAGCTTGTAAAAGGGGCCGCCGAAAGGTGGGCTTGACTTGCAGTTTCTGGGAATCGGAATTGGAAACGCAATTGCTGGAAATTCCCAATCGACCCAGCAATATCCAAAGAGTTGCATTCGAAAACGTGCTTTTGATTGCTGCCCCCCAACGCCCCAAAAAACAGAAATAAAAAGGGTCCCCAGACGGGTATTAGCAAATTTCCACGGAGTTCAAGGTTTATGTGTATTTGTTGGGGGTGGCAGCATTGCCGTTAGTTATTTATGTGGCATGCGGCATTGGTTACTAAGTAACTAAGTAAATTTTAATTGACACTAACAACTGCCCTCTACGAAAACAATAATAAAATCAGCGCTGATTCAGAGGCAATGAAAATGAGAATGAAAATGAAAATTGCTCTGCAGCAGCAGCCTCTGCTCTGCGAGGGACAACTTCCAAGGTCGATTTATTGATTTTTCCACACAACACACGAAACTGAACTGAACTGGAGCTGATGACGTTCACGGAAGTTGGCCAACACGAAGTTGTCTGCACTTCGATTACCTAAATGCCAGGCCACATTTGAAATGCCAACAAAATTTGCTTATTTGCATATGCTAAGCACGTGGCAGGTTTATGGCAAAAACCGAATCTCAGAGTGATTGAAATTACAGTGAATACAGGAAGACCGCGAGGCAATCAAAACGGAAATGTGCAGAGTTCTCTACATTAGCATAATGCAGGATAATTTGATACCATTTGCTTACGTATTAATGAATTAGTTCATTTTTGAATGAAAATCGAGTTTTTTCATGAAGAGAAATTAATATAATTAAATATTCAAACAAAAATTTGCTATAAAACTTAAAAGTTTTTTTAAAATAATGATTTCTTGTTCATAATGACTAAAGGATATATATTTCATAAAATTAATATTGAAAACAAAATTTAAATATATTTATTGTTCAGTTTGCTATATTTTCTTGTAGTGCCTTAAAGCAATTATAAATTTGTTAAATATTAAATATATTTCCGTTGAATTTTTATCAATTGTCGACAACTAAAAGTTTATATTCTTAAAAGTGAATATCAACTCGAATTAGTTTGCATTCGCTTTTTGTCAAGCAATATTTCACTGCACTCCAAAAGTATAAATATTCTAATAAGATATTTTTCAGACTATTTTCTTTTTCGCTGTTAATCAACTAGTCACCCCAGCCACATAACATTTTAATAACGCAGTCTATTAAATATCCCATATATATTGTAATGATGTCACTGGCCGTCAGCTGCTGGTACTCACTGTAGGCAGCGCACACACTAGCGCAAAAATAAATAAAACTGGGCTGCTGAGAGTTCGCCAAATGCCTTTGACTTTGACATTTGCGTTCTGCCTTTATTGCTTTCTTGCAACGTCACAGTGCCACACCACAGTTTGCAAGTGGTGGATGCGTTCAAGTGGCAGGGAGTTCAAGTAGTTGCTGTCTCATAAGCGAACTCGAAATTGACTGATTAATGATGTGCCCTTAGCTCACAGTTTCAGTGGAAAAAAAAAATCAATGAGGGCCAGTTAATATCGCAATGGAAAACCCACTGATTTGGGACGAACTGATAGCTGATAAAGCTGCTCACAGACTGATTGCCTGTCTGACTAACTGACTAACTGACTGACCAACTGACTGTGGGAATGACTAAGAGACTGACTGACTAACTCGATTGGTTGCGTTGTCCTTCGTCGCTGTTGAAATGTCAAAAGGCAAAAGGCTATGAAACAACTTGTGTGGCTGGCACGGCAACAGCCAACAACAACAACAAAAAGAGCAGCAACGATGAGAGAAAATTAGAGCCGAGAGAGAAAGAGAGAGTGTGCTCGACATGCAAGTACCTCGAAGGGAATATTAAGTTCAAGGAAATGCAATTTTTAAAGTTGAGGAAATTAAAATAATAATTAGTAAAGTTATCGAAATGTAAGTAAATAAATTACATAAAATAAATTAATAAATATATAGATTAAATTATTAGATTTCATTAGTGAATGTGAATTAATATTACAAAATAATAGTATAGGCGAAATTCATATATAGGTGAAAAAAAAAACATATTAATGTGCGGAATAAAAGTTTTTTCATGTAATCTATTATAGATTATTAATCTGAATCAGTTGAGTTGTAGGAAATATCAAATGTAAAAGAAAGTAATTTCTAAAGTTTACAAAAATTCATTTATTTTGGGAGATAATTTATGTTACAATGATTATAGCTAAAGTTAGAGCATTTAATCATGTCGAATCAGTTTACTTTACTGGGTATGCTTACAGGGTACTTATTGTATTAAGTATGGGGCTATATTAGGCGTTATTGGTGGTGTTGTCTGCCGCTCTCTCAGACCCCGCTGTATGCGGATCGTTAACGTCGCCTGGGCGGGCATTTGTTTTACATTTTAATGAGCCAACAATTGCATCACGAGCACAGCAACAACGCGTCATCGGTTCGGGTTTGGGTTTGTGTTTGGGTTCGGTGTGGTTAGGACGCCTTTTTCGAGTTGGCTATTGGCTGGCAGGCAGCCTTTCAGCCTTTTTGTGCTGTCAACTCTGGCATTAAATTAGTGGCAGCTAATTCGAAACTAATTGCTTTCACTCTCGTTATCGACACACACTCACACATACAGGGCAACATGAAGGGCAAACATCTCACACGCAGTCATGCCATGCGCGAGTCGACATCGCCGCCACGCACGCCAACGCCTCGAGCTGCCTCCGAGCAGCAGCAGCAGCAGCAGCAACAACACCCCAGCGATGCCCACGAGCACAACAACAACAACAACAACAGCAATGCCATACTAAATAATAATAATAGCAATACAAATACAAATACCAATAGCAAAGCACAATCAACTGGACGCGGCAATTCGCCGCTCATGGAAACGCCCGCTGTGATTGTTACTAGTCAACAGCAGCAGCAGCAACAACAGCAGCAGCAGCAGCAGCAGCAACCGCCGTTGAATGTGCCGCTGCGAGACGAGCAAGAGTTTCCCAAGCTGTCGCCGCCAAAGAAATCCGGAGCTGGTCAACACAATCGCACCAACAGCAACGGCAGCTCAGGCATTGAGTACAACAACAACAACAACAACAACAACAGCAGCAGCGGAGGCAACAGCAGCAACAACAATGGCAAGAAGTATGTGGTGGATTTGAAAGCCAACGGACTCGACAAGCACCACAACAACAACAACAGCAGTAATAATTCTGGTGCAGTGCTCTACAACTCGGGCATGAACTACAAGGCAGCGGAGCGTCACGATCGCCATGAACGCCACGAGATGTCCAGCCAGAACAGCAATCTCAGCAACAGCAACCACGAGGAGGAGCAGTATCATTATGAGCGCTCGGCTGGCGGTGGCGGTGGCAAGAAGCATCGTGCCAACACCAATTCCAAGGGCTCCAAGCCACGCTTGAAGAATCCCACTGGCAGCTCCTCGGGCAGCATCGATGGCAACGTTGGCGGTGGTGCTGCTGGTCCTGGCGGTGGCGGCGGTGCTGCTGGCATCAACAATTGCAGCGGCGGCAATTCACAGACGCTCAATTCGAACAACTCGAGCAACAACACGTCGGGCTTTATATCGCGCGGTAAGTGGAGACAAGGTTGCCATCCAGCCAGAACTATGGCTCAATTCATTGATTCTAGTCTTTCGTCAATCAGAGAACTCGAGCGAGCAGTACACGGACTTTGGCGGCACTGATCTGTTGACCTTCTTTCGCGACACGCTCAACAAGAATCCCAAGGATCGCAATATCCTGTTGAAAATCGAAAAGGATCTGATGGAGTTTGTGCAGGACAAGAGGTGAGTTTTCCACAAAAATTTGAATTCGATTTAAATGAAAATTGATTTGCCTTTCTAAATGTTGATGAAAATAACGAAACAATTTTATTTAATTGTGGTCGTTGAAAACTTTCGACAGTTTAATTAAGCAAAAGCAGTTTATAAATATTAAATAAAGATTAAAAAAAAATATATAAAAAGTTGTAGAATTGAAGAAACTTAAACATTTAATTATCTTTATGTTGATGAAAGAATATGTATTTAGTTAGTTACAATTTAATAGATACATTTAAAATCCAGATTTCACTCAACTATTCTAGGAATTCATTTCTGCGTTGTTTAGTTTATATAATTTTATATATTATACAAATATTACATTCCATCATATTAAAATTAATTGCTTGAGAAGTGGTAAAAGTTGTGCTTGAAAAGTTTTGTAATAATCAAATGTAACGTATTCTAGGAATTGTTTAATCAGCAGCTTAGTTTGATACACAATGGTTCAAAATATTCTTGGAATTTTTTAATGACTAGCTGACTCTATTTACCAATAATGTTAAGTAATTATTTCAAATCAAAATTATACCAATAGAATGCGTGAGATGTGGTTGTTTACCAACTAATAGTTAAATTGAAAAATTTAAATAGTATATTTGAATGTGAGGTGCTCTAACATATTCCAGGAATTTTTTAATAATGAGCTTATTTTAATAATAATGTCACGATAATCGGAATGAATTCTGGGAACTAATTTATGAGGTGCACTTAAAATTCGGATCAATATTGGCCCGCATTAATGAGCCACTAATTTTGATAACTTCACCTGACTTACTCAGCGTCTATGACGCACAGAGAGCTCCTTACCAAAGCACTCAAGTATATTCTCCTACTTTGGCTGTTCTGCAATTCCAGTTTACATATCGTGACAAAGTGCAACTCCTGTGCTGCTGCTGGGCTATAAAAGCAGTCAGATTATATATTAACTAAATCTATATTTAACTATGCACTCACATATCGCTGTGTTTTTTTTTTCGTTTATTACTTTTTACCACTCAGCCGTGGCTGTGAGTATCGATTTCCGGCAACCTCCTCGTACAATCGCATGCTCATACATCGCACGGCCGCCTTCTTTGGCATGGATCACAATGTGGACTCCGATACGCAGCAGTGCGTCATTGTGGCCGTAACCAAGGGCACTCGCATACCAGAGGTGAGTGCGTAACGATTATTAAACAGTCAACATTATTAAATTCCTTTCTAAACTTGTTTGTGTAGATTCGCTTCAAGTCGCTGGTGCGTGGCGACCATCGTGAGGATGCGCGCAAGTCAATTCTGAAGCGGGACACGCACAGCTTTGATGAGGTGCGTCAGTCGCCGTATCTGTGCCCGGAGCGTGTGATGCTCGATCGCAAGGCCAAGAGCTTTGAGGAGCGCGAAGAGGATTATGATCGTGCGCGCAGTCGCATCTTCAATCGCACCGCACAACAGGATGGCTACGGCAACGAGATGCCCAATGATGACTGCTATGGCGGCGGCGGTGGTGGAGGCTGGCACAATGCCGTCGAACAGCAGCAGCAGCAGCAACAACAACAGCAACCGCCCAGGCCCAAGCGACCCAATGGCAAAATGCTGCAAATGCAGAATGTAAGATAGGCAATCACGAAAACTTCTCCATTCTCGATTTCAAAAAAGTTTATTACAAATCAAATTAATTTAACTATTCAAGCATTTCTTCAAAATTATATTACAAGAACATTTGAAGATACAGGCGATTTAGAATGCATGGCAGAGTGCAGAGTTATTCAAAAACTATTAATGCGATTAATTAATTTGTTATGCTTAACATAAATGGTTATGGCATGAACTAGGATTTTGTTAAGATATTCTATAGTTTTAGCTAATATATGTCCTCTTATTAATTCTATTCGAACTCGTCGAAATGTAATCTTTTTTTATTACAGCAATTTTTTTTTAGCTTTCCTTTAAGCATTAGAGTTTCAGACCTCAAAAATAATTTATGTACGTTTACACTAAGCACCCGTGAAAATTTGAAATCGAGAATGGAATATCCATTTAAGTTAAGCAAAGTAAATTCAAAATTAATCGCATATTCATTTCCACAGTCCACAGAGTCTCGCGATGGCGGAGGCGGCATGCGTTCAGGCGGCGCTGTGCCCAAGTCGCACAACTTTGGCAACTACGGCGGACCGCCGAGTACTGGCGGACCTGGAGGTGGCGGCGGTGGCAACTCGTTGCCGCGTGGCGATTCCACCAACTCCAGCAAGAGCGGACGTGGCGGCTTCGCGAAGCAGGACTCGACCGGCAGCACCAGCACTCCGTGGCGCCTGTCGCCTTCGAGCAGCGGGTGAGTTACCAAAAGACAAATAGAAAATAGAACAGAAAAACGAGTGTGTTTAATTTGGACCCAACATTCCATATTCCCAATTCGCTCGCTCTCTATCTTACTCTCTATCTATCTATCTCTATCTCAATCTCAATCTATGTTAACAAATTTTGAAACCGTTGTTAAAATTGCGAAAAACCATTTTTGTATGCTACCCAAAAAAAACCAACCAACAAAACCACCAACAACAACATATACAAAAAAAATAAAAAAATAAATAAATCCAGCTACAAGACACGCACACAATCCGTGCGCTCCGATTCGGTTACGCCGTCGCCCACGGGCTACGGCAGCGACAGGCAGACGCCGGAGTTCAGCCAGCAGGGGCCCGTGGCGGGAGCTGCTCAGTCTTCTAGCCGGGGAATGGCCTCGTATCTGCAGCAGGCAGCAACACCGATTGCAACGGCAGCGACGGCAACAACAGCAATAGCAGCAGCAGCGTCCAATGCGCCAGATGCGGCTTCAGCATCGGGACTCGTCTGGGCCGTCACAGACATTTCGAGTGTGCCAATTGGCAGCGTCCTCATTGATCCGCAAACCCTCCAACCAATTCTCAATCCAGACGGGTAATTTACAAAAACCAAACACACAAAAAAAAAAAACCAATAATTCAAATATCAACAAAATCCAAAATCAAATTCAAATCAAAATACATTAACCAAATTCAATCAATATCAATCGATCCAAAATCACCAAAATTATTTATATGAGTGCTCTATTATTGTCGCAAGATGCAATAATTATTATCGCAACGCTTTGATTTCGTTTTGCTCTTTTTATTTACTTTACTTTTTATTACTAATCTCAGTGTACAAAGAGCTCAATGCATTCGATGTTTATTATTTTATTAATTTTTCGAGAATCGAAAAATGTTTGGTTGTTCAAAAACTAAAAAAAAATAAATAGAAAATTACATACTGAAAATATGATTTTAGTTTCGAAATTAAAGAGACCAAAAATTCAAGTTATTCAAATTCAAATATTAAAATATTTTTAATTTGTTTGCTTTAAAATAATTTGAAAATTTGAATTTACAAGTATATGAAGAAAACATTTTTAATTAAAAGAAACTAATAATAATAATAATTGCCATTGTTATGTACAAGAATATAAACAAATAACGAAAAATTATCAATCAACTTTTTGCAACTTTTTAATATTTTCAATTGCAAGAAGTTATTAATAATTTTGTACAACGTTTTTTAAGGAATTTTCTTAAATATTTCTATCCGTCTGTCTGCCTTAAAGAACTCTAAGTTTGTTCATATCTAGAAAGTTTACCTGCAAATAAATACTTAATAACTTTTTAATAAATTTCTCATATCTCTTTCAAGCTTTACTGCATATTTTATCCTCAATCGATAATTCAAACTTTACTAGAAATATTTTTAATCTGTGATTCATATTCCATATTTTACTCTTTTACTGCCAATGTGAAGTTAGCTTTTTTAACTAGTTCTCAACCCTTTTTAAATAGAGATTTTTGTTTAAAAATGCAACCAAACATCTTGCCAAATTTTTGCGAAAAAAACAAATAACTTTATACATTTTTTTTTTGCATAATTATATAAACACATTATTAATGCCATTTCGACTTGTTGATGTTGTTTTTGTAAATTATCTGCCTAAAATCAATCGATCAAAATGATTATACGAATAACTGTGGTCAGCCTTTCTCTGTATCTCAGCCTCAATTCGCTCGCTCTCTCGCCTCTTTCGCTCTCTCTCTCTCTCTCTCTCTGTCACGCTCGCTCACCTGTACATTGCCCACCCACAAAATACACTCGCCTCTCTCTCTCTGTTAAAATCTCTCTCGCCTTTCGCAATATTTCTATATATCTCACACCTAAATTATATATTTTTTTGATCGTTCGCCTGCTGCCCTTTCGTTGGTTGTTGTCGCGGCGCGACAACTTGAAGCCACAGTTACTATAATCTATATATATATACACAAATATGTATATGCTATATGCTCTAAGTGTGTCGTCTGCCAGTGTTGTTGTCTATAATTGTTGTTCGTTCTAATTGCATTGCATTTTCTTGTATCAAACGCATTTGTTGTTGTTGTGTTTTACCATTAGTTTATAATACAAAACAAATTACAAATCAGAAAATAGAGAAATGTCTGTCGCTGCCGTCGCCCGCACTGCGCACTTTGTGGCAACTCTGACAACTGTACTTTTCACCTACTCAACACACACACACTGATCACTGATCCACTGATAACATTTCATTACTGCTTTACTAAACTCTGTTCTCGCCTCTTGCAGCTCCATTTACCACTACGACCCGTCCAACTTGCCGCCCAACCAGGCGCTGCAGCAACATCAGGCGGGCAACAATGGCGGCGGTGGCGGCGGCAACTATCAGTCCGGTGGCAACTACTATCGCAAATCCTCGCCGCATCAGCCGCCGCAGCAGTCGGTGCAACAGCAACAACAGACGGTGCAGCAACCACAGTCGGTGCAGCAGCAGGTCTACAGCAACGAGCTGTCCTGCAGCTCGACGGAGAGCTATGCCGAGGAGGTGCAATCGCCGGGCATCGAGTGCGCCGATGGCTACGACAACTATGCCACAGACTCGCAGCAACAGCAGCAGACGGTCATCGACGCTAAGGGCGATGAATGTGATAGTTTGTCCAGTGCCACCGGCTGCCTGAGCATTACGACCTCGACCTCGACCAAGAACTACGATCGCATCGAGGTGCAAAAGTACAAGAATCAGGCGACCAGTCCGAATATACCCGCCTGCTGTGCTGCGGACAAGGAACTCGAAGTTGTGGCCCAACAGCCGCAATTGCAACCCGAACCCGAGCAGGAGAGCATTGTCGTTGTATCGGCAAATATTGCCAGCAGCAGCAACAGCAGCAGCAGCAGCAGTGGCAGCAACGTCTCGGCGACTGTTGAGCTGCCGCAGAGTCAGACACCGTTGCCGGTGGCGTTGCCGCTGGTGGCCCAGAATTGTGATGCTCAATCGCTGTCGCCCAGCAGCACGCCCTACAGCCAGTGCGATGTGAAGCCCGCCGGCGGCCAGAGCCAAGCTCAGCTGGCCGTGGAGGAGCCCAAGACCACCACATGGGGGTACACGTTCCACACCACAACCACGCCCAACGACGCTGCGCCCTACTGCGCCACCACATATCAGCAAGGAGTAAGCAAAGCATTCCTTAACCTAATTTATTTGTGAACTAATCTTTGCACTTCGCTTGCAGCCCGATGGCAGCATCTATGCTGTGCCGCAGGGCATGGTGTATGCGGCGTATCCGCAGCCCACGGTGAGCAGCGTCGCCTCGCAGCCGCTCTTCCAGCTGACGAGCAGCAGCCAGCCGACACAAACGCTGTTCGCGTCGCCGGAGGGCGGCGAACTGCCCGGCGGCACCTACATGATACCTGTCTTCGATGCGGCCCAACAGCAACGCGATAGCCTGATACCCGCCCAGGCCATCTACCAAACAGCCGCCGGCCCGGCCACCGCTGTGATGCCCATGGCCACCGCCACCGCCTATCCGACAGCGCAATTTGCCGCCGCCGCTCCAAACGGGGCGCCCATCTATCAGACGCCGCTGATTTACTCCAGCGAACCTGCTGGCGCACAGCTGCAACAGCTGCCGATGGCCACGTATCCCACAATCGGTTATCCCTATCATCACTACTATCCCATACCCTACTATGTGCCCCAGCAGGCCGTTGCGGCGGCGCCCATGGTGGCCACGGCGGCGCCCACTCAGACGGGTCCCAATGGCGGTCCGCCGGGCGGTGCGCAGGCGCAAGCGCAGGCGGCGCAAGCGGCGGCAGCGGCCGCTCAGCTGAATCTCGCCACTGCCACAGCGGCTGGACCGTCAACGGTGGCAACAGTGGGCGGCCAACAGGCGAACGGTCATCAGCTCGGCGCCAGCGGCGGCTATTTGGGCGGTGCACGGGTCAAGCGCACGCCCGGCGGCGGCTCCATACACTACAATCCCAGCTACCAGGCCACAGCCGCAGCGGCGGCTGCTGCGCATCATGCGGGCGCCGGCGCGACGCAAATCATTAGCACACCGGGCGCCGGCGGCACAACCACATATCATGCGCTGCCCACGCTCACGTTGGCGCATGGCGGCGCCGCGGCCAACACTGATCTCAATGCGGCCGCCGCGGCAGCGGCTGCAGCAGCCGGGGCGCATGTCTATGCGCTGCCCGCCCAGCATACCACGGCCCTCATACCGACCAACATCTTTCCGTATGCACCGGGGCAGCCGGGTGGCCAGCAGGCAACGCCACATGGCGCTGTGCTGCAGCACCAGCAGCATCATCAGCAGCAGCAGCATCACCAGCACCAACAGCAGCATCAACAGCAGCAACAGGCGCCGCCACAAGCGCCCCACTCGGCGCCACATCATGCCCTGATCACCGCTGCGCCGTTCTACACGGCTGCCAGCATGGATGCCGCAGCCTCACAGTCGGCGCCCAGCACGCCAGCAGCGCCAGGACGCCAGGCGCCGCTGTTCAGCACGCCACCAGCGCCCAATGGCGGCGGCGGCGGCGGCAGTGGAGGCGGCATGGCAACCGGCGGCTATCACAGCAACAGCTCCACGCCGCACTATTATCACAGCCAGAGTAACGATGGCGGCGGCGGCGGTGGTGGTGTTTATGTGCCCTACGAGAAGCGCAACAATGGCGGCGGCATGGGCGCTCCGGCGCCAGGTCGCAAGCCGTATCATCCGGGCGGATATAATCCGCGGCATTCGGTGCCGCTGGGCGGCATGCCGGCGGGCGCCAAGACGCCGCTGCTCAACTCCAACAACGAGCCGACGCCGCGCGCCTCGCCCAGCAGCATTAGCCTGGGCGGCGGTCCCGGCGGCCACTCGAACTCTTCAGCGTCCAGCTATCATCATGCGGCGCATCGTGGACCGCCGCCGGCGATGGGCAAGCGCGACATGAAGCCCGCCCAGATGCCGCTGATCAGCGGCCCGCCGCCCAGCTATGCCACGTCGAGCAGTCCGGCTGCCGGACAGCAGCAGCAGCAGCAGCAACAAGGTGGCTACGAGGCCAAGCCTCCGGTGCGCCTCAATGCGGGCGCCGCCAGTTTTCGCAGCCAGAAATCGATGAATGCCGACTACAGGCGCAGCGTGTCACAGCGCAATTCGCCCAGCGCCAATGGCAACAACAGCAGCAGCGGCCACAGTCACGAGAGCAGCAACAATTCGCCCAACAGTATTCAAGGTGGCGTCAACAACAACAACAACAGCAACAGCAGCAACAACAACAGTGCCGCCAACACACCGAATGCCAATGCAACGGCCGCCAATCTGGGCACCCAATACATTGTCGTCGATCATGCAACGGGCGCCGCAGTCAACACCTCGCCACCATCGCTGTATTTGAGCGGTGGAAGCAACGCCGGCGGTGGCGGCAACGGTGCCGGACCGCGCGCCTCGCACATTCCAGCCCAGCTGCATCACAATGCGGGTGCAGCGGCCGCGGCGGCGGCAGCAGCGGCCGGCGCTGGCGGCCAACAGGCTGCCGCAGTGCTCAGCGGCGTCGCCGCCTTGGGTGGCTACAATCCCAATGCCGCATCCGGCGTCTACATCAAGTATGGCCAGACATACTTTGCGCATGTGAGTTCCAGATAAACTGGGTTATGAATTGTAGATTAATATTTGCATCTTTGCTTGCAGCCCTCGGTGACCTTGCCCAACAATCGACGCTCGCCCTCGAGCGACATTCGACCACAGATGGCTCAGGTTACCGGCATGTATCCCGCCGCAATGATGATACAAGGTAAGTCCTTGCAAAAGCGACAGCGATGTCAATTGGTATATGAAAAAAGATTAAGAGCAGATCAGTAAATTGGAAGCATTCATCAAATTATAGAATTCGGGCTTTTGCCCTTTTAAATTTTAAATAAATATGATTGCTGAAATGTAAATGAAGAGTACTAGTCTTCAATTTGAACGCAACAAACTGATCAAATAATTAAGAGAATTTAATTTGTAGTTTCAGTATTTATCAGAGATCCATTGTGAATTCAAATAAATCAAAAAATATTTGTATTTTATTTGCAAAATATAATTTTAACATTAAAACTTACATTGCATAGGAGACTGCCTCTTGTGGATCGATCACGATCTTTTCCGAATGAGAGCTTTCGACTCTGACCTTAGATAATTTTCATACTTGTGTCCACAAACTAAAGTCATTTCATAATATTTTCAAACTGGCATTAAATATAGTTAGAATTGGTGTTTTTCGAAACGAATCCTTGCACGATAAACAATCGGAACTGCGTTGCGTCGTAGCATTTACAAGTTGGGCTGTATGTCGATAGTATAATCAGTGAATGAGGCCTAAAAATCGTATATTTATGTTAGTTACAGTTGTTAGCAACGATGTAAATTTTGTAATTTTAATAAATAATAATCAAATTAACTTTCTTGTTTTTTCAGCACCTCCACGTCATCCAAGTCGTCATCCGAATCCGAACTATAAAGGATCGCGTCCACGGTAAATCTGCCGTCCTGCGGTCAACTAGGAAGGACGCTCACAACACAAAAGCAACAACAAAAACATAAAAAAAAGATAAAAACAAAACTACATACACATAACGACATACCTAAGATAAATATAAATAGCAACCTAATCTAGTGGAACATAATGTAGATGACAAAAGAAAAACATAACAAAAAAAGAAGAATGAAAGGAATGGAAATGAAAAGCAACGCAGAGTGAAGAAAGAACAGAAGCGAGAACACAGAGCAAAAAAAATAAAAATAAGGAGCAAAGGGCCGACGAGCAACAATATGAGAGAGAGAAAAAGAGAAAGTCAGAGTTGTTGGGCAGAAGCAGCAGCAGAGGAGACTGAGAGGCGGCAGCAGAGAGTACGGGGGGGAAAAGTGTGAGCAAATTGTTATCTTCCGCTAAAGAACAGAGTCAGAGAGCGAACTTAGCATATAGCCCTAGTTAAGAACTATATTGTGTAGCTACAAACAACAGTAAACTGCAGCCACAACAACAGCAACAGCAAGAACAACAGCAACAACAACAACAGCAGCAGCAGCAACATAAACAAAATAACAAATCAACAACACAACCAGTAAATATAAAAGAATGCTGTATATTTTGTGCCATTAAAAATAGTCTTTAAAAAAAAACAAAACTAATTACGAGTACCGAAGAAGCAATAATTGAACACAACGACGGAGGACGAAGGACAATGGACAGAGGACTACAACACTATTAGAATACTATTTATATACGGCTATGGAAGGCGTTAATTCTGGCTGAATTCGCGCAGCAAGCAAAAACAATCGGAAATGTTTATATAGAGACTGACCTCAGAATTGTCCGATAACTAAGGCAAGA
The DNA here is from genome assembly GCA_963583835.1 of Drosophila immigrans. Classification (NCBI taxonomy): domain Eukaryota; kingdom Metazoa; phylum Arthropoda; class Insecta; order Diptera; family Drosophilidae; genus Drosophila; species Drosophila immigrans. Next base: position 43,390,758 of record OY757141.1, read on the forward strand.
CAGCAGCAGAATCTCCAGATTTGACGCATTCTTATTGATAAAACTAACCCTTGACTTTCGGTTGCACTCTCAACAATTCGCTGCTATTCTAAACGAAAAATCAAATGTATTATATTTAATATTTATGGTCTTGCTTTGGTGTGTTTAATTGAATGCGTTTTAATTATGTTAGAAATCTCAACCAAAAGCAAATGTAACTCCAACTGAAATGACCACAACAGCAACCCGACACTGGCCGAGAAAGACTGCTGCCCAATTGGGGCGTGGCATGTACTATATTTAAACCTATTTTGTTTGTGCAAAATTCGTAATTTGCGACGCTCTTCGTATTGGCTGGCTCCGAACAGAAATTCTCGAAATCAACATCAAACTGTTCGAAACGAATTAAGTTTTGTTATTAAGTCAATTTAATATTACACACACTATTATTATTATTATTATTACTATTATTATGATTATTCTAGTAATTATTATTATTATTATCATTACACCAATCATTTTGTGAAATTTTTGATTTGAATTTCCTTATTACGTTTATGTTTATTTCCACTTTTTGAATTTAGAATTGAATTCTTTATGTTCTTTTTTAATTTCTGTTCCTTATCGCAAAGAAGCTGCACTTTAATTTTCGTTATGATTAATCTTAAGACGAGTAATAAATTGAAATATACATAGTAAAGAGAGATGGCAAAAGAAGTGGCGTGAAGAAGAGAAGAGTGAGGAAGACGAGCCAAGCAGCTATACATTTATTGTTAAACAAGATATTTAGCTTAGCGTATAAATTACATATGTATATGTACCATTTAATATATATATATATATATATATACTTATATATATAAATATTTAGGCAAGTGAAACGAGAAAAACAAAATAAAAATCTTAGTTAAAGTTGCCTTGTTGTATTTTCGTTTTCATTTCGCTTTATTCTCGCTTTCGATATCTATTTTTAGTTTTAGCCCTGGCAAACGGATCGTCGCTCTCTTAAGAGAACTTAATTGAAGAATTCCGATCTGATGTTTATGATTTTTGTTAATGCCTTAGTTTTCTGCTTTCGCACAACGAATTTGGACTTCAACAACAACAACACTCACCACAACACCCTCAACCCTCAACACTGTATGTCTAAATGTACATAACAATAATTTACAAGTAACAAAAATAAAACCTAAACGCGACTAAAGACATAGCTGATAAGTAGGTTAGAAGGACTGGACAGAGGACTCTACAATAGACTATGATGATGATGATAATGAATTGGCGCAAGATTTGTAATCAATAAATATTTGCACCGAATACGTACAGCAATTAGAATTGTTATCGGAGTCTATTCTATTACTATACTATTATTATTATCATTTCGAGCATTGCAATTCTTATGAACTCACTCACTCATACACCTAAACTAAGTATAGCTTTCAAAAGTGCGCTAAATAATAATAATGCAATATGCAGCTTACATAACAACATATATCTAAAATGAAATACGATTAAAAATAAGTTAGTGAAACTGCTCAAAAAATAAAATACAAATAAATAAACGATACAGATCCTGGAGAGAAGCACAAAACGTATAATGTACCAGAGAACCCTGAAACGCTTTGTTGGCTAGTCCCGATTACCAGATAGATAGAGACAGTTAAGAGGTAGCTAGGAGTGTGTTGAAGAAAGTATGGATTGATCGGATGGGAATATAACTCGGAACACGTATCGAACATTTGCTCCTGTTGTGGATTTTTTTGTTTGTTGCTCTGTTTGTTATGAAAAGAAAAAATAATGTTGAGAGTAATGTTGGGATCGTTATACCGAGAGAAGAAATGGGGAGCGAGCGAGAGAGGGAGCGGGGATAACAAAAGTAAAGAGATTAGGCATAGAATATGGGAAATGAAAATAAGAAAAAACCCCTTAAGGGGTCAAATATGTTATACAATATTATTATTACATCATGATTAATCTAATGGTAAAATGCATCGTAATTATAATTATACAACAACAAAATGCGACATAAAAATATAAATCAACAACAACCACAGCAACAACCACTCGGAACAACAACAAGAAACCGTATGCAAAATTACTCGTAATAACGATTTAAATGAGATAAAGACAAAAAAATAAAGTTTTTACCGACGAGGATAACGATAATGATAATTATGATGATAAAAAAACAAAAATAAAATAAATAAAATGTATTTATTTATTTTAATTTATATATACACTAGAGAGTTATTACAAATATATATATACATAATGTATAAGGCAAAAAAAAAGAACAAGGTGCAACGTGTATTCTTTTTTATAAGGAAAATAGTTTGGGAATATGAAGGCTCCCAGAAGCTGCACCATCCGTAAAAATATCAAACATCTCTCATACCGAACTATGTTTTTATTATAATTTAAAACAGTATTTTATTAAAAATTGATTTTTCAAAGTGATCTAAAACAGTTTTCTTTTTTTTTTATACCGAAAGAACAGCAGCCAGATTTTAAAGACTGGATGTCCCGAGGTGAATTGGGCATTTTAAAAGAAGCATAAATTGCATAAATCACCTTAGCTAATTCTACAATTCTTATCTCGATTCCACTCGATGATATACAAAATTAATAAATATAATTTTATAAATAAAAATTTGTTTTCCTTTTATTTCATACGTTTTTTCATGGTTTTTAGCTTGTTGTCCGGTTTATTTTTGTTATTTAAAAAAAAAAAGAATTGTGTTACTATGTTAAATGGAGTATTTACGATGTTCTCCTTTTAATTTGTTTTCAAATCCAGAATATTTTAATTTCGCGAGTGGACAACCTTTCAGATAATTTTTAACAGGCTACTTAATTTTAATTTATTTATCCCTCATCTGAACTGGCTGTAGGCTTGTAATATATATTTTAAACAATTGTTTTTCTGCTTGAATATTTGACGAATATCAAAGTGATTAAAGTTATCAATTTTCTAAGATAAGTCGACTAAACATGTTCTGAAATATCAGCTCTAAGAAGGGGTCTTCGGCCTAAATTACAGCTGAGTAAACAGGACAATTGAATAAAAATGCGACTTATATGATTTATTAGCTACGAAAACGCATTGGACACCCTCAAGGTTAATACAACTGCCAAATATGGACAGTGCTCGCAACATGTTAACATTGAGGACATAAAAACAGCTCAAGCAAATAGAGATACATGGGCGATATGGGCAATATGCAAACATGTTTGCGACCTAATAACCCAGACAAAGGTACAAAATGCAGGGGAATTTATGGCTCGCTCCCCCGCAAATAAACTGGTCACAGGTTCCATTGTCTCTCTCTCCCCAAATGATTAAACACATTTTCGGGCTGGGGTAGTTTTGGAACATTGGACGGTTTTGACGTCTTCATAACACGCGCGAATAGCTCGGAAAGCAAGATGGAAAGAACACCAACAGTTTTAGGGAACAACAAATTACCCTGAAATTTCCGAGCGCAACCAGAAATGGGCTAGAATAAACTATTCTATATACAGATATATATTTTTTGTATGCTTGGGCAGCCGTTGTCGTATCTTGGCAGTGCGATCAAGTGGAGACGACGACCACATTCGGAGCTCTCCCATAAATCTGCCATGAGATGCAGTGGAAACCCAAAACAGCGACAGGTTGCAGCTCAATAAAGAGCTAAATAAATATAATATGGTCTATGGGCCGCCAAAAAGGGATGAGTTCATTTAGGGTTCGATGTTCGATCGCCAGGTAGACAGACTAACTAACCTGTTTTTTCGTAACCAAGACAGACAGACAATGGCTTAAAGAGACGCGGCTGCTGCGGTTAAAATCAAATGGTCAGCGCTTTTGTAAACTGGTGACATTTAAAAATTATAGCATGTAAATGGAAGGCATTCCGGGAAGCGTTGACAGCCTCAGCCTCGGGAGCGGGGGCTACTGTTAATCAATTTAGTGCCTGTGGATGAAGTTATTTGTGCGGCAAGCGCAGATGGCCCAAAGGATAAGGAAAGACGGGTGAAAGGTTGCGGCGATGCACTTGCCCGATAAGCCGAGCACAGCTATCTAATAAATGCAGGCATATGTAGCTGTAAGTTGTATCTACTCGATGCGGACGGCCCAACGGGGCGTATGCGTGTTAAAGCTTTCATGCTGACGTCGCTGTCAAGCTTTGCGCTCTTGATATATGGCATGCATTAAAGTGCCGCCTTTGTGCGCCGGAGACATCAAAGCACACACACACACACAAACACACACACACACTCGCAACTATAGTCAAACATTTGCATACACGAAAAGCCATAAAAATCACTTTGTAGTCTGGCCAGTTGGGCTGCGTGGAGGCGGCGCATCACTGCAAACTATGCAACATACGGAAAAAAGTGCAATGCAATCAATTCAAAAGACTCGGCACTGCATGTGAAGGGCAGCTACAAAAGCAAAGCGCGCTGGAGATTGGGTTGGGACTGGGGAAAACAGAGGGGTGGGGGTCGCTGAAGTTGTCAGCATTTAATCCTGCAAAAAAGGCATTGCGAGGCAGCATAAAATGATGTTAATCCTTAAATAACGTGAGCAGGCGGCTGAGGGGCGTGGCAGCGCCAGAGGCCAGAGGCTGATGATGACGATGATGGCGACAGCAAAATGCCAATTGAATGCCAAGCGGCTTTAAGTGTCGGCTGGCGAGAAAGCAACAACAAAAAAGCATAAACCATTGACTGTGAAGAGCACTTGGCCGAAAAGAACAGAAGACAAGAGCGAGACGGCGAGAGAGCGAGAGGGCGAGAGCGGAAGAGCAGAAACAGTTAAAGTGCTTGAGGCGCGCTTAAATTGTGATATGAAATGGGGAAGTTCGCTCGGCACACGAATCAGTAACAGATGTTTAACGAACTATAAGTTGGATGCGTGTTTGCCTTCGATAGCATAATATACATACTATGTATGTGTGGATGACTGAACGCGGAAGAAAGTTTAGCAGAGTGAGAAATAAAGCGTACTTGAGTGTAAGGAAGTCCGAGACACTGTTAGAAGAGAGTTATTAATTTCCCAAATTATTAACAATATTTTTATTTTTAACGATTGAATCTTTTAATGACTTTATCAATCAAATTATTCGATTTTATTGCTATTGAATGTATATTTAACGATAATGTTGTTATTTATTTTTCCCATAGCTAATTACTTTTGTAAGTTTAATTTTTTCATTATGACTTGCTCATTATTTTTAATTCTCTTTTTGTTAGCAAATTCAGTTAAAATTCCTCTTAAGTAATTAGCGAAAACTTTTTTAACTATTTAATGATAGAAAGTATAATTTTAGATTAAAAAAATTATAATTATATTAATGATGTTTATAATAATACTTTTTTTTTATTAAAAAATGATTGTTATCCTATTTTCATATATACAAAAAAATTAAATTTATATATAGTTATCAGAATTGGGAACAACACTTAATATTTTCCTTAGCCTTTTTCAAATATAATACAATTTATTATATATAATATCCACCTGTTATGAATGGTAAACCTTAATTGCACCATATTATATTATTTTCATATTCAAAACAATTTAAGATTGAAATATTAATATTATTATATTATATTAATATGTATTATTATATAAATATTATTATATTAATATTTTCTAGGCCATACTTATTATTTTGTTAAGCCTTTTTCAACTTAATAAAAACAAAATCTTCTCTTCTTTTGTTTGTTGGCATAATGTTAAAATGCAAAAAATAATTTTAAAAAATTGGTCATTTAAATGTTCTATAATTTCTTTATTTTTGATTTGATAATTATTAAGGATAACTTTGGCATAATTTATGGAAAATATCATGGCGCAAGCCAACCGCTAATAAATTTACAACATTGATAAGGTTAGAACTTGAAGAATTATAATTTTTGTTGCGAAAAGGTTATAATTTCGATTTAAAAAAAACGTTATAGTGAACAACATAATTTATTAATTAAATAATTGTAACATTAACATATTGTATTATACTAGTAACCTTTAGAGCAACCCCCTCTAATTTACACCATTCAATCCATTTAACAATACTCTTTGCCACATTTGAGTTAAGCCATTTTGCCAATCTTTGTTTTTATTGCCATCATAGAAGCGGTTAAAACTTCAATGATATATTTATTTGCAACCCCCAATAAATTACCCCATTTCAAAGTTGTCTTTAAAGCAATATATCTGTTTGAAAATGTGCTTGAAATGGAAATGAATGTGCTGAATCTTGAAGTGTTGAATGTGTTAAATGGCTACTCGCAACTCGACTTCCGCCACACACTCGTATCGCAACTGTGGCAGCTTGCCTCAACGTGGTGGCATGCCAAGAGCCGTTTGAAAATATGTTGGAAAAAGTGTCAACTTGCAGCTTTTTGGGGACAACCGTCAAGCGGTTTGACCCCAAAAAAGTCAAGTGCGTCGTTCACTCCGCTGCACGCTGCACTGAAGCGTGGGCAGCGATAACCGAGAAGCGAAGATTCACCCACCCAATGGCACACAACCGCAGCGGCTCAACGGGGCGAAGCGACTCAATCAACTCCACTCAAGACTCAACGCGCTCAGCTCGGCACGCGCCGGCGCACTCAATTGGCCCGCCAACAGGGAGGAACCGAAGAGGAGGAGGAGGTGAGAAGACAGCGAATTTCACTCAAAATGGGGGACGACGACGAAACTCGTTCCTCGCGTGCTGAGAGCGGGGCGTTGCCGTTGCACGAGCACGACGCCATGGCAACCAATCACCACACAACCCCCGGCAACAAGCTGAGCCGAAAACCAGTTGAGCGAGTTTTCTAACTGTCTGTGTGTGTGTGTGTGTATTGGTGTTTGCTTTATGCTGCACACACACGCACACTCGAAACCGGGTCGTCACATCCATGCTGATCCATAGGGCAATAAGCTGAGCTGCGGCTTGAGCGCCGGCAGTTTATGCAGTGGCCTCGCAGCTGTAACAACGTCGTCGCTCGCTTCAACACGCTCCCGCTGTGTGTTGTGAGTTGTGAGTTGTTGGCTTCGTCTCAACATCAACATCAACATCAACTCTCGTCATCAACATCGCCGGCCAGAGAGCCGGAGATACAATATATCGGAGTCGCCAGAACCTCTCGTCTGTGTGGCGTCTGTTATCGCGCCACGCGTTTCGCGTTTCACGCCGCTTCTGATAAGCAGCAGCAGCAGCCCGCTATCGAGCGTTTAGCGTCGGCGAATACTACAACAATTTAATTAACAAAACCACACAACAACAAATTCATAATAAATTACTAAATGAAAGCAGTGAACAATTTTCAAAATTTCGCAAGTGCTAATCAATCAAAAAGTGTTGCTGCAAAATTATTCGCAAATTTCCACACGCGTTTTACGAGTGCTTCGTATTCACATTCACACTCACACTCATACTCATATTCGTCGCTTATGCAATTGATTTGCATGCATTCAGTGGCATCTCTGTGGGACGCTTGACAAACTGATCGTCAGTCAAGTCGTCGTCGCAAACATTACGCGTCCAACAAGTGATCAACAAGTGATCTATCCCCATCATATATAGATCGCAATCTATCGCCAAAAGCTGGCTCAAGAATTTTGTGCAAAAGACTTGGATTAAAAATCGCCAAAATTGTGGAGGCAATTAAAATGAAGGTAAGCTCTAAAGTCAGTTAATATATTTACATGCAAATTAAATGAAATAATAATAAATAAGAAATTCAATCTTAACTGATGTGAACTTTCGGTTTATTACTGTCTTTTATAACTTGAATGCATAGCACATAAAATGTCCGTATAACATTTAACACATTAATCGCCAATTTAATTTGCAACTTTTAATGATAGTAAACTCTATTATTACCGACCCTCTAATAGCATCTTATATAATTTTTTTTATATTTTCACCGAGACTGTTTAATGGAGTTTTATAACTCTAACATAATTGCAATCTGTTGGAACACGTATTTATTAGAGAATTAATGATTAATTATTTGCAATCAAAGTTCAAATATAAAATATTCATGGAGTTGCATCTCTTAATACTGTTTGTACATATATTTTAGAATGATATGATGATGATTATACGTAAACAAATATACTTAAAAGGAGGTTGTTATTTAGCTGTAACATTATTTCAAAAGCATTAACGTCTTCCTTTCTTTAGTTTAAATAGTCACTCGGAAAACAATAATGGACAATTATAGTATAAAAATATTTACTTTGAACCATAAGTGAAATATATTATAGCTGCACAATTAAACTTTATTTAAAAACTAAGATGCAAACAAAACAATCTGGTTATAACAAATAATTTAATTGAAATATGAAATATATTTTAGCTGCAGCTTTAAACATTATTTCTTTAATTTAAGCAACAAAGAAATCCACACAAATCAGAAACAATTTGCAGTTGCCCAATACAAAGTGAAAACTAGACTTAATCATTTTTCGATCTAATCAAAAACGTTTTGTGCATATCCGAATTGAATTGGAAAACGTTAGGAGTAAAGTTTTTTTTATGTTTTCTTTTGTTTTTGATCGACACCTACGCAACGGAGGAAATGTTGCGTTCCTTTATTTCTTGTTTTTAATTGATGCACATGTAAAACCTTTTCGGGTGACCTACAAAACGTGCTGAATAGATTGAACCAAAAACCCGCTGGCAACCCGCAACAGGCGGCGTTAGTTTTTGTATTTCGGTTGGGGGGAAAGGCGAAAGGGCAGAGAGAGCAAAGTTTTTGGGGGAGTAACGTATCGCATCTAAAACAATGCCCATGGGGCAATTCAAAGCCATCAACTCTCTCGACAAACCGTACTAATAACTTTTGGAAAACGATGAGTTTTCAAAACAGACGACAGGCCAGCAGGCCGTCTGTCCGGCAGTCCGACAGTCCGGCAGTCAAAAGTCGGTGAATATTAAAAGCACACAAATCGCACCATGGGGGGGTGCAACATTTTTGAATTTTTGAATATTCCGATTCCGATTCCGTATTCGAATTGAATGACGACCATGTCAAACCCACACGTTGAAATTATAAATGTTTATTGAGCGGCAGCCGCAGGCAGAAGGCAACAGTTTTTGTTGCTGTTGTTTGTTGCAGTCGGCAATGATAGGCGCGTTTATCATTAGTTAACGTTTTTAATTTCTAAATCTTTCGGGGCATTCGCTGATGACGTCGCTCATTTCAAATGTGTTCATTCAACATAAAATCGCTTGGTCTCAACGCTTTTGCTTTAATCGATTTTTTGCCTTGGCTCAGTTATCTGCCTTTTTTTTCTGCCTTTTTTTTTTTGGCTACCCGCTGGGCGCATTGTGTGAACTCTGACGCAAGTGCTGAGCCACCCACAGGATTCAATGGCCATACAATGTTGTAAAATGTTAAATGTTGGACATTCGACAGCAATGAGTTGGCTCTTTACCGATACAGCTGCAGATACATGTAGTATCTTGGCTTGCATGATTTATGCCTCACGGTTTCTCTACATACACACATACATCTCGTTGTTGTATTTTGCATGGCTTTGGCCATAAACATAATTTTCATTACCATAGCAAATTAGACAAGGTGCTGACGCTTATTGGACCGCACATAAAAGGCCAAAATCTGTTATAAATTTCAACAATTTTTTGGGGGCGAACTTTGTTCTTTATTTTTGTTTTCTTTATATTTATAATTGATCTTTGGGCCCACGTGAAACCGATTCTAAAGATGATCGCATGTGGCTAACTCTTAACTCTTTGGCTTGTTCTATTTGCCAGACCTTTAATAACTGTCAATATGCACAGCGGGAGATCTTAGGAAAAATGCCGCAGCAGCGCGACTTCAAATCAAATGTCAACAGTTCTAAGCCGCAACTAAGCAACAATAGAGCCGGGCTTAAGTCCCTTTTTTTCAGTTGTTTTTTTGTGTTGTATTTCTACTTGACATCATCGATCTTGACCCGCCCCAGTTGTGAACCCCGCTAAACTTGTGGAGCCCAGAGCTATGACGCCACAAAGCGCAGCTTATGAATATTCATCGAAAATATTGCTTCGTCTCTATTCGTTTTTCGGGGGGAGGGGTCAAAGGAAAGGCATAAATAGTGAAGCGCTTAAATGTCGAATGTCTGCAAAGCAACTATAAAATATACATATTTCTATAAACGATTTTTCATTAATAATTCACTAGGAAATTAAAAAAATAGAAACCCAAACTGAAAAGCTGTTGACGCCTCCCAGAAAAAAAAACGAAGCAAAAAAACCAACAAAATTAGATACACAACAGAGCGGCATGTTTTCTTTAATTGAGAACTATGCGATAAGTTATTATTAGCCAGACATGTGAATGATCATGAGTAGAGCTTAAACATAAACAATTTGTCTTCAATATGCCCAATGTGTCACTTCAGGCATTTTGCCTGTGCCAAGTAATTTCTTGATTAACAGACAAGAGCTGAATGAAGTCCGAAATGTAAATTGAGATATTGGAAGGGTTTAGTTAAATTACAATATTTAAAAGTAAACTTTTATACTGATATTTTATTCACTTTCGGAATTAATTCCGTTTTAGAGTACTTAAGAATACAATATAATTATCGCCTGCATTTTAAATATTAGCTTTTCAGAATTCGCTTTGCGAACAGAAATATTCAAAAATATATATATATGTAAAATTTATAACATTACATCTTACCATTGCAATTTCATTTGATTTTTTAATTTAGTTGAAGTCATCATTTGTTTTTAATGCTTACTTAAATCACATAATTATTAACTGATTTTTCCTTAAAAATAACGTAAATAAATATTACAAATTATGCTATGCAAACACTCGAAAGTAATGTACCAAATTGTTTTGTTATTTATTTTCATTTACCTTTTAAATTTTGTTGAATATTTGTTTTGACTTTAATGCATATATTATTAAAATCAAATAATAAATGACTTTGTAATAAATTTGACTGCTTATAAAAAACGTGTAAGCCAAAAATAATTTTTAATAAGCGAATTGTTTATTTGTAAATTATTAAGAAGTGAAATTAGGAATTACAGAACAAAGAATAACTGGCAATGTTGCCAAAAAATGTAAATTTGTTGCCTTTGAATTGTCATTCTGTATCGCCTTAGGCATTATGTGCTTATTATAACATCTCTTTAGGCCACAAAAGGTGCATTTTGTGAGCAGATCTCAAGCTGCTAAATACCGCACAGGCTGAAAAGAAAAATAACGAGACAACGCGTGCCGGTTGCAACTCGGTCGAATGACATCTTGACCAGGCCAGCAAACGAAGCAGCTGCTTGGCCAATGCATGGCCCACAGATTTGCAGGCAATGTAATTGGATTTTCGGCAATGGACAAGAACAGCTATCGAATGCCTAATTGACAACTGCGGCGTGGCGTGACAATGCTGACAAGAAGTCAAAGAGAAAAGCAGCAAATGCATCTTGACTTGAGCCAATTGCCCCGATCAGGCACAAAAGACAAACAAATATCACACCTTTGTTTACTGCAAAACCAAAGACCAAAGACAAGAGACACCGAAAGACAAAAGGCCAAAACTCGAGTGGTCAGCTTGAATGTTGGTTGTTTGGTCCTTCACTCTCTGCGTTCTTGTTGTTGCGCATGCGCCCCTCTTGTGCCCCTCTAACCTCTAGGGAGGGAGAAACGTGTCAAAGTCACAGGCAACGGCAGCAGCAGCAGCAGCAGCATTTTTAGCAGGTAAATGTGAAAATTCCCAAAATGAAAATCAAATGCAGACGCCAGCCGGCAAAAGGCAACCGCACAAAAGAACTCGAACTCGTCTCGCACTCAAAACTCTCGTAGCATTCTTGAGGTCTCTGTGGCATTGTTCGTCGAGTGCATCCGCAAAATAGTCCTTAAAGGACGCTTAGTTGGCTTACAAATGATGCAGGGGCTCGGCGGCAGCAAATAAAATTGTAAAATGCCACAAATCATTGTAACTTCCAACAAATATCTGTGTTGCATCCTTGTCGCCTGTCAATGGTACTCGAAAAACTCGAAAAAATCTAAGGAGGGGAAGAAAGGCAAAAATCCGCCCCTAAATCATCGGCCTGCATAACGTCCCTTGTGCTGTCTAACAATCCGTAACGTAACCATTCGATTTTGTTTTACATTTACCATTTTCCACAAACTTTCATCGTTTGGCAAAATAAATGTTTGCCTGCTGTTGTCATTAGTTTTCCACTAGCAAATTTTCCTCTTCTCCTTGTGTGTGTGTGAAAATATTGTTATTTAATTGTTTGGCAATTGACTTAAAGCTTTGAGAGCTTCCCCCGCTCCGAATACAAATGTTATTGGCCCAAGTTTAGCTTATCTTTGTATCGGAAATCTAGCACAGTAGCCAAGTTGAGAGATTTAAGTTGGGTATTTTAGTTTTGAAGTAAGACCGCCGAAATCTTTCAAAGTCGTTTCTGCGTGATTCTAAATAAATTAACCATGCGGAGCAGCTACATAAATTTGCATTTCGGAATTGAACTGAACTGAACTTCAAACTTGATTTATTGTTTTGACATAAACATACGAGAAGAATCACATTTGCATGCACAATAAAAAATACGTGCTTTTTGTGTGCCACACGAGCACAGCACTAAAACGCCAAGCAAATATGAAAAAAAAATATATACTTAAATTATTAATATATGCAAAATGCAGATTTAACTAATTAATTGTAGTCAATGTTCAATAAAAAAATATATTCAACTTTACACAATGCAAATCGTAAAAGCTGTAAAAAAAAAAGAGTCGACGGCGCGTCGTCTTACCATTGATACTTAACGTGGCTGTGACATGTTGACCAAAAGACAATGGCATTCAGTCTCTATCTCTATCTCTATCTCTGTCTCAGTCGCAGCAGCTTCTCGACACGTCTCATCTCATCTCTTGTCTTGTCGCAGCTCGACTCGACTTTTTTATGATGAATGCCTTAAAAATTCGATGACCATAAACAACAATATTGTGTGCGCGAACCGTAAAGTCAGAGCCAAAGTCGAAGCTAGCCGAACCCATTCTACACTTGCCAACTTTAGAGGAATTTAGGGGAAATTTGCATAGTAATAGAATCCGGGCTATAAACTGCAATTTAATTTGGGAAGCCTATGAAAGGTTTAAAAATGGGAAAGCACTAAAAACGTGAGAAATAAACGTATGTTTTTGAAGTGTTACATAAAGTATAAAATCATTCAGGTATTTAACTAAACTTCAGAGTAGCATTTAAAAATGAATCATACTTGGAAAAAATGTTCAAAAACAGATAAAATAAAAAAAGAACTAAAAAAAATAAAACTAAAATTAGAAAAGTGGTCATATTAATTGAAATTTTAATAGATGATGTGTGAATGTGATACAAATATTAAATTACATTAGGGTAACAACTGAACAGCTTTTAAAATTATAACTACATGCAATGCATTTAATACAATGCAAAACAAAGACAACAACAAATAACAATAAGTACAAATAATTATATTTGTAATTAATAATTTCAAATGTATTCAATTTCTATATCTACAATTTTAAATTTGGAACTACAAAATACTTAAAGATTTTTTATTTAGTCATTTGAATTTAACAACAGTAGTTTTTTTAATGTCAACTGTTCATAACAAAATAAAATAATGTATCATAAATATTTTTATAATTATAATTTTAAGCTTCGTTTTTTCAACACTTTGCAAAACGGATGCTTTGGCTAAATGCTCTTCTGCAAAGGCTTAGAGTAGAGTATTTTAAGTAGGAATACAGAACAAGAAATACGCGTGTCGAAATTGTTAGATACTTGAGGGCGATTTATAAGCGATTTATTGGCGAATGTGTTGGCTGACAGATCAGCATCGTCGAGCTTATACCGGTCTCTCTCTCTCCCCCCTCTTTCTCTCTCTCTGCCCCACTATCTCTTTCTCTAGCTGCGATCCGCGCTCTAAGTTGCCGCTGTTTGCACAACTGTCGTTTGGAGTTAAAGCAAAAAAAAATGCAAAAAAAGGTAATGAGAGACAATAAAAAATGGCACTTTAAATGCTTAACGTAGAGCGAAGTGTATTAGTAGGAAACACGGAGAGAAAGAGTGTAAATGAGTTAGACAGAGAGGGAGTAAGAGGGAGAGAGAGAGAGGGAGCGCGATAGAGAAGGTGCGATAGATGTGTTATAAAATGTTAATTATCTGGCAACTTTAATAGAAATTCTGCAACTGCAAAGGAATGCAATAATTTAATGAAAGAAATTCCGATAAATAATTGACAATTAAAATGGGAATTTAATTCAAAATAAAATAGTGAAAGATTATTACTCATTTGAAATCAATTTTTCGGATGCTCTTAAAAGTAAAACATAAACATCAAATGCTCTTTTGCTTATCAAACTGTTTTTTTTTTTGGGAACACGCAACGGCAGCTGCCGCAAATGATCAAAACAAGTTCGAGAAGACTTTTAAAGTAGGGCTACTTTAAAAGGGGGCTAACATACGCGTAGACATGGTCAAATCGAATACCCAATTTTCTGTTTGCCACCGCTCACGGAATGTCGTTGAGCGTTCGAACGCTTTGAAATTTAATATGAAAACGTTGTCTATGCAAATGAATATTGCCACCTGTTAATGTTTATGGTCAATGGAAATGGCAGCATCCTCAGCAGCAGCTACAGCTCCACAAAAATAAAAAACCGTATTGGCTGCAACCGATCCGATTCGATCCCCAAAAAAAAAAAAAAAAAAACTCAAAACGAATCCGATGCGATCTATCAAGTGGCTGCTGTGAGTGTGTGTGGATGATCTTGGTGGGAAAAACGTGAGAACGATCTTGTATGCAAATCACTTTCAGAGTTTTCGACGCACTCCGTTCCACCCCCCTCCTCCGCCCTGATCGCCCTGCTCTTCCTGCTCATCTCGTAGTCCAATAAAATATACGAAAACTAAAACGAAGAAAGTATTAAAATGAAATTTATTTCGTATGGGGCGAGCCACAGTTATAATAAAACGCGTCTGGGAGCGCACACAAAGCCCAATGTTTGCCAACAACAACAACAACAACAACAAAGACAACAACTAAAACAACAACAACATTTCTTATAGCGGCTGTAAAACACAAGGCAGTCAACGGTCTTTCGGGTTAACCAATTGCCAGTTTCCCATTGCCCAGCTCACAACAGTTCTACACACAGAACAAAGATCGCTGGGAGATCTCAGCTCAGCTCAGCTTCGGAATTGAGTTGAGATGCGTTGAGTTGAGTTTTGTGTTTTGTAGTGTAATAAAGTGCGACATTTTAAGTCGTCGGCTGATCGGGGTAATAACTTGTCAACACCGGGGCCCCAACAATATAACCATTAAAAACAAAAGTGTGAGGCGGTCCCGGTCTCGGTCCCGATCTCGACATCTTCGTAGTCTTCGTCATCCAAAAAAACACAATTTATATAGTATAGCGTATACATAACATATCTGAATATATATATTCACATTCTGCTTGGCATTTTAATTATATTTGTATATTTATTGCGCACAGCACAAAAAATAAGTGAGCGAAAGAAAAAAAGAGTTATGAATAACACTTGTTGAGCATGAAAAACCCATAATATTATGACGGTTGCCGTTTTATTCATACGCCAAGTTTGTAGCTGCTTTTGGCCAAGTAAATTGCCCATGGAAGTGCATGCAACATGCAATTGCAACTGCAGCTCGAGACTAACTACTTAGCGGCAAAGTGTTCGCCTTAGGGTAGCACACAGCGACAGAGACACGCAGTGGCATCTTTAGTTGGCAGCTGAAGATCTGAAAAGTCTTTGCCTCTTTTTTTTTTCTGTATTTTTTTGGGCCATAAAAACGTTGGCAGCTCGCTGGGCCTATTGGCCGTAAAATATTTTACGATGTTACGCCAACAAAAGCAACGAACGTCCAGCTAATCCGCCATGTGCGTGCGCTGTCCTCCACGCTCCCTCTCCCTCTCTCTCTCTCACTCTCTCTCTGTCTATTTGTCTCACTCTCGTGGAGCGTCTTGCCATCATAATATTTGCCTAGGCAAAAAGCGCGTTCAACTGAAACCTGCCAACGGCAGTTCAACTCACCAAACTGTAAATGTATCTACAATATCTATGCATCTGCATTTGTATCTGTATCTGCATCTGCAGTTGTATCAGTATCTGTGTGTGATGTGTGAATATGTTGTGAAAATTGAATGGCATATGCACATTTTGTCGCCAGTGATAAAATTTAATAACGCTGATAAATTTAGCAAAAACATGTTGGGCCATTGACATAAAGCGGTAATTAAGTTTGCTGACTCGCAGCAGGACAACGTCAACGGCTTCGCTGGCTACGTGTTGCAACGTGTTGCAAACGCTGTTGCCGTTGCAAACACAGTGAACACTAGCCAAAGTTGAACAAACGATACAAACAAATCAGCTCACAGTTAATATATTTATTTAAAATATTGCAAAAAAAACTAATTTAAAAATACTTTAAATTTGAGTTTAATAATATTCACATTTCCACAAAATATTTTTTCAAAAAACTTATTGAAATAAAAATGGCAATTAAAGTTGAATTTAATAATATTTTTCATTTTTATAAATTGATGTTTTATTTTTTATATAAATGAAATAAAAATTGCAATTAAAAACGAACTTGAAATTTAAATTTATGTTTATTGTTATTACTCTTTTCTCGAGTTCATATATTTATAAAAATTTACTGAATTTACTTACTTATTTTAGTTTTTGTTGCTTAAATAATTATTTTAGAAAAAGGAAAAATACCATTATTGATTTTATTAGTCAACAATTTAACTAAGGACTTTTCAATAAATTATAAAGTATCCCAAAATTGTATTTTTGTGCATTAACCTGTAAAATTACTTTTGTGTTTCGTAGCTTAAATGTAAAATAATAAAGCAATATTCCGCATATTTAATTTAATTTTAATATATTTGCTATCTTGAAACCATTTCACCTTTTAAGGTTTTTAGTATAAATTATTTTTGCTGTTCATTTTGTCAGCGCTCACTGTATTCCCATAGAAAAGCTTTCGCTTTTTCGATTCGTTTCTGTTTCGATGCTTTTCTGTTCTGTTCTGTTTCTGTTGTATTATAGCGGCCATTAATTGGATTGGATCAATGGACGCGACAACAGCTACAACTACAGCTACAGCTATAGCTATAGTCCCAGACAATGGGAAACACATTCGGATTCAGATTGAGAGTCAGAGTCAGAGTCCGGCTTGGTTGGCTGTGAAATATTTGTAAACATTTAACCAATTTATGGTGCAGCGGAGTACGAGTATTGTATACTAAATATACATTTGTATATGTTTATGTAAATGTGTGTGTGCGTGTGCGTGTGAGTATCTGTGTGGGCGCATCGCATTCGTTTTCATTCATAAAGAGCAGTCATTAAATAACAATCAGCTACGACGCTGATCTTAACGCCAAACAAACGCCGACGTGTAAATTGGCATAATATTTTTAAATATTTTTCAACTCAATATCCCACGCAATGAATAACAAATACAACACGATAACAACCATAACCACATATAACAGAACAAAAAGTTAACTCTAATTAAATGTCGCGCTGCCTTTTTCGAAAGTCTTTTGAAAACCAGCCAAAAAAAAAAATATTTTTTTAAATGAAAACTTTTTTATTATATTTTATAAAGCACGGTTTTTGCACAGCCTTCATTGTTGGGCTGGCGCTTAGTTGTTGTTTTTTTTTTTGTGTTACAACAAATATTATTTCTGAGTATTATTACTGTTGATGTCAAGTTTTAAAGCACCTTAAATGGAGCCCAAAGCGTCGCAAAGGTCTTAAGAAAACATTCGCCAAACTGCCGCAGCGACAAGTGGTTGAACAAAAGGTAAAACACATACATACATAAATATATCAATATATGGTATATAACATATGAATCGATTTATATATAGTTGTGTTTATTGTTAGCCAGCTTTTGTCGTCTTGGAGCCTGCAACATTCTCACGCTGTTTACATTTGTTGATTTTCATTATTTGGATTGTCCCTCAGCCGAAAACTAAAAAAACTGTCGACTGAAAAGATGACAAGTCACCAACCAAGGGCTTTTGTCTTTCTCGTTTTTGAGATCGATAGCGACAGAAACTCTGCTCCCATTGATGATCGCTCAATTTGCGCAATGACGTGAAAATTGTCTTGTGAATCGTTTTGGGTAATCGATCTTCTGGGCGTGCAGCAGCAGCCACTGAAGATGATACAGTTCTTTTCTTTCCATTTCCATTGTCTGCCAGCAGCGGCTACTGTTGAAAGTCCATCGAAGGCAATGTTGATCAATTGATTAGTTTCATCCAACTTGTTCACATTCAAATGGATTTGGGATTGGCTTCCAACTACAGACAAACATACATATATATATGTTTATATATTTGTATTTACCTGTCTCACACCTTGCTTGGCTTGGAGTGTGTTATCAACTGTGAGATCCCCCGATGGGGCATTAAATGGCAGCTTGTAAATTTTATTGCATACTCTTGAGCGTCTTTCTGGCTTCTTTGCGCTTCTTTTATAGTTCTAGCCTTCGCCTTTTTGCGTTTTATATTGCGGACGAGACACTGTTATTTATGGCATTTGAGCAAAAGTTGCAAGGTGCAAGTTTTGTTTATGGAATTTTTATGATACGATCGCATAGACCAGTGATCTCGGCGATCTCTGCGACCCATTTGCTTATATAATACTCGGGGAGTTTTTCTACTTAAACCCGGCAATTGAGTAACATAAATATCTCTTTAAATACCAATCTTCAGTTCGGTCTTCTGTCTTCTTCTGTTCATTTTGTTATCAAAGAATCTGAAAGACTATAAAAATTGTTAATAATTTCTTTTGTTCGTCCATCATTACCATCATTATATATAGATTTTTTAAGTTTTTATCTAACGTTTTAGCATTTAATCCGAGCGTATTACCATGAATTAGCTATTTGAGGTGATGATATCATGATGAATTTAATAATGAGATGTAGTAATAAGCTGAGAGAAAACTGCCTGTAGATTTGTTGTAGATAAATAAATAAATATTAATATGAAATATTGTAATTTTGTGCGAGGAGTGAAATCAATTAAAGGAAATCTTTTCTCTCATAAATTAAGCTACTGGCAACATTTAACTAATTAGGCCGATGATTTTGTGATGAATATGAAGATGGGGAAGTCACTTTCAAATATGCATATATTTAAATAATTTAGCAGTATTTTCTGAGCTGAAGTTAATTAAGTGAATACCCTATGAAAACCATAATGATTTATTCATTGGTAGCAACAGTTTAAACGGCAACCTCAAATTACGGATTAAATATTGAACTGAAAGGAAAAAGAAAGATTTGCGTCAGTTGATGCCTATAAATTATGTTAAAATGAATTTAATAAAAAGAAGTAGCAATATCGACGGCGAATTTAAGTGAATTCCATGAGAAAATAGCATTAATTATTGCTGCGATGTATTTATTAGAATAAATAATTCCAACGCGAAATAAGTATTGAACGGAAAGGGGAAATACTGATTTGCATCAGTAAAGTTATATTATCTATGAACTTTGGTAAATTAATTTAATAAAAATATTGAGCAATCAATGAATATAAGGAGAGGTAATTCTCAAGTAGTTGAAAATATTCAAATAATTTAAAAGTATTATTTTGCTGACATCAATTTACTGAATTCCCTTAGAAAAAAAAAATTGATATTATTGCATCCGAAATGAAAATTGAAATAAAAAATAGTTTAATCGGTATATAAATTATTATGTTATATGTTTTATAATATTTATTATTAATCATTCAAATTTCTGCGCCTGTACCCATTTAAATTTTGAATTTCTTCTTTTAATTTCTGATCATAATATTATATATTATTAGTAGTATGTTTTTGTGTATGACTTTAAATGTATTAAAAATACCTTCAACATTAATTTGTATATCTTACATCTATTATTTTTTATTTAAAAATTACGATTTAATGTGAGATGTATAGAAAATACATTGAATTATACTGCAGCTCGTTTGGTTGCCTTTTAAAGCGCCTTATTGAAATCCAAATAGCTTCCACAGATTTGTGCAATTCATAAAGAGAAAACCTCAACATTCACGAGTAAATTACAGTCAAATGACATGCTCGCCAAATGCCACTTGGGCTGCTACTCTGACAACAGACATATTTTCAGAAGTGGGCATAGACATGACAACAATAACAACATCAGCAGCAGCAGCAGCAGCAGCAACGACGATAAATGCATATATGAAGTACAGAGACCGCCAGTCAAGTCAAAGTCTGGCCTTCAATGTGTTAGTGTGTGTGTGTGTCATAACGGGCGTCGGGAAAACAAATTGCCAAAAACACCCCGAAGCCAAGTGGAGTGAAGGCAGGCAGCAAGGCAGGAAGGCAGCTTGTGGGTTTTGGTTTTTTGGGTTTGGGTTCGGGTTCGGGTTTGCCTGGCTCGATGGCTCGATGGCTCGCTGGCTCGCTGGTCGAGAGCAATGTGAAAAGTTAAACGAAAGTGACAGGCACATATAGTACATACAAATATATAGGGGAGAGTGGCGATTGGGAGAAGGGGCACAACACGACACGCAGTCAACGCGCAGGCTCGTTGTGGTTTGTGTGTGTGTGGCAGGGAGGGGAGGGCGCGATTAAACGTGTCACACGACGCGACGCGGTTGAAAAGTTAAATGGCAGCGGGAACAGCGAACGGCAGCAGCCAAATGAACAGCAGCCACCATGTTAGCATGTAGTTATAACTACACACACACACACTCATGGGAAGATTCATTTGTATCTGTGAGATACATTCGCCAGCTACATGTTGCTCTCGTGTCTGCTTGTGTGTTTTGATGGTGGCCATATTGCATTTTCGACCAAAGGCATTTCCCAAGCATCAAAACCAACCAACCCCCCCTATGGCATTGTATCTGTGAAGTAGTATCTCATAGTTGGCAGCTTGTAGCTACAAATTGTCATGAATAATTTGTGAATATCTCGGTGTATGAGTATTTGATATTGTTGTTGTTGCTGCTGCTTCTGCTGCTGGTTTTCCTCAACTGCCGCGTATTTGTTTAGTTTTTTAGGCGGATCTCTAGATATATTTTATTGTTTCATTAATTGGTATACAGCACTTTGAAGTTGTGCCGCTCCTGCGGCCTAGTCACGGTCGACTTTTTGTTTAAATATGTATTTATTTTACGTATTATTGTTGTTGTTAATGTCTCGCGCTATTTGTATTTATTTTGTGTATTTTGTCAATGGCAACGTATATTTCTTTTCTTTCTCGTGTTGTGTTGTCGTCGGCTTTTGAACACAAATTTGTCAGCCAAGTTAATAACAAGTTGTCAACTTCAGTTGGCGCTGCTGCTTCTGTTGCAAAAACGACAATCAGTTGTAGCAACAATTGTTTTGCTACAGCAGCAACAGTCGCGACAACAACATCAACTCATCGCCAACGCCAGCAATTAATTTGTAAAAACGGTGAATTTATTTTCCCTGTCGCTTTGATTAATGGAAAAACAATTTCAGCGACGTCGACGTTTGTTTTGTTTTTTCCGTTGACAATTTTTTGTTGTTTTTATTTTCGTTGACATTAATGAATTGAAAATATGCAAAATGCTAGCCATTAATTAAATGTCTTAAAGCCCTGCACTCAAACAAGAGAAATTAAAGTGTTTTAAAGCAGCCAAGTCGAATTGTTTGACTCCGAATTTAGATACAAATTGAAATTGCCAACGATTTGCATTTTAATAGCTTATAATTTATTGAAAATAATGTGCGTTCAGACATCTGAATAAGCCATATTGTTATTCGCAAAAATATTGAGAAAATCGATCAGTATTTATGACAACAACAGAAACCAGTCTACTATAAAAATTGGCATTATATAATCCCAGTATCTCAACATTCTGCAACTCAATCAAAACTATAAATGTTGAGATATTGCAATGCGATAGAAAATGTATCTGCATAATCTTCAGTCGGCAGAACTTGACACAAAACGAGTCTATGCTAAACAAGATATAATCATAGTAAACATATATTGTTCTGCTATTTGCATGGACGTCAATTGAATTAGATACGCATCAAATGAGATATTGCCATCAGATACAAAAGCACAGTTGAAAGGAAAACAAGTCTATAGTTTTCAACTTTAAACTTTAATTCCTCTAAAAATATTCAGTCGATAACAAAATGTGTTTTCTATAATTGATTGTGTCTAATGTAATTTGGATAATTTCTTTATTTACCAGCAATAAATTTGAATTCGAAATGTTGTTGCGATAATTGTTGAAATACGGCGTGAACACAGAAAATCCATTTAACAAATATACGAATTTATCGAGCAGTACGTTTGAAATAAAAATTTGTCCGAGACACTTTTAAAGTAGCGTAACATGCAGTCGCAATGAATATGCATAAGTCGCCAGGCGATCGATAAATTATATGAATAAATCTTGTCGCAAAAATGTTGTCAAATATTGCCATGCGAAAACTGAGATTGCGGCAAAGTCTGTTTCGGAGACTGAACAGCAGTTTTAGTGGAATGGTAACAATTAGCATAACATTTTCAAATTTATGTTTGCATTTGTTAAAAACAATAGAAACTCGTCTGCTGGCCGATGGCGTTTCCTAGTGGTAGTTTTTGTAGTTTTTATTCGGAATTTTAATATACATTAATAAGTTAAATGTTGCAGCGAAGAAATAAAACAGAAGCCGACGGCACATTCGATAGATTTATTGAGCGATTTCAGTTGAAAGCATAACAAAAGATCCCAAAAACCAGGCGCTACGATTAGAGTAAAGATCAGTGTACCACAAATCGAGACCGATACCGCTACAGAGACTAAGACTAAGACTGAGACTCCGACCGAGACGATCCGGTTCGGCTTTGAGCTGACTTCAAACGAGCCAAAAAAGCATATAAATTTGACTCTTTTTGAATGTTTCTTCTAGTTTATTTTTGTCTTTGTTTTGTTCGGATTTGTGTAAAACAATTTGCATTTGTTGCTAGTAGAACCGAGTTCAGGGTGCACTGATCTTTAGATGGAATACTAAGAGACACATACGGAGTGATAATTTATACTTCTATCTCTTGATAGAAGATACGTCTATTGATACATACTATATATTCATTTTTTAATTTATGCTACCACATTTCGCTTGAATATGGAGTGATACAAATACATATTTAATTCCATTTGTTGAGGGAGCAAAGAATTCGCATTAATTTATGTAATACTTAATTTCAAAACTTAAAATATAAATTGATTAAGTTTATGCTTACAGTCGACTATTTATGTTACTGTGTTTTGTTCGAATATAGATTTATTCCATTTTTTTGTGTCAAACAAATTACGTATCAATTTATGTAATACATCAATTGATATTGTTATTTACTAATTGCAGATTGAGCTGATATTTAAGATTGATATTCATACATTTTTAATTCCATTTTTGTATGCACAAATTTCAATTTAATAATGCTAAATATTAATTGATTAATTAATTAATTTTTACTACAGACTATTTGTAGACTACGTTGCAATTTATACTTACATATTAAATTGCATAATTTTTGAAGAAAAGAATATACATTTATTTATATATCAATTGAATTAATTTACGTTTTCTTCGTGTTATCTATTTGCAGACTGAGCTGCGTTCCTGCGCAGCGTGCGGCGAGCCAATCTCGGATCGATTTTTCCTCGAGGTTGGCGGCTGCTCGTGGCACGCCCATTGCCTCAGATGTTGCATGTGCATGTGTCCGCTGGATCGCCAACAGTCGTGCTTCATCCGGGAACGGCAGGTCTACTGCAAGGCCGATTACAGCAAGTGAGTATAAAATGAAAGAATCCAAAAAAAAAAAAGGGAAATTAATTAAATTGCCAACTGCTTTTCAAAATCATTTGAGGCAAGACTCGTGACTGTGTTTAATAGTCGGTAGATTTTTATGAGCGGCAGGTGGCAGCGTTTTAGCATAGATTTAATTTGCGTTTATCAAGCATTAATTTCGGCATTAATTCGACATATTTTATTGGTGAGTTTCTCGGCATTTTGTTGTTCCCATGTCGAAATCGATGCGATCATTGTACGATTTTCAATACATTTTCCAAACGTTGTTTTATTTCCGTGTGCCTGTGTGCACAAGTGTTTTCAAGATATTTTCCCACACGCAACCGGCCAGCGAGTACATGATAAAGTCTAAGGTTAATTGTAACAATTCGACAGCGTTGCGACTTAATCCCTAAGATAAACAGTCGAGAGCGAGAGAGCGCGAGAGAGATGCAACCAAAATAACGCTACGAAAGCGACTTTCAGAAGACGCAGCCTTTGGATGCAAGTTGCAAGCAAAGTATCTTACAGATGCACACATCGATAGATACACATACATTAAGAGAGATACAGATACACGTACTCAGAGTCGTTGCTGTCGTTGTCGCTGTCGTTGTCCACACAGGCGGAAAACGGTGTCGACGGCGAACGAAATGAAAATAAACAAACAAACGCGCCGTGAGATGCTGTAAAAATATTTATTTTTCAAGTTAAGAATTTTAAGTGTGCATTGGGCGCTGGGCCTCGGCCTCAACTTCGACTTGGGGCCAAAGCAAAACGCAGAGATGGAGACATCATCATCATTGCCGTTTTCTGAGTGCTGCTGCCACATCCAGACTCAGAGTCGGAGTCGGAGTCGAAGTCGGAGCTGGAGTCAGAGCTAAGAGCGGTCTAGTCATCCCTCCCAACTGAGCGTACATTGTTGTGCTTGTAAAAATAAGCTTAAAAGCTAACAATAAGCTGCCAAAGTTGCCAACTCATTTGGAAAAACGCTGCTGCAGCGACAGCAGCAGCGAGAGAGCGACGTCAACTTCCGCTTAGAAAACGTGCAGCGAAAACGCAAGAGAAACGCGAGGAAAGCGCGCGATCAAAAACGCCAGCAAAACGCTAGTTTAATATTGACTTAACAAATGGCCTATAAGATTTAATATGCAATGCAAAATAAAGGAATGGTAGAAAAGATTTTATAAGATTTTTGTTTAAAACAAAACAAGAAATTTAAAAAAAAAAAAGTGTGGAAAACGCTAGAAAAACTTTAATAAAATATTAATTTGAAGAATTGAATATAGGATTTTGAATAAAGGTATGAGAGAAAAGGCAAGGAAAATGCAAAATCCAAAATAATAATTTATTATATATATCTATATATATCTAATAATATGGAAACTTTTTTTTTTTAAATGTGACTTAATAGAAATTAGCGTGATTAAGAGAAATTTCAGGCGGAACAAGTAAGGATTTGATTGTATTTTTGTTTGAAAATGTTTTTAAGAAATAGAGTACGAAATGTTCTGAAAAAGCTTCAGAAGAGTGCGCAGCTTAATAGAGCTGTCTGCTAACGTTGTTTTCATATAATTTATGGTTTTGTAAAAAAATACGGAAAACTAGTTAATTTGTATATCGACTCAAATAATTGCATATGAGGTTTTATATAGAGCATAAACAGCAAAAGAAAATACCATTAAAACGATAGCTGTAGATTATGTAAGATTGGTATGGTTTTTATTAAAAAAAAAGGGAGAGGAAATCACTAGTAAAATGCTGGTAAAATGCGAGCTTTTATTGCCCACCTTTGGAGCAACGTCTCCACATAATATCACTCCATTAAACAACAGCATTAACAACAATTTCCGTTGTGCTTCATTTTTATTGCAGAAATTTCGGCGCCAAGTGCTCGAAGTGCTGTCGCGGCATCTCCGCCTCGGATTGGGTGCGACGAGCCCGTGATCTGGTATTCCACCTGGCCTGCTTTGCCTGCGATCAGTGCGGTCGCCAGTTGTCCACCGGCGAGCAATTCGCGCTCATGGATGACCGAGTGCTCTGCAAGGCTCATTATCTCGAGACGGTCGAGGGTGGCACCACATCAAGTGACGGTAAGCGTAACAGCAACAAAGCAGCACAACAAATACAATACACAATACGCAATGAGCGCGGTTTGTGGCAACTACATGTGGCACGCTTCAATTGCCAGCGAATCGCGGTTGTGGCAATTCGGGATGCTTGGCAACAACTGGGCAACAACTGGGCAGCTAAGCGCCAGGCAGTCGCCAGCCAGCTTCGACAACTGCCACTGATGGAATCGTGTCATAACTGAGGCAGAACAAGTCACAAAGTCACAGACGCAGACGACGTGATCGGCTTCAGGTCGCTGCTGGTTACCCCTTTTAATACCCGACACCAAGGGGGTAGAAGGGTAGTATAATTTAGTGAGAGCAGAAAGTTTTCGTAAGAGGCAACAGCCCAGTCGATAAAGCCATGTCTGTCTGTTTGTCTCTCCATCTGTCTGTCAGAACACCTTGAACTCAGAGCTGCCAAAAATATTTGGAACACTTCTTATTATTGCACGCAGAACAAGCTAATTTTCAATTTAAACAAATAAAGAACTTTTAGTCTCAAAGTTTGATACACTCAATAATAAAGACAGTACGAATGAATCCTGAATATTTCCCTGCGATCGCCTGAAAAACCTACAAGTTATTTAATAAACAATTTTATTAAGTAAATAACAAGGTGCAGCTGACAATGTGACCGTGTAAACTTACATAAATATTTTAAACTTCTTTGTTTTCGTTTATTTACTATTATTTTTTTTTTGTAAACTTTGCTTTTACTTATTAAATCTTCTCTTTAGCTGAGACTAACAAAAAGTGAACACAACTTAACTTAAATAAACATTAATTATATAAAATATTTTCAACATAAAAGCACAATATACTTCTCAGTATATTTTACTATTTTTTTTTTGTATATCGCATAAATATTTTGTATGCTATTAAAATGCGAAGCGGGTATTTCACAGTCAATCCTATTTTGTTGTTGTTGTTTTGGGCCCAAGCAGACCACCAAGTAGTAGCCGAGGGGCCCATAAAACAACAGCCAGGCCATAAAGTATAAACACTTTTGACATTTTTTCTTGAGTTTGATTTTTTTTTTTGTACAATTTGGTCCACTGTCAAAATGCTTTTAGGCCCAGGCTTAGGCACGTACACGTAATACCCACTGTAACTGCAAGAAACTCATGCCCAACGAAATGTCGCTTCTGCTCTATTCCTTTAGATGGCTGTGATGGTGATGGTTATCACAAGAGTAAAACGAAACGCGTACGCACCACATTCACCGAGGAGCAGTTGCAAGTGCTGCAGGCCAACTTTCAGATTGACAGTAATCCGGATGGCCAGGATTTGGAGCGCATTGCCTCGGTAACTGGTCTGAGCAAGCGTGTGACGCAAGTTTGGTTTCAGAATTCGCGTGCGCGTCAAAAAAAACACATACATGCTGGTAAGA
The DNA here is from genome assembly GCA_963583835.1 of Drosophila immigrans. Lineage (NCBI taxonomy): Eukaryota > Metazoa > Arthropoda > Insecta > Diptera > Drosophilidae > Drosophila > Drosophila immigrans. The sequence goes on from OY757141.1 coordinate 43,418,053, forward strand.
ATAAAAGTAAGTAGTGGATTAGTGCAGCATGATTCCCTCATCCCCATTCTCCCAACTAGTCAAAGTAGTATTATATATGTTAGTAGTCAGTTCTTCTTAGAGTTGTAGCTTATAGTTGATTCTCCACTACAAGACGATGCTAATCAAAGTGTTTTTTTCGATTCTTCTGTTCAAACGATTTCTGATTGCAGTACGCGAACCGGAAGGAAGCTCATTTGCGCGTCATATTAACCTGCAGTTAACGTACTCATTTCAGAATAACGCTCAGAATCCCATGCATATGAATGGCACCAAGGGAGCACTCTATCCAGCGCATGGTGAGATCACAGCACGATCCCAATTTGAATCTTAACTAATTGAAAATACAATTTCTGCTTATTTTTGATCTCTTCAGAATCCTCGATGGATGAGCTGTCGCAGGACTCGAGCGTCCATTGCATGCCCAGCGAGGTGTGACTGGAGCAGTCCTCGCCAGCGCGTGCTCATCGCTAGCACTGATGATGATCATCTCCACCACTTGATGATCATCAACGCCCTGGCGTTGACACTGAGCGAGAGAGAGAGAGAGAGAAAGAAAAAAACACGTCCTTTCCTAGTCAAAATTTTATGTAGCTAAAACGCTCATATGAAATGCAAAAAAAAACAAAACAAAACAAAAAAGAAATACAACAAATTAAACTAAATACAGAGAAACACACAGAAGAGGAGGCGAGCGAGTATTTAAAACATAATCAAAGTCCATCAATTGAAGCTGATGCTTCGAGCATCGATAAACGAGCCCAGTTCAGCAAAAAGATACACAAACACACTCACATAGATACACACGCATACATAGACATCTCAGCATACATTCCTGCATAGCCTATAAACCTAAGCATAGTTTAGTTAATTTAATTTAAATGAAATTTAAATTTAATTTAGTTTAAATGCGTAATTGTTAAGTGTTTTTGTGCTGCTATCTATCTACCTATCAATCTATCATTCTATCAATCTATCCATCTCACACACATTTAGTTGATAACAAGCGAAACTGCAGCTGCTTGCCAAGGCTTTTTGTAAAATATTTATATACCTATTATTATATTGTACTGTATGTAGTATGCCTAAACACTACGGTAATCATGAGAAGAGAGAATCGTTGTTATTTGTTTATTTTCTTGTTTTTTAAATGTATAAATGAAAAAATTACCTATATACGATATATATACATATATATACAGCTACACACATACATTCAGACTTGTGTCTGTATTTGTAATTTGGCCAGGCATTTTGTACATAGTTCTAATATAGCCGAAATTGATAAGCATCGCAAATTGATTAAGCGGAACTAAACATTTAGTTAACACAAATTATAAACAACTACAATTAATGATGAATCGAAATCAATTAAAATGAAGAAAACAACAACATAAAACAACAACTTTTTAAAAACAAATCCATCATCGTGTGTTATCAATCTCATTGTTGAGGGGGACTATAACTCGACTTTTAACTCAGCTCCAATTAGTCATGCCGGAATAATTAATTCGGTTGGAAGCGAAGAGTTTTCGAAGTTAGTTGTTTTTTCGGTTTTCATTTTGCAGCTAATAATTGATGTTATTTTTAATTTGTAACTTGGAATCGAAAAATATTTATAAAATAATTTTATTTACTCTATCTATCTTCTCTTATCTTACAATAATTTACAGAACATTTACAGTAGAAAATATTCCACTGAAATAATTGCACATTTTTATATATTATTTTTATACAGGAAATTGAGTTGATGGACGAGCTAAAATTTCAGAATGTGGTTCAATATTTATATTTCATATACAAGAAATTTATTTTAAAATTTTTGCCAACTTGATTTCAGTAAAAATTATTATTTGGTTAAAATTATTCAGCTTTTTGTTTTCTTCGATTAGTTTACATATAAATAAACAAAAATAAATAAATAATATAAAATAAAATATTTGATATGAAATGTGTAACAATAATAAAATTATTAATAATATATAAAAAAAGCTTCGCACTCCCAAAAATTGCTAAAAGCTTTATTTCTTGGGCTAACCAAATTATAAAATTTCCGTAGGATATCTCAAAATTATTTAACGATTAATTTAGTCAGTAATTGGTAATGCAAAGAATTACAATTAAAAGTGAAAATAAAATTCTAAGTCTCAAGTGAAAGATTAAAGTGCAATCGATTGTGGACTTTCCAGACAGCAGAAGTATAAAGTTTCATTAAGTGCATCGATCGTTAGGAGTTCTTAGTTGAAGTAATCAACTAAGCGCTTAAGTGGCCAACCAATTAAAAGACCTTTTAACGACAAATATTTGGCTGTTAAAAGAAACACTTGCAACCGGAGGAGTCTAGCTTTTAAGCAGTGTTAATCAATCAGTTTGTCTGAAAAGCAATTGATCGCTAATATGTCACTTGGCAACGCCAACTCCAAAGCGATTTCCGGTGCAACTTTATCACCCGAAGACAGGAGTTAAAGATGCAGTTTGGAGACGCAGATGCAGATGCAGCTAGAGTTGAGGCAGACAGTGTGACGACAGCAAAGACAGAGAAAGGAGAGAGAGAGAGAGAAGTGAGGGGGGAAGAGAGCTCGTTTTACCACTCGACACACTCAAGTTGCCAGTCATGTGGCAGCATTCTAGTGTTGCACTTCAGGCTCGGCGTTAAGTGCACAAGCCATCGTATTAATTGAATTATAAGCCTAGATTATGCAAAGATTTCCGGCCACAGCAGCAGCAACAGAAGGAGCAACATGATGATGATCGTGATGATCGCGATGATCGCGATGATCATGGTGATGATTGTGATGATGATGATGAGGCGGGTGTTGCTGGCGTGACTCGGCATTTGCAGGACTGCACTTGTTTGTAATTTCTGTTGATGTTATTGTGCGATCGATTCGATACGAAACGAAACGGAACGGAACGCAGACGCAGACGCAGACCTTTTTCTCTTCTATATAACACGTTACAAAAATATCAACAAATCGTCATCATTAATAATGATCACTTCAGGCAACACGGCATAGCACAGCGCACATGCATATGCACGAAAGGTTGAGACGAGTATTTCTTTTTGGTGGTTCATTTGTCAAATTTCACCGCGCCTCTGAGATCGACAACAAGATCGAGAGCTCAAGATCTTGAGATCGCTGTTGCTGTTGCTGTTGTTGTTATTTGAGCAAACATTCAACACTTGAGGCAAGAGATTTTCGTGGCAAGCTACAACAACTCAATTCCAATTCCCAATTCCCAGTTCCCTCTCTCCCTCATATCCAATTCCCACTTGCCCGGCAATGAAATTATGAATGATGTGATACTTTTGCCATTGAGATGTTTTCACAGTCGCGGGCGCATGACATGCCCCAGCCATATCTTATTTGCTATATCTCCACATCGCATTCGGATACGGACACCGACACCGCAGACATCGCAAGAGAGAAACGAGTTGACTTGGTTTATGATCGAATCTTGGCTTGTTGCTGTTGCTGTTGTTGCTGTTGCTGTTGTTGCTGGTGTTGTTGCTGCTGCCGTGTTTGTGTTATTTCTGCTGGAAATGAGCGATCGCGTGCAATAATTTGTAGAGCTGTTTGCGATGTTGCTTGCAGCCAGCAACAGAGAGAACGAGTTGATGTCGTTCTTGCTGCCGCTTGCTGCACACATCATTTTTCAAAATCATTCAAACACTTGTTAAATATTTTCTTAACCGATTGATGATGATTGTGACTCTGCATCGATTCACGCAAGCAACACTCGACTCTCCACATCTCCACATCTCCACAGAACCAACTCGTATTTGTGTGCTTATCAATAGATTCTTGCAGCATAATAATGAAAGGCATGGAGCTGAAGATGGTGGAAGGCATTGACTTATTACGATTTGTTGGCCTTTTCACGTCGCTGAAATTAATTGATATCTGTGGTATGCGCTTTGTTGTTGCCCCCTCCCTCGCTGCAGCGGTAGATGTTGCCACAATGTCTGCACTTTGTTGCCGCGCTGACATGCGGCCACTTTTGGCATTGATGATCGATTACAGAACGTGCCCCAACTCCATGGCCATGTCCAGCTCGTCATCGGTCGCCGAAACGGGGTCAAGTGTGAGGATGCCACGAAAGGCATCGAGTGGAGCCTGCGATGATTGGGTATGCAAATTCATGCCCCACAATTCACGTTGTAATTTCGAGACTATTGGGCCCATCAATGCGGCAGGCAAACAAAAGGCGAAGCTTTCAACACTTTTTGAAGACCAACCTCAGCGACGCCATCACCTTCATCGCCAGCCTCTCAGATTTGTGACTCATGCCGCTTGGCATTTTAATTGATTTTGTCCGAATAATGTTGTTGTTGTTGTTGTTGCTGTTGTTGCTGCTGCCGCATAACTCACTGGCACACGTCCTGCTCCTTCCAGGCACGTACGCAGCTCGGCTCCAACTTCAGCTGCAGCTCACCTAGGTTGAGCCACAGATTGAACATTTATCATGTGGCATGAGGCATGTGGCATGTGGCATGAGGAATGAGGCATGGCCGCGGCGCGTAGGCGTTCTCAGTTGACCACCGAGTTGCCCATCCGTATGTGTGTGTTTGATTGCGCGTCTGTGTGCGTCACTGGGCGTTGGAGCACGTAAAAATGTAACACCAACTGCGAGACTCGCAACTTGCAACTTACGCAGCAGAGCTGCTCTAATCTAGCTACTTTATAGCTAAACTCAGCCTAAAGCATTAGTGCGTGCTGTCGGCTTTCCATTGAAGTTTTATCGCACCTCCAGCAACTGCAGTTCTTTGACTTCCTAGCTGCAAAATGGACCCTATGAAGTGCTTGTTTTAATTGGCAATAAAACAACACTTTGCACTCTGCGGCAAATTAATTAATTTCTTTGGTTTTCTAGTGCAAATAATTAAAAACTAGTGTATATTATGATCTACCTGAAATAATAATAAAACAAGTCATCTTGCATCTTATGTTTATGACAAATTATATACATCATTAATCAATTTAATTTTAATTTGTACTATTTTTAAAGACGAATTAAATTTACTTAATTCAAAAGGTAATTATAAAAATTAAAATCATTTCCCTAGTATAATTTTGAGATATGTATGTATTTAAGAAATTGCTTAAATGCATTTATAAATTTTTATTGGTTTAAGATTCTTCTTAATTTCACTATTTTTTGAGTTTTTTTCCGCTGCTGTTAAATATAAATGTGTCCTAAAATAACCCTCTGAAATTCAAAATGATTTAAGAAATGTTATTATATAATGAAATGTTAAATTTTTATCAAATACATTATTATAATATTTTCAATAGGAGTCAACTTAAATTTGGATTTCCGATGCATATTTGTAATTTTAATTATTTTGGTATGCATATGATACTATTAATTATGTCCTACTAGTTAATTGAACATTTAGGAATATAATTAATTTAATTTCAATTATGTATTCCACACTTATCTATAGCAAAGAACTTATTTGTTTAATTTACTTTTTGGGGATTTTAAATTTATATATATTTTTGTTGTGAAATAAGAATTTGTACTTCAAGTTCCTTGTGATGTTATGAATCATATAAGGAGCAACATTTCTCATACTGGCAAATACAAATGCATATCTACATTTCAAGGAATATATTCTGAGAATATAATTCAATTTAGTGGCTTTCGCTTGTGTGCTTAATAAGCAGCTAAGTTGCACAGCACTGTTGACTGGCTGGCAACTCTGCTGTCCAGGGTTGTGGCGCTGTTCGCAGTTCGCAGTCCCAATCCATTCCTTTGCCCTCAAAGTTTGCTTAACTGTGCGCGCACAGGACACCCAGCTGTGGTCAGAGAGGCCAACAAGCCAAGCGGTTGCTGCCGCTGCTGCTGTTGCTGTTTGTGTTGCAGCAGCAAAAGACAAGACAACAACAGCAACAACAACTGGCGACTGGCGACTGACGACGACAACTTTGCAGTTCACCTCAATGTTTGTGCAAGCAACATTCGCATGCAAGTCAGCAAAGTTTGCATTGACACGCAGCAGCAGCAGCAGCAACGGCAGCCGAGACGCATTTGCATAAAGCTGCAACTGGGGGAGTCTGCAGTGAAGTGGAAGCTTCACCGTTGCTCTGCTGGTGTCATGGTGCCAAAAAAAAAGAAGAGAAGAAAAAGCAACCAGACAAACGCAAAGTGCACAGCATGGCAAACAGCAGCAGCAGCAGCACAGCAGCAGCAGCATGATGAAGATGGACGTGTTGCTGGTGGCTTCACATCACCAGCAGCAGCAGCAGAAGCAGCAGCAACAACATCCCCATTAGGCCGCACATAAACTGCATGCACTGCTCGATGCTCCTGCGGCGTGGTCATGTTGCTATTGCTACCGAGCTGAGCTGAGCTGCTGACTTATGGCAATTGCCAATGCAACATTTGTTGTCGGTTGCAGCTCGATGGTTGCTGGCTGCTGGCTGCCCATTGGCTGCTGTTACCCCCCGCAAACATTTGTTTCAACACGTACGCGCAAATGAGTTTACAAGGTGCGATATTCATGTTGCTCGCTGCGATGCGATGTTGCTGCCGTTGCAAGTTGCCAGTTGCTGTCGTTGGTGTTGTTGTTGTTGTTGTCCATATTTACTATGCGCCGCATGAGCAACATGTTGCCAAGACATTTTGCTGACTGCTTAAAAACATTTCGCTGGCTAATCGTATTTTTGCAGTTTTATATTAATAGCGAAGCGGCAACAACAACTGTGCAACTGCGTTTGTTGTTGTCGATATGTTGCCTCATTTCTCATTCTCGTGGCAGCAGCTGCCGCTTTTTATATAATTTTAATTAACGCATTCGCTGTTGTTGCTGCTGCTGTTGTTGCCTCCTTGCTGCTGCTGCTGCTGTTGCTGTTGCTGTTGTCGTCTTTGCCCAACATGCTAAAAGGTGTTAATTGGCGAAATTTCCATGTAGAGCCCAACCGAAAAAAAAAGAAAAACAGAGAAGAAGGAGAACTTTGTTGTCGCCTTGAACGTTGTCAACAAGATTTGCTTTATTAGCCACTTTCGGGTGGTGGCTTCTCTCGCTGGCAACATGCCACACAGCAGCAATAAAAACATGGACTTTTGCTTTGTTTCACTTTTGCTTTAATGAGCCTCCGAGTTCGACTTCAACTTCAAGTTGAACTTGCAGCTGAAGTTTAGCTTGCAGCTCGTGCTCTTGTTGCAGTGTGTAAATATTTTCATGGTTTAATTTCATAAATTATGACAATTTTGCCTGGCGGTCGCTGACGTTGATCATTGAAATCCCTAAGTTATCGCTGCCTATTCACACCGCTGTCCAGGGCCTGATGCTGCGAAGTCGAGGCATAAATGAATTATGCTCGCCACAGCAAATCAACCTAAAGTGCACAGTCTCAGCGCGACAGGGCAACAACAGTGCCAAAAGCTCCTAAATTTTACTTAAGAACATGTGCGTTCAACGCCATCAATGGGCTGCCATTGCCACATTGCCACATTGCCGCATGCAGCAGCAACAACAACAGCAGATGATGACGATAATGATGATAATCATTAACACCTTTTGCCGCACAGAGAGCAGCGACAACAACAACGGCAACGGCACAATACGCCCCAACAACACTCTCACACACAACCATATTCGAAGCTGCCATGCAAAAAGCAGCAACTATAACAGCAACAGCAACAGCAACAACTACAATAACAGCAGCAACAGAATGTATATGAAAATAATTCAAAATGAAATTTGCTTTATGATGCGCAACCGGGCAACGTTCCTACGCACACTGCCTCAAAAGTGCTCCAAATTCATCTATCTACACATTATATTTCATTTATTTAATTAAAGAGTTTAATAATCTAAAAACAACCATTAAGTTCAACTTGATATCCTGGAGGTAGTAAAATTTAAATACTATTTGTGCAGCTATGTTTTAAATAAAAATCACTTAAATTAATTAATGCATTCAAATTTAAATGTTTAATGTTTGAAAAGACTCAACACTTAAGTATTTCTAAATTCAGATCATAAATAATTAACATCCTCATTCACAAATTAGTTTGAACTGCAAGCATCGAATTCTGTGCTACTTATTCTAAAAAGCCTATAAAATCTCATATTGTGTGTAAAATCAAGCATTAAATTTTGTGAAAAATATAAAGCGTAATATTATTAAATCGATTTATTTTTAATGTTCATTAATATTAACATAAATTTAAGTAATAATCAATGTCATTTTATTACCATATATCTATTTTACTTTTTATGCATTTTCAAGTGATTTAATAACAAAACATATTTCAAACAAAAAATTTTTTTTAGTATATTGAACAAGAGTTTAATTTTACGAAATTGAAATCCTGTAACATTTTATTTTATGTTTTGGCAAATAATATCATGTACTTTAACAATTGTTTAATTACTTAAAAGTCGATTACATTTCTTCTTATTTAGGCAAAGTAAATTCAAACACATTTCTTAAAACCTTTTTTATTTTGGTATTTGTGTATATTCATCCTTGTGTTATGAAGCTCTAGTTAAATAATAAATACTTTCTGGAATTTCAGTGTCACTGACAATTGCAATGGAGGTTGCTCCACTGTGCGGCTGACTATCTGCGTTGATATGAAATATGTGTCGGTCGGCAGGCAGCGGAGATTTATCGAGCGCGAAATGTAATACGCGAGCAACGTTCAACGTTCAGTTCAGTTCAGTTCGGTTCTGTGCAGTTCAGCTTAGTTGAGTTGAGTTGAGTTTAGTTCCGTCCTTGGGTCCGCGTTGTCCCGTCGCAGATCAGAGCGATGCGGCCACCGTTTTGGTCGCCACTTTGAATTGGCTTAAGCGACGCCGCCAACTGCCACAACCAGAGTGGACTCCGTTCTCGATGCGATTCGGCGCGCTTATAAACTGCATCCTGCTGGGCGCACTCCAAACGGTTGCCCCTGCGCCGTACAACGGCTGGACATTAACTAATGCATGCATTTATATACATACATATATATATTTTTTTTTTTGTTGGTCTCCATCTCAGTCTCGGTCGGTGGTGCTCATAAGTTGGCATCTGCTGCTGGAGCTGAAGTTGTGGTGCTCCAATAACTCATGGTGACACTATTAAAGCGACGATTTGTAGCCGCGCATAAAATAAATGCGGATTAGACTTTATAAAGGACAAAATGCTCATGACTGAATTTATGCCGGACGCTTTGAGTCTGTGTGGGCGTGGCACAAGAGCACAAGACAAGAAGACGTAGTTCGAGACACAGAGAGTGAGAGCGGGACAGGCTGCAATTAATTGCGATTTTGAAATCGTTGCATGTACACGAATGTTATCAAAATCAGTTGAGTAAATAAACCTAACCAAACTCAACTGAACACAACTTAACTAAACCTCAACCTCAGCTCAACTCCATCGCCATCTCTTCAACTGCAACTCGAACTCGTCGCAAAAATAACAAACGTGACAAATTTTGTGAATTCAACTGTGCGACGGGCTCCAAAAAACGACAACGACAACGAAGCATAACAAAAACTTTGATGCAACAAAACTTTCGACAAACTGCACATGCCCATGGGCGTAGCTCTAGCACTCGACATAGGGGGCGTGGCATCAACTACGACTTACCCGTAAGTGTAGGCGTTGGTCCATGTGTGGCAGCAGTGGCAGTCGCATGTGGCATGTGGCAGTGGCAGTGGCAGTCGAGCGCTTCTATTTGCCATGTAAACAAAAGTTTTTGGCGCAAAAAACAATTCGAGGATAAAATTCAGCAGCAAATACAAATCGCAGCCCGCATTCTCCACTTTCCTCACCGAAATGGTAATGAAAACTGGCGAAAGAAAATGTTGCCAAGTAGGCAGGGCAACACTGAAATGCTTCAACAAACTGCTGGAAAACAATTCTAAAACATTTTCTATTGTTTAAACGAGCGACGCGCGAAATTCGTCAAGTCCATTACAAACTTAACACCAGAGATGCTGAAGTATTTGCTTGGGAGAAAAGTGAAATTTAAGCAAAATAGCTGCTGTTTTTCCCATTGAATTGAAGGAGAAAATACGTATACAAATATCAGCGAATTTGTGGCATCATCTGCAAAAGCATTTGAAGCAATCACAATGACGTGAAGAATTTTTAAAATGTATAAAAGTAAATAAAATTATTTTATTTAATTTTAATTAGTTAATAACAGAGGTACAATTTAATAGATGTTTACAACATAATTAAATTTTACTGAATTTGTGGCATATTGAGACTTTAGAAAGTTCCAAGCAGTTGAAAAATAATTCGAAGCAATGGGAATGAAGACAAAAATTTGATAATGGATTACTAAATTATATTGTTCTTAAATATTGTAAATTAATATATAAGGCAGGTCTAATCTTTTGGTAAATGATTCGAAGCAATGGGAATGATAAGAAAAAATTGTGGAAATTCAAATTTCATTACAAATTTGTACCTTGCTCTCAACGATACAATTAAAATATTAATCATATAATGTGCCAGACTACTATATAATATTGTTATTACAAATTTACTTTAATTAATATCACACCCTATAAACATAAACAAAATTTGCATTTGACTATTCTTTTCCATATTTCCAAATATTTTTTTTACCAAAACAAATGTTTTAATTTTGAAGTCACGTATTTGTAATATTTTGAAATTTTATTTAATCAATATAAGGAAATCTCGTGGTTTGGCTTTTCAAATTTTTATTTTCAACAGAACACTTAAATAGCTCTTTGAAGTCTTTATTGGTTAATATAATGATTGCTGTAGATCAAGAAATAAATAAAATCGGCTTTATTTCCTCGATGTGTATTAAAATAGATACATATTATTGTCTTTCGCACCCTACAGATATTACAAAAATATAATGATACTTCTTGCTGTTTTTTTAGTGTCAATCACAATTAAGATGGTATTCTTGTAATTGCTCACCAAGGTGTTGGGTAAATATGCCAATTGTTTTTTTTTATTTTGTATTTCATTGCAGATGAAAAGAAATGACAATCCCTTGAGCCATATTGGGTTGCTCTGGTCGGACCAGAATGCTGACGGGTTTGCCGAGCTGGGCTGCTGCCACGTAATGAGGGTCAAAACGCGTGTAAATGCAATGCAAATGTATGTTAAAGTGATTAGCAGCCTTCAAAGCGAGGGCGACGCAACTTGACGGCATCCCGAAATACACCAGAGGCTTCATTTGACGTCAAACGCTGGGCGGGAGGAGAGTTTAACCTCTGTGAAGTGGGAGTGCGAAATCCCCGCACAGCAGCCGGCAATGAAAACAGTAACTGAAACACACACAAAACAGAAACAAACACAACTGGAAAAAAGGCAATGCAAGGAAATCATGATGGCAACTATTTGGACGGATGATGAACTTCCATGCGACACTTCATTGAAGTTGACAGATGTGGGCTGGAGCTGTGATGTCTCTGGAAATTCGCACCCCCGAAAACAACCAGAAAACCAAACTCGACACGTGCATTGTGCGGCATGGAATGGATTTTTGTATTTATAGTATATGCCAGCGAAGGAAACATTTACAAATGAAGTTGTAATCGGAAGTTGTTCGTTTGCAGCGCTCCCCTCGATCCACAATAAATTGAGCGACAATTGTACAAATTGTCAAGGCGGAAACGCTGCCAGGGATAGTTGAACGCTTCAAAAGGCTCAAAGGCCAGCGATTGAGTCCAGCGTGTGCGGGCAGGCGAAGAAGGATTAGGTGACAAAAGGGGTGCCTTGTCCTCTGGCCCCTTCCCCTGACTCTGGCCCGGATTTTAGTTGCCACTGTTTCAGCTTCCTGCATCCATATGTTCACTTTGCGTCCTGTCTGATCCTTTTTTGGCCGCAAATATTTGTTTTTAATAGTCGGCAGCGCCGCTTTTGTTTGTTTGCAAATGCAAATAGGATTTCCGTATTTCTTCCTTTTGCTCGATTTTCATTTGACAGTTGAATTGAAATAATAACACTTGTTTCGCTCGCCACGTCGACAGTTTGTCCAACTGATTAGCCAGTTAGTTGCCCAATTTGACATATGTTGAGATTGGCGATTGCCGCGCTTAAGCAGCGCTCTTAACCCGGTTAATATAGTTGTAGCCAAGCTACCTGCCAACGAGCAAGGGACCAACTTGTCGTCCAGCGTCTTGCTTATCTATAAAATTGATCGTTTTGAAAACGCTCCGAATGTGATGTGGTGGCATTTTCAACTTGTCTGCGTCTTAATATTTTTACTTTCTTTATGGGTCGCGAGTAGTCGAAGAACTGGTTCAACGTTCCACGTTTCCGTCTCGATCTCTGGTTGTTGTTGCTGTAATCGTGTCGTGTCCATTTCGATTATCACCAAAGTGAGTAATTTAATACCAATTTGGCGGCCCCAGGGGCGGCATAGAGTTGCGAGAGATATGCGCACTTCAAATGTCAAATGTGAGCAACAGATGCAGCGATCGCTTTAGCTCCTCCATTCGATGTAACTGGCAAGAAAAATCTTATCGACCATTTCGATATTTTTAACTGGAATTTTGGTAGCTCCAACAGCTGCAGGACAGCCAGACAGCCAGACAACCAGACTGACTTGTGCTCGGTCTCTTCGGCTTTGCTCTGCGGCTTTGCCAGGCGATTACTTTGAGCTAGTGCCTGTTGAGCTCTGACAATTTACATGACGCACCGCAAGATAAGCTGAGGGAATGCTGCAAAACTGGGGTGACAACTCAACCCAAAGAGCCCATCGAATCAATGAAATGCTTAGAAGAAAATAAAAATATAAATGCTGAAGTTATGAAATCAATAAAGACTATGCAACAATGATGAGTTGTCTTTGAAATTGTTTAAGTAATTTAATTTAAATGTTATAGGGACTGTAGAATCATTAAAGAAAACTTGTATATTTTAGGGAATACAATATAAAATATTTCTAAAATATATAAACAATTGATATACTGCTAAACATTAATAATAAAACGAAAAACAAATAAAGTACATTTAGCTAAGTCTGTCAAAGAAATTTAAATACATTTTTCAGGCTGGTTTATAGAGTACTTTTGTTTTTTGTCACTAGAATATGTAAACATTATTTGTTATTTCTCGGAAATAATTATGAGCAATGTATAGCTAAATCCGTTAAGGAAACAAATACAAATAAGTAAACTATTTGCAAATACAATTCTGCCTAATCCTACAAGTAAATAAATATTTTTTTATTTAAAACAAATTAATTCATAGCACTACCACCACAAATCAGTTGTTGTTGCTAGCATCCGCATTTAAGAGACATTCTAAATTATCCATTGCATTTAAAATAAATTATTATATTTCCAATAAAACTATAGTAATTAAATTATTTCCTGATAGACGTTACAATTTGTAAGACAACATTTTACCAGCTATAAATATATACGTTATGTCCGATGTTTCCTGCCAAAAGATATTAGAAGATCGAATATTAAAAAAAAAATCGCTTAATAAATTTTCACATTTAGGTTTCAATTTGCCGCTTGCAGTTTTGGGAAATACAATCATAGTAATACCATTTACTTCGGCTTATGGGGCTCTTAAGTGGCTATAAAATGGGAATAACAACAAAATATTATGCGCCACGGTATTGAGTATAAGATCAATTCCAATCTGAAGCTGGCTGGGCTCGGGCCCGGGCTCTTCGGATGATGAATACATTTCCCACGTTCTTCTCAGTTTGGATTTTAATTTATTCAGAAGAAATCTGGCTGCAGCCATCGAACGGGAATCCGTTGAGGAGGGCAAAAGAAAACCTGCCAGAAAAAATAGATAGATAGAGACTATGACTGTGACTATGACTTTGGTCGGGAGCTGGGCCCTGAACTGAAACGAACTGAACGGGCATCGGGTTGCATTCTTCTGTCGGATATTTATGACTGTTCGGAGCGACGCCGTCGTCTACTGTGGAAGCAAATGGAATCGATGCGATGGAAACTGTGTGGAAACGGTGGAAAATGCCCGCGTGTTTAGCAGCATTTAATGGCTCATTTCGGTTTGATTTCTTTTGCTTGCATATGGCCAAGATACAGCCAAGTACTACATCGAACAACAAAAAAATAATACAAAATCTTTTCGACTCGCTTTTGGGCTTCCCAGCTTTTCATTTTTTTCTTTCTATTTTTGTTTTTTCTTGTTACCTGTCTATATGTTCGTGTGTCGACAAGTTTTTCGGGGGCTGCCTCTTTTAGCGGAAAAGCTGTAAAACTTGTTGAAGTGCTTGTAAGCATCGTAAAATGTGCACAGTGAAGAGTCTATTACAATGATGCCATATCGCTGATAACAAACTCTAAAACCGAGTCCGACTTCGTCTTCGAGTTGCAGTTGCAGTTGAAGTTAAAGTTGTAATGGAATTGGATTCCTAACTGAAACTAAAGCTCTTTTAACGGCATTCGAAAGGTGGCATCCACAGTCCTCCCGCTCCACATGCAACTACACTCCACGATAATTGACTTTGAAAGTGCCCATAAAATTGGCAAATGATTCAAAAACCTTCACATTGTTGCCTGTCGCAACGCTTCAATCGGAAGCGTCGTGTTCTGATTTGTGGCACGTTCACTTGAACGCTTGGACGCCCATCAAACACTTGCGTATTTTGTTCACAATTCTATTGTCATAATATTTGAATAAAAAAATATATAATTTGTTTATTTGTATCTTTCAATTAAAATGGTTTGAGTTTTGAATTTCATAATTATAATTCATTAACAGCAGCTTTCCAATGTCGACTTTTAATTGTCGATTTGAAAAGAAAATAGCTAAAAATAAGAAATTTACCTAACCGGAGAAAGAATGCATTTTTGAAGCTTCAGAATCTATTTAAGCTGCACATTTATTTCATTTAAATTTATAAATATCGAACAGTTTTAAATATTTTATTTCCTAATTGCATATTTACAAATGTAATTTTTCAATCGACAGTTGATAGCGAACTTTAAAATAAAATAAATTAAAATAAGAAAATTAACTAACCGATGAAAGGACGAATTTTTGAAACTACACTCTGCATTAAGACTAGCCAAATTGATTTATCTAAAAAACCTCTTTTTTGTATAAATATTCGAAGCATCTTCAATATGGCAACATTGTGATATCCATCATAATCCACATTTAATTACAGAATTTCGCCAAACCATTTTTCCTTTTAACAAATCACATTTTAATATTCAAATGCTATAACTAGCTCTGTTTATTGTTTCGCGATTCGTTATAGAGTTATAAGTTCATTATGATTAGCAATTTAAATCCCAACCAATTTGGCTCCTAATCTCTTCGAGTTAATTCGCCTTTTGTTTGAAGCTCAAGTGTTACAGAATTAAATTCTTTAGAACAAAGACATGAAATCAATAAAAAAAAAATACCAAAATATTTATGATTATTGCTTTATAGTAAAGAAATATTCAGGCATTTCTTTTAAGTTCAAAATTGTCTTAAGCTATCAAATATGTTCCATTAGTCCAAAAAAGCCTTTCACGATCTGTGGCAAGGAACAAGTCTTAATGCTTTTAAAAGGTCAACTTTGTACTTAAATTGATTCTCTATAACTATAATCTATACGTAATAATACTAAAAATAGATATTTAAAGAGTATTCGTGATAACTAAAATGCTCTATTATATATAATTTATGTATTCTCGAAACCCATTTGAATTTATCGACCTGTTGATGCTCTTTCTTGCTGTCTCTGTCCGTGTCTGTTTTTTAGGCGAGCTATGAAAACACATTTTAGTAGACCCAAAAAAGGCGGCGTTATCAAAATTCATAAGCGATTAAACATTTAAAAGCCCATAAGAGATTTTCATAAAAAAGCGATTTAACTTCGACTGCGGTGCTGGCTTCGACTGTCGGTAGTCAGCATTGTGTTTTGAATTAATAATATGCAATATGTATGGACCGTATGCAGATGGTAAGTTTTGTTGTTTTTTGTTGTTTTTTGTGTAAAAACAATAAAACACAATAGAAATTTTTGAAAACGCAAAAGCCACAAAATGATAATTGTATTTGTGAAAGACGATGAAGGGAAATTATGAGCGCGAACGAAGTTTAAACAGCGACAATTAATCAAAACGTGGCTCACAGCTTGGATATCGGTATCGTTTACGGTACGGATCAGAAGAAGGCGGGGACAGAAGGGGACTCTGATAACTCTATTATGCATGGGGCCGGAGGAGACATTTTTAGTAGCGACTAGCAGCGATTTACAAGCGTTTATCATTTTGGCTGCGTCAGTTGTCCAGATAAATGCGATTAAAAATGCTGTTCTTTTGTTCCCAACCCAGATCGCTCCCAGCTGAATTTATGTATATTGAATGTCTGTCAACAGGTTGGCATCAGTTACCTGACCCAACTACCTTTTCCCAGTGAAAACTCTCCACTCCAAAGGGTTGCTTATCTGTGCAGCTTCATCTGAGGAGGGCATAAATTAACTTGTTGTGGGAACACGAACTATTGATGCCTATCTGATTTTGTATCTTTGATCTACAAATTTACCAGACTCACAGCTACTATTGTGTGAGACCACAATCCAGCTAAACATGACACAAATCATCGACGTCGTCAAAATTTGGTGTGGCAAGTTGGGGGAGTTGCGTTTTAGTAATTACCGGATTAAGGACACGTGCCGTTGACTTCCTATTGACTCCGGTGCACTTGGCACATTCGGTTCGTCCTTTTGTCTGAGTGCATAAGCCGCGTGCGAGTCTATCTAACAAATTCGCTCCTGATTTAATCATAACTATGCGCCACAATACTGAATTGTACTCGCTCTCTCCCACTCTCTTGTTGTCGCACACGCATTAAAAATCAATCAAATGAAATTAACAAGTTAACAATGAGCAACTGCGACAACAACTAGATGCCAAAATGTGCTCTGTGTGGGAAGCACCCCGAGCGATAAACTCAACTGAACTGAAACTGGATGAACCACTATGACTACGTCTCGACTCCGGTCTCGGGTCTCCAGTCTCGATTGTCGAGTAACGCTCATTCATTGTGCAATTATGTGACAATACGAATTGCCTGCCACCTTCAAATGTTTCCACGTTCCACGTTTCTCATTGATCACACCCCTCTCCCTCCCCTTTGAGCCAAAGACAAAGTCAACAATTGCACACGCTCACACACAAATCGCCAGAGGGCACTCGAAATCGCAATAACCCAAAGCAAAAGCCATTTCTTAGCGATACCCTTACCACCATTTCAGGCAGGGTAAGTTTCAGTCAGTCTTAAAATAGTGGCACAAATTCAGCATGAGAAAAAATTGAATGTGAATACTCGCCTAAACCCAGCCTGCTATTAAATTGGAAATTAATTCAATTAAATAGTAAAATAAAAAAATAGTTGCAGAAATTAAAGTAGTGGAAAAATTTATTTATTCTGAATATGCATAAATAATTTGCAGCAAGCTAGAAAAAGTTCATAGAAATGCGGTAGCATTAAATATCGACTACAATTTATCAACATAATATATTTTAATTTAATTTAAAAAGAGCAATTTGTTTAATGTTTTTCATTATGAAACTAATGAAACAATTTTTGAGCAAGCTTCAGAAAAATTTGGATGGCATTAAATATGGCTTTCGAAAAGTATTTAAATATTAAAATGATTTATTTATTAGTAGCATATTTGCAGTCGTTTATTTAAAATGTATAACCTTAAGATACTTTAAATGTTTCTATTTCCTAACTTAAATTTAAGGAAATTAATGTTCGACTTTAAATTTAGTAAAATAAATGTTTCGAAGAATACAAAATAATAATTTCACATATTTTCACATTATAATTTGTAGTTTCATATTATTCTTATTAAATGGGATTAAATTAAAATAGTACGGGTATTTCTGCGCCAACATCCTTGCAATTACAATTCCAGCCGATCACAGTGAAAACTTCAAATTTTTGTGTACTGAAAAACAAACAGTAATTTCTTGGTGTTACTGCCATAAACAATATGTGTATTTCACGCCTTTTCAAAGTGACGGTTTGGCTCATCAATTTGTCTGTGCTCCAGTTTTATGGCTGACTTTAAAATCAATACGGTCAAGTGTCTAGACATAAAGCCCTCTTTATTTTTTTTTTTGTTTTTGGTTGAGGGGAGGGAATATTTGAAGTCAAAACAAGGCCCAAAAAAATACTCTTAAAACCAATAGATAAAGCCTGTGGTCTGCACATAAAATCTATAATTTGAGTGGAGCGATAAGAGTTTATACACCTGAATCGTATAAAATGGCTTTATTCTTTGGAATTTCATTTTTTAATTGATTTAACTGGCAGTTTGAAATAGTTTTTTAATTGATTTTCGATATACAGGCGCGAGTTTGAGCTAACAACTAGCTAAGCTTCGAGTGTATTCCACAAATATTTTTGGTTAGACATTAAAGTGGAGCTCACCAAATTTTATGCGTATTTAATGTGCTGGAAAATAATGGCGCTCGGCGCTCGGGACTCCAAATCATATAACATATATCGTATAGGCCCGAAACCGCTACAATTTATGCATGAAATAATTTTGTTGGAGAGCATTTGAAAAACAAGCCATAAAAATCGACCAAAGTGTCAAGCGGATTTAAGTGGTTGCCTAGTTTAAGTGGAGATTATGTTAGTAATGCCCACAGCACGTTCCACAAAAGAGTCGAAGCTTGAAGTTTACCGACGGCAAAAGTTGAAGGAACTTATAATTAAGGAGAGCTGATAACAATGTAAAGCTTTTAAAAAACAACTCGCGAGCTTTCTCTAGGTTCAAGGAAGAAATAAAACATTTTAAACTCTAGCAATATAATTAAGTTTAAAAGACAAAAAATCAACAGGTGGAAATTCTAAGTAATCAATGTTTTACTTAAAAATCCAAAACAATCAATATAAATGCAAATATGCATCGAATATTAAAAATCAATGAACAGAAATAAAATAGGATTAATAAAATAAATGGCATTAAAACTATTTTTGGACTAGCATCATAGCAAAATGTCGTTCACTAAAATAAAACATTGAAAATGAATTTAGAATATAAATTAAAATATGCAACGAATATAAATAGTTTAGACTAATAAAATAGACGTCATTTCAGAGTAAAATCACTTCAAAAAGTTGTTCTCTAAAAAAATTGAATATAAATTTAAATATGCGAATATAATAGAATAAATTAAGTTAAAAAAAATAAATGTGATTAAACTATTTTTGGAGTAGCATCTCAGCGAAAAGTTGCTCTCAAAAAAAAAAGAATATAAATTGAAATATGCATAGAATTTAAAAAAATAAGTTAAGATAAATAAAACAAATGTCATTAAAACCATTTTTGTCATAACAACACAGCGATAGACGCTCTATAAAAATATTGAAAATAAATTGTAATATGCAACGAATATTAAATGCTTCAGATAAATAAAACAAATGTCAGTTTAAACTATTTTGGCTTAACATCGCAGATAAAAGTCGTCTACTACCGCAATTTCCTTAGCTGGAAATGTTTATTTTTGGCATAAACAAAAAGAAACAAAAATATTAATTATTATATAAGCGATTTTTAAATAATTGTCTAGCATATGTAAATTGAAAGCGTTAATTTAAGCAAAAATTTGGAATTTGCGAAGGTTCTAATTATGGAGCGACAACGCAAACATAAATATTATTTAAAATCCCAAAAAAAAAAAAATAAATATAAATAATATTTGCTTAGCTGCAACAAATAATTGAAAAGCATTTTTTACTAATTTGCACCCAAATCGCATAAATAATTTAACATCTTTAGCGGCGGCTGCTGCTGAAAAATCATAAATCTTCAAGCGTATTAAATATTAAACGCACACGCACACAACACATATGCAAATTGTCTTATTTAAATTGTTTAAGCTTGTGATGGACGCCTACAAAAGGCGAGGGCAGCTCTTGCGGCTGATTGTTGTTGTCGTTGTTGTTGCTGCTTTTTGACTTTTGTTTCTGTCCATTTTGTGTGTGATTCTCTCTGTGTGTGTGTGTGCTCCAATTGCTGTGTGTGTGTGTGTGTTTGTTTCACTTTGTGTTACACCAAAAATGCGCCGCAAAGCCAAACGAGAGCAATGCAAAGTGCAACAGCAGCAGCAGCAACTGCAGCCATTGCACTTTGCATAATAGCTTGTGTATATGTGTGTGTGTGTGTGTGTGTGTTGGTGTTGGTGTGTGTGTGTGTTGGCGCTGTGGTGTGCAGCCATTTTGTGCCAGTGTTTAACTCTGCATGGGCTCTGTCTCTCCGTGTGTTTGTATATCATTACTTATCAGATACTTATTATGAGCACACGATATCGTATATTTTGGCATGCGTGTATCTGTCTCTCTCTCTCTCTCTCTCTCTCGCTCTCCCTCGCGTGTGCCGTCTGTCAATGTGTGTGTGTCGCATCTGTGTGTTTGGTAAATATGCAAATGAGCCTGTTTGTTGCCACTACTGTTTGCCATTGTTGTTGTTGCTGTTGCTGTTGCTGTTGTCGTGCGTTGATTATTGTTGTTATCGTTGCTGAGGCTCCACTCTGTGTGTGTGTGTGTGTGTCTGTGTGTTGTTGTCGGCGTGTTTTTGTAGTTGTTATTGTCGGCACCGCCAACGACAAGCAGCAAACATTTGATTATGATACGAAATCGATATAATTTAAGCGATGCCAAACCAGACAAACGGATGCCCACAGTTTGCAGCTGGCAATGATTTTGACCAACTCCCAACTGGCAGTCTCCCTTTGCTGCTCTCTGTTGACTTTTCAATTTATTGCAGTCCAAAACAAGTGGGAAAGCTACAGCCGGGCATGCTCGACTGCGAGATACCCGCTACCCATTTTGATAGCACTCTAAACACTAACATGATATTTAAAAATATATACCGAGGAATGTACCGAAAAGTCGACCAAACCATTGCCCTATAAATTGATTCTTGAATAACTTCTTTCTTGTTCATCATCACAGGAACATTATCAGGGTGTTCATGTTGACACTGTTCAAGAATACATATACTTTTTGGGGTCGACGATGCCTCCTTCTTACATTTTCTGCTGGTCCCAAGTTATAATACCCTTGCAACCTAAAGGCACTGAAACAGTTGGCCAAAGTCAAAGCGAACGTTAACTTTTGCCACCTTGCCTTCAGAGCTTTTATGAGGCGCAGTTGTTGCTGCTGCTGTTGCAGCTACTCAGCCATTCATCATCCTCCGCCCATCTGCAGTTTTTGTGGCTTCCGCACACATCGCAGCGCATCGCGTCGCATCGCGTGTTGAGAGCGGCGCACATTTTAACGCCTTTTTAAGTTTTGCCGCCAAACAAGTGCAATTCTCACCGCAGCAAACAACAGCGACTGCAAACAACAACGACGACTACAACACTATAACAATTGCAGATACACGAAAACTAATTACAGATTCTAATCGCGTCATATTTTTTCCTTCAGTTAGCGCTGCGTTTCGTGTGCGCGGCCCATCAATATTGGGAATACAAAACCAGAAACGTTCGCTGCTCCCAAGTTTTGCATGGCCCCGCCCCCTTGCCCCTTTGCCCCTGCTGCCAACTCGCCTTTCTTTCGTACCTGGTGTGTACCTCTTGGGTCGTTCCTATTTGTTATTATTATTATTTATGTTTGTTTCTTGCGCTATTTTGTTGACTAGTGCAACGGAAATGGCTGTAGACGCGGAAGTGAATTGTTAGGCGCCTTCTTCGACTGAGCCCAAGATGAATGGCTTTCGCCTCGAAGTGTGGCCAAGTGAAAGGCACGCAAAAAGGGCTAAGCGGAGGCTGCCAATCGACCTGAAAGAACTGCCAACTTCATGGAATCTCGCACAAAGAATGACAAAAAGTTATTCAAGTTTTGCACAGGGAAGGAAGAGCTTGTATATTGTTACAACTAAAGAGGCAGGCCTCGAATAACTATAGTGTCGGAGCTCACAGGAAGTGCGCCAGATAGCAGCAAAAACTATTTCTGCTATGGTAACTGTTAACTGTTAGAAGTGTCAAGTTCTCAAATCTTGACATATTACGATTGAGTGTTTAGAACGACAGAGGAAGTTCCAGCAAAAAACAAAACATGCTTTCATGGGTTGTAAGGGAAGTTTACAAAGCAGAAAAATGTATGCTGTAATGCTTGGTTTATAATGGGGAAAAAAATGTTGTTATCTCCAATGTTTCTAGGACGCATTTAATTTTCATTCGTTTCTTTTTATATTACAAAATGCAAATATTTTATATGTACAACTTTTAATTGATGTGTAAATATTTCACTCGATGCTAAATATTATATTAAATCAAATCATAATGCGCATTTTTAAAATGTGTGTTAAATTGAAACAATTCAAATAATTGTCCCTTAATGTGCAAATAAAAAATGTAAAAATAAATTCAATACATAAACTTTTAAATGTAATAACATTACAATTGTTGTATAGTTTTCGAAATCTTTTAAAAAGGGGCCTGTTAAATTAAATTAAAGTAGAATTCTAGTGAAAATGTTTTCCGTTGCACCCCTAATAAGAAGGTTTAAACCTCCTACAAACATATATCGCATTATTAAAAGGTAATTAAATAAAATATTTTGTTAAATTTAAAATAATTCAATAGATCTCTAAAATATGAATAAACTTTAACTTAGACTTAAAATGTTCTTGGAATATCATATTGCTCTTAAATTACCATTACGATAGAATATTTTTGTTAAATACAATGTTGTAAATGAATAAACAAATATTTATTGTTAACATTCGAGTATTTAATATTCTGAAATATAGTAATGCTTTAATTAGAGGTGTAACTGTAAATGTATCTGTAACTGTTTTGCCGGCGCTTAAGCGAGCATTCGTCCCTCTAGAGCAGCGACGACCGCACCGCCCTCCTGGCTGCCAAAATTCCACGAAAATTCCGGCACAGGCCACTTTCGCAGCCGTCGCAGCCAGAGCCAGAGCCAGAAGCAGAGCCACAGCCACAGCCGCAGAGTCAGCGACAGAGCCGGAGCCAGAGCCGAGAGGATAAAGTCAAACCAAACGCAACAAAAACTCATAACTCAAAAAGCGGCCCAACAGCTGTTTTTTTGAACAGCAGCTGAAATTGTATGCGCCGAAACACCCTGTAAGGCACACAACTACAACGCACACACACTCAGGCACACGCACACACACACATGCTCGCTGCGATAGCGAGAGTCAGGCAAGCGTGACGCGTGGCTGCTGCTTTGGGCAACGCCCACTTCGTTGAGTGACTTTCGTTAAGTTGAGCGTGGACCGTTGAGTGGGTTTCGAGGGGTTCGAGTGAGTTTTGCAGGGCGCAGACGCAAATCACAAAAACAAAGAAGAAAAACAGAAACAACAACAAACTGGCGCACGTTGCTGGTCATAAAAGAAGCAAATACAACAGCAACAAGCGACATTCTTTTTTATGGCTTTCAAAACAAAATGGCAACCATGAGCCTGAGCACAGCTCCAGCGACAACAACAACAACAACAATTTGTTGAGCTATGCGCTGCGATAGCTGTAAAAGCTGCGATGCCAGCGCGAGCGTCGCAGTCGCCGTCGTCGCTGCTGCGGACGTTTGTTTGACTTTTCGCTTGCTCCACACACACATGCACACAGCACCCTCCTGCCCCCCTTCCCACTCTTCAACCCCCATCTCTCTAGTGCACTCGTGACAGGCCGTAGAAAATATTTATGCAAGTCAAGCGCCGAGCATTTATGAACTGTCAAACATTCTCAACGCAATTCCAATGATTTTGATACTTTAACATTTTCGTAAAATGGCAGCCAAGTGGCGTCACACACACTCACACATACAGTTGCACGTGCCTCACCCACACACACACACACATTCGCAGTGGCGTCAAATTGGCGGTGTTATGTGCATATGTGGGTGTTTTCCATGTGGCAAGGATTCGAGTGGAACTAGAAGCTGCAGAGTAGAGAATGTGCGGCATAAATGTTGCACGCGGCGTATGAGCAATTTTAAGTTGCTGCAAGCCTTGAATTGACATACTAAAGAGTTTTGTGGCAACTTTAAAATGGCGCCTGCGACTGCGAAATCGATTGAGACATTTGGCCGCATGGGGTTGAAGCTGAAGCTGAAGTTGAACGTGGCAACCGCGACAACCGACAACAGGCAATGGGGGATGCTTGTTAAAGTAATGGGGTACAAATTATTTGCTTACATACATATAGTAAGTGGGCGTATTATACATAAAGTGCAGATAGAGTAGAATGTGTTTAACGATTTGTTATTTGTGCGCAACTGAAAAACGAAAACTTTATTTGCAATTATATTTTCATAAATTTGATAAAGTAGCGAAACGAAAATAAAATAAATTAAAGATATAGTTAATAAAAGTTGTTGTTGAAATAGAATAGAATAAAATCAAAAGATTTTGATTAATTGATGAGTATCAACTCCCAATTATTTTATTAGTTTACATTTTATGGGATCTTCTATTTACATTTGTATATAGTCTAAATAGTTTGTATATAGTTATTTTTATGACTATCTGAAAATATTATGAATATCAAAGAACAGAACGAATTTTAAGAAAGTAGTGCAACAAAAAATATTTAATTGTTGTTGACCAAATATTTTACTTAAACATCATAGGGATTTTACATACAACAGATAAAGTATTGTATTATATATATATATTATATTATATATGTTATTGTTGCTTTTTTATACTTATTACTTTTCATTACTTTATTTATTATTATTTATTATTATTTGTTATTCAACCAGAAATTCTTTAGATTTGTTGTTTAGCCGTCAACCAAATATTTTATTGGTTTTTATGGAGTCCTTCTGAAGAACAAAAGTGGCTGATAATCGAATTGAATTGTAAGGTATTTACTGCAATTTCAAAAATGAGTCCGATGGGAATTCTCACAAGATAAATTGAATTTCTCGGAATTATTCTTACTTTGCGAGCGATACTCGAGTCCTTTCCCAACAGCGCAGCGAGTAATCAAAGGCGCTACACTTGATCATTCCCCCCAATTGCCGAACTATATAAATACCCACGAAAGGCAAACATGATAACGTCATAAAGGCAATATGCAGACTTCATTAGAAATAAACCGATCCCAAAGGTGAGAATGGCCAAATCAAATAGAGAACAGAGAATAGAGAACAGAGAGGAGGCTGGTAACAAAGCGCCAACTCGAAAAAGGTCTAAAGCGCCGCCTTCGCCACTCTCACTTCGATATCCAACTCCAACTCTAAAAAATTCTGGTTGCAGGCGCTAACTGCGAGGTGTGAAAACAAACAGAGATTCCCGTGAAAGAGCCCAATCCGTTTAATTGTATTTGTAATTTTCATGCATTTTACGACTCTTTGAACAATTTGACGTCAACTTTTAAATCAAATATGGCGCCGACTGAAGAATATACAGAAAATAAAAAGTTGCTCAACGTATTTTTTACTCGTTTTCTGAAACAAAAGGCAGCCGTCGCTCATTTGCATTGCCGATCGGAACGGAAGCGGAGGGGCAGGGGGAGTTGTTCAGTCAGTGCGGGTGTTCGGCAACACTAACAGGATATGCCAGTGAAGCACCAATAATCCTTTTAATAAATATGATATCGCAAAGGACCAAAAAAGCCACAACGGCAACGACGCTGCCATCTCCCAGTTTTCCCCCTCTCACTCAATCGTTGATGCTGCTGCTGCTGCCGTTGGCTGCTGTGTCGGCATCATTTGCATTTTATGCAAATTTCACAGCAGACGAACATAGCAAACGTTCCAAAGGATACACAGCCAACAGCAGCAGCAGCAGCAACAGGAGCAGGAAGCAGAAGCAGAGGCGAATCGGAGATAGGAGGCAGTTGGCAGCTCTCTACAAAGCGAATATGTAAATGGGAGAGTGCTGATGTTTTTTAAAAGCTTCCAAAAATAAACAACATAAAAATGCGCAAAATACCAAATGGAAATGGAAATGGAAAATTCACAAAATGCATATTTGCTCTTTGTTATAGACGATGGCCAAAATCGGGCAGTAACGATTGTCTATCAAACTGGAGACCATTAAACCGAAAAGAGGCAACTCAGTTTTGGAACTGGCTTAGAATATAAATGTGTCAAGAAATCTATGACTGAAGTTTTTGATTTGAAATGAGAACTAAAATGGCAAAGTTTTTTTTTTTGCTCAATAAAATTCAGTGCAACGATTTAAAGTGTCAGTTTAATTATAAATAATACTAAATTACATTACTGACATTCATTAAATTTAATTTAAAACTTTCTTGCTTTATAGCCAAATGTTAGAAGAGAAAAAATTCAAAAACATAATTTTGGACAAATTTCTACTTTTAAAATTACTATTGAAGATTTAATGTAAAAAATATGATATATAAATATTTATCCACATTACTACCAATGAAACGTTTATCGATAATGTATAAAAGAATAAAAACAAGCAAAACGCTTATGAAATTTTTATTGAAGACATTAATCTGAAAATCTAAAATATAAATATAATATAGAAAATGTTCCATACTACCAAAAAATGTTTAACATTTAAAATAAAGCAAAACAAATCGCTGCTTAAGGACTTAAAATAATACCATTTGCAAATTCCCTCAGCGTAATGGAGGCAATTAAATATTTAGGGATGTTTCAGCTTTCAGTAATCAGCTTACATTTAATAAATATTACTCATACAATTTAATCCGTAGAGTACTTTATTGTTCGTCTAGTCGCCGATTAAATGTTTGCTTTGTTTTTTACTTGTTTGTTGGAAAATATTGTCGAATATTTTTGAGAGGCGAAGGCATCGCAAGCACACACACACACACACACTCACACACACACACACGCCTACACACATCAAATAGACTCGCACACATATGCTTACGTAAACACACACAGGAAGAGGAATAGAGGAAATGAGCTAGAGAGAGAGAGAGCGAGAGTGGGGGACAGACAGAGATAGCAGCAACATTTTGCACATATTTGCATGCAAATTGTTTGCTTTAAAATATGCACAAAGTTTTCTTTTTATTCGGTTCACTTTATTTTGCTTGTTTGGCAAATATGAATGGCAAACGGAAAGAAAAAATCAAAACTGACAACTCGAGAAAACTTTTCAGCGCACCCTTAGCTCGCAAAAGGGGCGTGGCAGTGGCACTTAAATAATTACGCGACCACAAGCCGCAACCAATTTTTCACCCCCTCCCCTCCCCACGGATGTCTGCGGGACACCTGCAAAGCGTAGCCGCAATCAAAGGCCATTGATCCTGTGGACATTAATAAATACATAAATAATAATAAAGCATTTTTTATCGCCTAATCAGCAACAACAATTGGCGCAATTTGCCGCGTTGATAATCATCGCCGGCAAACAAATATGCAAAAATTGATAAATTTATGAAAAACCGAAAGTGCAAATGGGCGTAAAGCGGAAAATAAAACTAAATCCGGAGTCCGTTCCAAAAAAAAGGGGTTGAGTTGAAAGTGCGGCCAGCCACGCGTTAAATTCGATTTGTTAATTTACGAATCCGCAAAACTATTTGGACAGCGAGGGAGTTGCATGGGTACACAGAGAGAAAAAACATGCAAAAAATTTAAATTCGAGAAACAAGAATTGCAGAGCAATAGCATACTTGAAATTAAATTTCTAAAAATAACAAATGAATAAATATTATTATAAATGAAATTTCTAAAAATAACACGCTAATAAATATTATTATAAAAATATAACTTTTAATTTTTTGGTTTTTTTATAAGCCATCCAAATTCAAAAACATTGTTCTCGTTTTGAGTGCAATTTTGTAATTTTTTCATTCTTGACTCGAGAATATTTTACATTTTCTTAAAAGCTAAAAACAATCTAACATCAAGAATGTCCAAACTAGAATTGTTAAAGAATTTTGTGCTTGATTTAGGAATTTACTTGCTGGGTGTAATTTTGTATATTTATTTTTGATTTTAGAAGGTTTTTTTCCTCTCTGTGTAGGCGACCCGGAACAGGGGCAGAAACAGGCGACTGTCTGCATTGTGGCAAGTGGTCTGGGGAGTTGCAAGTTGTTATTATTTATGAGGCAAGTTCTCATGTTTCAATTGACAACGACAAAAATATAATTGTGATACATTTCAATTCACAGTTATTTTTTGTGCAACAGCAACAATAAAATCAATTGAAATGTTGGCAAACATGTCAAAATAAATTATACAGCACATGTGCAAGTGTGTGTGGGTTGTTTACCACTCGGGTGGCAGAAAGCACTGTAAATACACATATATAGTATGTGTGTGTGTGTGTGTGTGCTTGGGTGTTATGCAAGTGGCAACCACAAAAACCGAATTTTAATTTGCACGCTTGCAGCATTTGTTAGTCAAACTGGTTGAAGGTGGTGACGGCATTCCTCACCCTGCCCCGCCCCGCCTCGCAACCGAATTCAATTCAAAACCCAAACCCAAAAACCCAAACCCTAAAAACTCGGAGTGAAAAACCTCAAACCCTTAGGGATCTAAGCGGCTTACAAAATGCTCAACGCCAGACAGGAAACGAAACGCAGCAAACTGAGAAGCTGGTTCCCTTCCCCTTCCCTCCCCCTTCCCCTTGGCTTCTCCCTGCCCGAGAGAATTGCGCAACTTTTACGCCTATTTGCGGGCATAATTAAGTTAAAGCCCAACAAAAGAACAAGCACAAAGCGCACAGGGCAAGAGTCGAGAGTGCACTTCAAAAATCGAGCAAAAGAGAGAGATATATAGTATGTGTATATAAACTAAGCTTGTTCCATTTCCCACAGTTCCAGTTACAGTTTCGACACCTTGCGGGCTGCAGAGGAGCAGAGCAGCAGCCGCGGGTCTCTCGATGCCGATGCTAAGCTAAGGTAAGGTTAACCGATCATAAATCAACGGGACACGAGAAAGATCATTAAAACCGAATCTCGCTATCATAATAAAGAAATCACACGAGAAAACAAACCGAGCAAAGTCTCGTCTCCGTCTCTGGGGCTCTTTTTATTTGATCGCTCAATCAAAATGATAAATGAAAATTAATATTTCTTAATATTGTTTACAAAGTGAGAATTATACACACAGCTCCAATGATCTTTGCATTCCTACAACAACGACAACAACTTTAAATGTAAAGTAATGTGCAAAGCTTAGCCACTTTTTTGGGGCATCATTAAAAAATAGATAGAAACGAGATTGCTGCTCTCCAATGAAGTTTGGATGCTCTATAAGATACGGAAATATTTATGAGAGTAGTTTTTATAACAATTTATAAAACATTTTTAAGGTGATAATTATTTTAATTTGTAAAGTAAGTTTTTAATTAAAATAAATGAAAAAAAAATAAAATTTTATTATGTTTAGAATTTATTGTACTCAACTATTTTGTTATTATTATAAAAACAATTTTATTACAATCTTTTCAACAATGACAATTATTTATATACATATTTCATTATATTTTTTGAATCGAATATATAACAAGTATTTATATATTTTTTTTATTATTTGTGCATGAAATTAAATAATTATCTGAGTATGCATATTTACTCTTATGTTGTCCAAATGGCATAAATTAATATCTTGTCACTCGGCAGTTTTATTTGAATTTAAAAATGTTTCCCATATAGTTAAAGCCATATACGACCAGCCACAAAGTCAGCTGGCCCCGAGGCAAGTGTATGAGATCGGACGTTGGTAATAAGTATGTAAGTATGTGCCATTTGTGGGAAAAGGCGCTGTTGTGGTCAATATTTCATGGTGGGGCCATTGTGTTTGATAAGAATTATTGCAACATATCAATCATGAGGTTAAGTGGATCTCGGAGCGGGCCGTGAAATGTGATGGGGCATGCATCATGAGGCACGCACAGCACAGGCAGAGGCAGGCAAAAGTCCAGCCACAAAATGAAAACATTAAAAACAACAGTCCGAAAAATTTAACTAAACAACTCGAACAGCAACAACAACAATAATAATAACACCAACAACTGTGGCAACATTCATCAACATCAAAAACAAACAAAAAGGCGCGAGTCAAAGCCAACAAACAAATAAACAGCGCAGAGCGAGCGAGACGCAGATGAAGATAGAGATGGAGATGGAAACGCAGTTTGCGGTTGGAAGAGAGTTTTTGGCCGCGGACCAGGGATTGAGGGATTGAGGATCGAGGGACAGGGCAACAGGGGAACAGGGGAGAAGTGGGCCCAGCCCATGAGCCGTAACCATTCCAGCAATTTATTGCGGCTAGTTGAGACGTCTCGATGTTTGGATAATGTCGGTTACTTTTTGGCTTTGTTGCGTGCTCAGTTGATGGTTCTTCGTCTCCGTCGTCGACTCCGTCTCCGTCTTTCGACTACCCGTTGACTTTGACGCCGCGTTTTGGCGGTTGTCGCGGTTTCTTGGCCCTGAGTTATTGCCACGCACTTTGACCGATTAATTGACTTACGGACGGCATGGACATCACAGTACTTAGGCCGAGCGATGGGGTTCCAATTAGAGCTCCCAGCTCTGCTGCAGCTGCAAGTGCGTAGTACTCATGAAAAAGAAAAGTATCCAACGGCTGGGATAGCTAGAAAATATTCTGTATTATAAATCAGCAAAAATATGCAGAGAGAAAAATGAAGTTCTAAAGACATTTGAAAATGGTTTGATTGTAAAAATAATGCTTAAAAACATTCTGAAATATTACATTATACCAATACTTGTACTTTAGTCTATGCAGTTCATGTATCGGATATGATAATTAATAATAAGTAATATTAAAAAAAAGAAAAATAGTGAAAATTAATAAATACTACAAAAAAATAGGTAAATAAAAATAAATTTTTTTTGACAATTGACTTTCTGTGTTCAATTTTGATATTTTTGAGTTCTAGAATAAAGAATAAATTCCTAAGTTGAGAAATTTCTCATTCTCATAAAAACTTGAAACAATCCTATTTAAAGAATGCCCAATCTAGAGTTGTTCTAGAGTTTTAAAAATGTATCTTCTGGCTTACATTTTGTCATAATAAATTTTTGTGATTTTAGCCCCTTTTTTTTCGTCTGTATAATCTTACGATAAGTTGTGTTTTGTCTGTTCAACTGCTGGCCAATATTCGAGTGAGAAACTCACTTGCACCCTTATTTCGTCAGCACACTTGACTGAGGCTGGCTTTAAGCAAATTAGCAACAATATCACACAAAAAGTGCTTCGATCCGCAGTCGAGTCGGACTTTTGTGACAGCGACTCCTCTCACGGTTGGACGCAGCGTTGTTCGCCTAATCGTGGCACGTGCTTCCACATACATAATCACAGGGCTGACATAGGACAACAACAAAATAGAATAGAATAGGAAAAAAGTAAATGTAAATAAAAGAGTGGCAAAGGGTCGCTGGAGTGGCAGTCACATAAAGATAATCCAATCTTATGCTGCTAATTTTACAGAGCACAGCACAGTTTGCAACTTGAAAGCGAGAGCGAGCAAAATAAAATCAAATCTCGTGTGTGGACGAGCGTGTGGCAATGTGGTTAGAATGGAGAGAGAGATGGGGGACTGAAACTCTGAAAACTTTGACAAAAGCAAAACCAGAGCCCAGACAAATAAATTCGATTATGTGAGCAGTCGCCAGTTGCCGCTCCGGGTGGCAAGTGGGAGTTGTTGCCACCACCCGCCTTCTCCGCCTTCTCCGCCGTCTCCCGCTGAGCTGCTGCGAGCTGGCTAATTCTAATTCGTTTATTAAGTTCGCTTTGCATAGTTGAAGAGTCCTCTCGCGCACACATAAAATATGAAAACTCAATAACGCCGTGAGGCAGTTGCTACTTTGCTTGCCGCTTAATTGTGCGTCCACGCACCTGTTGGGGTGGCAACAGCAGCAACAGCAGCAGCGGCAGCAGCAGCACGTGCAACAGTGGCAACAGCAGCAGGGAGACGCCACGCCTGGCGATGCCACGCACGAGCTGCATTCGCAAAGTGGGCGTGCATAATTTATGTTAATTCGCCTGAGAAAGCCAACTCAATTCAGCCTCTGGCAGCTCCACAACTTTTACTGCAACAACTACAACTACAAGTGCAGCATAGTGTGTGTGTTTGTGTGTGTGTGTGTGAGCCAAGTCTACCAGCTAATGAGAATAAATATGAGATGCAAATCTAGCCGCCGAAACGTAATAAACATGTCTATTTTTTATGATTTCCTTAAGACATTAGCTCTTCAAGGTGATTTGAAACTGTCTCAGACTATGCACAATAAACTTCAGAATTATGATTGACTCATGCACAAAATAATAAACATTAACATTTAATGTTCAATGGAAATTCCAAATAGCTTATATTTAAAAGTGCAGAAAAGTTCATGATAAAATAATTATGTAGCAAGGGAAATAGGGGAAAAGGGAATATATAGAAAAATCAATATTCAACGAAATAATATTGTAATTAAGCATAAAATAGTATTGTCAATAAATAATAAATTTTATTGTAAGTATCTTCGACTGGGCAGTAAAGCTGAAAAAACTACTAAACTCTCAACAAAATTCAACTTTCATAATATTATTTTAGTAAAAAATATAACAAAACATTGCTCAATCATTCAAATGTATTTAATAATATTAGATTAAATTAATAAAACTTAAACATTGAAAATTAAAAGGAATATTTCAAATATTTTGTATTTCTATACAAAATCTGGAGATTTGTTATTTTTTATGAATTGGAAAACTTGTAAGCAGCAACTACATTAAATCTCAAAGATTTAGAACTTGAAGTCTACCATCTTAAGACATGAAATGGCAACTATGATAATATGTAACTCCATTTTTTAGTAAAATATTTAGAGGTGCATAATTAAAACAAAACACTTCGACGCCCAGAGTTGATGAGCTGTTCGAAGGGTTGAAAAACCTAACGTTGCACAACGCTTCACGCTCTGAGTGCTCGTCTCTGGCGTCGTCAATTGGCAGCAACATCATAATTATTATTATATTATGTTATATACGACCATATGCATACGTTGTGTTGTGTTTGTGGCCTGACAATCAGCCCGAAAGTGATTAAAGTTAATTTTTTAGGTGTTTCTCTTCTTGTTTTTTGTTGGCCATGGCAATTAAAAGATCATTGTGCGGGTCGTGCACTTCATTAAATGTCAATTTGTTGAAGTCCATTGACAGCTCTAATAACTTCATTAGGTGTTTGTGAATTTGTTAAAGGGTTGACACATTTTCCATCCCAAAAAAAAAGTCAAAAGTCGAAGAATTGAATTTTTTGAGTATTTATGTATGTATAATCACCCGCATGGGAATTCTTAAACCCCATGTTACAGTTCAAGTTTTTCAAACGAAGATGGCAGCTGGTGACCGGGGCAATCTGTGGAAAGCATTGCTCAACACTTGCGCAAAAGTTTGCAGCTGATTTTTTATGAATTTCCTATTTTCAAATTGCTTTCTTTTTGTCGGCATTATGCACACTGCAGTGATTTCACAAAAGATACAAGATACAAATTCAAAGAGCCACTGAAAAATGTGTAGAAAAAAAGGACGACAGCGCAAACCCCAAAGGACACTGAAAAACTTTGCTGCTTTGTACAAAATTCATAAAACTTCCGCTTGGTCAAATTGGGGGCGCACGTGGGCGTGGCTGCTCCTGCTGCTCGGTCAGTTTGCAGAGGCAGGGACGGAGAGGGGGAGAGACTGGGTAAACAACAAAATGGCGCATTTTAAAGCGCAGAACCCCAAGGAAACGCTCTGGAGAGCTGAGCATGAAAATTTCCCATGCTAAACAGCTCAGAAATTTTTCCTTTTACTTTGTGCAAACTTGGCGCCCCGTCGCCATTTTTATTTCACTTTTTCTCTCTCTCTCTGTTGCCGTCTCATTCTCTCTGCTGGGGGTTGGTTGCGCCCCCTGCGTGTCATGCGTTTGTTGGGGGTGCGTGGGGATGTTGCCTCAAGCAAAAATAAACAAAAATCAAAGTTGCAAATAAGAAGAAACTACAAAGTAAGTTAACATAAAAAGTTCGACGCCTTCGTCTACGTCTTCGTCTTGTTTTTGCCAAGTTTGCCCCGTTGCGAGGCATACTTAGCTACCCCCAAAAGACGCACACACACACACACACGCACACAGGGGGTTGGGGGCTGGGATTCACACAAAAGATTTTGTCGAGCACTTTTTGGGCAACAAAAGCCGGAAACGGCAACGCTGGCAACATCCTCTCAAGTGCTTCCTCACTCGTGCTGCGGCTCCTTCGCTCAGCATGCAGCCAGCGATGCTGCCACGCAGTCAAGCGCAAGGACGACGAGAACGAGGACGAGGACGAGAACGAGAACCAGAAGGAGAACGACTTAGCTGCTGGCAAGCAACTGTCGCTCCTTGGGCATGCTGATCACGTCTATTTATTGTGCACATAATATGGGCGCACTGTGCTCTGTCCTGTCCTTCAGCCTCCCTCCCTCCATCTCTCTCTCCTTCTCGCTGTAGCTGCTCCACTTGCTCCTCCGGCTACGTGCGACGCATGCATCGCTGGACACGCTGCTGCTGGCTCCACTGAGTCGCTTTTTTCCTTTTTTTTTGTTTTTGCGCCCTGTTCCTATTTCTATTCCTTTTTCTGCTCCTGCACAGAAATTCAATTATCGTGAATGCGAATTTTTGCCCGATTCCGATTCCGCTTCGCATGTTTTGTTTCAGCATCGAAGACTCGGCGAACTTTCAGCGTATCAGCATTTTATTTGCTGTTGATTTATGCAACGTTCCACCCGCCTCAGCCTCCCCTCCCCTCCCCACCCCCTCCACAACGCTCCCGCTGCGCGCTCAAACAATCGCTCTGCCGCTGCTGCCAGCTCTGTTGAATATTTGCCAAGTATGCTGATTGAATTTTTTCCAGTTGACTAAATGATATCAAGGATATTTGCCCAGGCTAGAGCTCCGGTGCCAGCTCCTGAGCCGCACTGGGAGCAATCCACACAATGCCTTTAAGGTGTCCATCACGCTCAACTTGAATTTTAGTTATGGTTTATTGCATAACTGAGTTTGGGGTTACCTATTGTCAATTTATTTAAATATCTTAAATAAATACTGTTTTTATTTACTAGTACATATACAACATTTATTTATACCAGTACATAAAATGTTAATATAGAACAAATTAAATGAGTAATTAGAAAGCTTAATTATAAAACATAATCAGTCAAGCAATATTAACATTCGAATATAAATAAGAAATATAAAAAAGAAAGATTTTCTTTTTGAATTTCGAAAGATAGTGAAATAATCATGATTTAAATAAATTCATGAGGAAGTTTAGAGAACACTTGTATTTTAATTAACTAAATTTAAAAAGTACTTAATTTCCAATCTATATTATAAACTCAATAATTTTTGCTATTTTGATGAACCAAATGTAAATAAATAATAGAAATAAATAAAAATTAAGGAGAGATTTAATTTTAATAAGAAAGAAAAACGAAATGTGCATGAGCTAAATTAATTAATATAATTAGTCAGCCAAAAAGGACTTTTGTAGAATCTCGTACCTTAATACAAGATTATGAATTTAATGAAAGAAGACTTTTCCACATTAATTAGCTTAAAATGTATAAAATGTTTCCTAAAATGTTTCTAATATTCAAATAATATAAAGAAAATAATGTAAAATCAACAATTAAAATAATATGAATTCGAAAGGTTGTTAATCAATACCATTCAAGAAGAAGTTCATCTATAAATTCATAGTTTGCATGATAGCGAAAGCTGAAAAATAAAAATAAGTAAATAAGTAACAAAATGTATAAGAAGACATTATCATCCAACAATAATGAATTTATTTAATGTGAAGAAAATCACTATAGAAATACACATTTAAATGCAATATATTATGTGGAATTAATTTAGTGTTTGTGCTGAATTAGTTTAGTTTGGCAATTAGACGCTGCTAATTGATATTGATACTCGTATTGGAACTGCAGCATCTTGGCAAATTTGAATATGAGTGCACTCATGCTCATGAATACTCGAACCCAGTGCGAGTGCTCTGCCCACATTGATAGTGTGCAATTAAATTTCAATTTGTTGCTTATTCAGCCGCATCACACATCGCTGGCAGCTGTGTGTGGCAAACTAGGAGAGTCTGAGCATTATCCTGGCGACAAACGAGAAGTGCAGGACTCTGATCCGAGTACAGATAAATGGCATGCACACTTGTATTATCAATTTTCAATATTTAGACTGACAACTATGTTACAACTACTAATAATCACGTTTGTTGAGCGTAAAGCGAGCTTACATTTTGCAAATACATCCTGGCGAAGGACGATGGGAGGGAATGGAAGTCGCGTGGATGTAATTAACACTTTGTGCTGTCGAGCAAATCGAGCGGGTTAAACTGCACAAATGCTGCTCTGACTCCGACTCTGACTCTGGCCATCATCGAATGTGCAATAATTAATATGCCCAACGTGCAGCACAGGAGTGTTGCAATACTGCCGTCCTGCGTCCTGTTGTCCTTTCGTCCTGCCGCATGTCCTCTGGAGTGGGTGGCTGGCACTCGACTCTATCGACAGCGTGGTGCGTTGTGTTTTGGGGTGCCATAAAAGGCGTTAAATTGACACAATTGAACACACCCTTGAGATTCGAGGGCTACAATTCGCCCCCTCCTGTTTGTTTGCTTGTTGTTGCTGTTGTTGTTTGAGTTGTTGCTGTTGCTGCTGCTGCTGGCTCAGCAGGGAGCGAGTGCGTTTAATCGGAAATGCTAACATCTTCATCACATAATAGAGCTCACGTTGAAAAACTGACAAGCGACAAGCCAAAATCGCGTCCTCATCTCAATTCCCCAATTTTCCATATTCGATGCAAACTTCTGTTTAGGCTTTGTTATCAACACGCACCATTCGTTGTTTGATCCATGCAAATATGTGGAACAATTGATATTTCACCGACTCCAAGACGTGACTAACATGATGCATAGCTCCAGGCGAGACACTGACTCCAAGACATATGCGTTCACTTGACTTAGCTCGAGGCATACTCCTTAATTCATATGCTGCCACTTGAGGGGACAACATTTATCCAGTGACAACGAGAAACTTTGATACTAAGTAAAATCTTCAAAAAGGTTGGCGGAAGGTGTGAAAATTGGTAATGCTTCATTTTAGAAAACATGTTGGTTTTATATTAAAATAATTATAATAATTCAAATAATAACATCGATCAATCTCACCTCCTAAGAAAACGAAGATCACCATTAAAAACATTATGAATTCTATAATATTATATTATTATTTTAAATCACCCAATATTCTTAGCAATAAATTGAAAAAAAAAAATGTTTTGAAATTATTTTTTTTTTTTAATGTGCTACTTTAAGACAATATAAATATATGAGTCAAGCTTCTTAAAAATTAAG
This sequence comes from Drosophila immigrans, assembly GCA_963583835.1. Lineage (NCBI taxonomy): Eukaryota > Metazoa > Arthropoda > Insecta > Diptera > Drosophilidae > Drosophila > Drosophila immigrans. The sequence continues at coordinate 43,455,335 of OY757141.1, forward strand.
AAATATATTTGTATGCATAGTAGCAAGTATATGAGATAAAATAAAGTCGGAAAATGTATTTGTTGTTTTAAATATGGTACTTTAAGACAATAACCATGGGACATGCTAAAAAGTCTAAATAGTTTAAAAGTATATATAATTGTATGCAAACACAATACTTAAAGTGTAATCACCTTTTAATATTTTAAGCATATCTTGTTCATTAAAAATTATAGCACAATAACTACCGTAAAGTCTATGTAGCTAATTATGTTTTTTATGTCTCCTGTATTTTTAGTATATCTATAATAGTAAACTTTTCACTAAAGCAAAATAAAGTGAAAGAAATTAATATAAAATATTTTATTGGTAACCATTTGTTGCATTTAATTTTGAATATAGTAAGCTGATAAATATTTAATGAATAAATTAAATTTTCGCTTTGATTTATAAAATCATTCCACAAAATAACCATGGGCAACACATGCTTTTCGAATATGTATAGATATAGTAGTTATATTAATATAACAATATACAATTACACAATTTAATTTAATTAGAGTAACTTCTAGTACAAGAATGAATACGACTAAGTAACAAAAATATATAATTAAAATGTGTTCATTCAAAAATGCATCAAATAATAATGTTGTCGTTTGCTTTTTAACTGAAATCAATTTTGGATGTTTGCTACCAATTCGGTTATAAATAACTGATAACGACACGGCAAATCGAATTGTATGAAAAATAACCAACAAAAATTGTTGTATTTTTAGAATTTCGTTTAGCCGGCTACCAGATCTATTTGAATTGCAGCCTCTGAGCAACAGACTGTCAAAACAGGCAAACAAATTGTGCAAATAAGTCGGGTAAATGTTATTTATGCTCGGGCGATTGCAGTGATTAAATAACTAAGCAAAACTAGACCCCTAGAGATCGAATTACAAATAGTTAAATGACATGAGATTCAGTCAGACTATTGCAGTTGCCAGTTGCCAGATTGCAACAGCAACATCAACAGCAACAACAGCAAAGTTGATGCTGCAATGTGGTGCATATTAATGGCCCGAAGGTGTGCATGCCAATTGTCATGCGCTGAAATGCTTGTTAACAACAGCGATTGCTTTTCGAATCGGCTCCCACTCGAATGCTCAAGTTTTCCTTTTTCTCTTTTTAATCAAAGCTTCCTCTCGCAGCTGTTGCTGTTGCTGTGGCAGTTGCTGTGGCTGTGGCTGCAACTGTTGCAGCTCCTCCCCCGTGGCAATAACGCCACACATTTGTAATGTTGCTTCTGTTTCAGCCGTTTAAAGTGCTTGTTGTGCTGTGTTGTTGGCATCGCATCGCATCGCATCGCGCTTAGAAGCATTTTACAAGTTACTTTAAGGCAATCAATTTGTTGCTTCTGCCGAGCCTTCTGCTGCAGGTGGGCGGAGGAGGGGTGAAAAACCAATCAAAAGAGCGTTGCGAACGCAAATTGAACGGCAAATGGCTGGAAGATGATATTTCAATACTTGAAGAGCCGCAACCTCTCTGTCGAGGCCATAAATTATCAGCCGGGCGACGCCTGCGCGTAGTTGCTTACTTTTTTGCAGTTATGATTATCGCGCCAGCTTCGAATCCAACTTCGACTCTCTGAGTCTGAGTCCCGAGTCTCGGACAAGTTCAGGTTGAGCTTAACGCATTCAGAACAGCGTTCGCCTTGTTGTGTGCAAACAAATGTAAAAAATTTTTAATTGACTTTTGGATTTGCGCCACAGCCAGTTGCACTTTTTATGGCCCCTCGCGTGCATCCAGCTTAAAAGTTAATAAAACACGCCCAATGATAACAAGCCGCAAACAACAACGCAATGCATATTTTGCCCCTGAGGTCTTCATCATCTCCATCGTCATGATGACGGTTGGTGGCTGGTGGTTGAAACATTGTGAGTGCTCCATCGCATCATCCTCGCCAGCTCGTAGAAAAACAATCAATTAAGCGTGCAAGTAGCTGACACAGGAGGAGCGCCAGTTGCCATTGGCAACAGTTTGTGGCACGACTCCGAGTCTGACTTTAACTCCAACTACGACTCTGATTCCTGGCCACAAAGTACCTGCAACCGGCAACTGGCAACCGGCAACAGGCTTTGGCCTGGGCATTTTATGGCCTGCTTTGGCAAAATTTATGTTACATTTTTATAGTTCAGTGTAAATTGACTTTTAAAATGTAAAATTTATCATAGCAAACGGCCCGCAGCGGTAGAAACCACATTTTAATTGCTTTATTTCGGATGTGCCGCCAACATCTGGCAACGCTGCCCACAAAAAGCTCTGCACTAAAAGCTTTGCATTGTTTCAGTGCGATTAGCATCTGCGCGGTGGCAAAGCTCAAAAACAACCCCATAAAAGCTTGAAAAGGTACAGATTTGAGTGGATCAGAATATTGAAATGCTCTTTTTTAATTTTATAATTATTTGGCTGCTAACATATTATATGGTACACATACCCTAACATTCAGGGTATAGTATATAATTTAATGATAAGCTACAATTACAATAAATAATTAAATAAATGTAGTATAAACAGTCCACTTTAATTATCTTCTACAAATTGAAATTATTATGATATTTCATAGATATTGCTTAATACTTCCAAATTTAATTGCATCAGACAGGTAATGAATTTGATCCCTTGAAACAGCTTTGCATGGATTTGATAGCTTCATATATGTAAAATATGGAACAAATATTGTGTTATTAGTGGATAATATCTACCAACTCATTTTATAATTAACGATTTTTTTCGTTTTTCAAATACATTTTAAAATCTCTCTTCATATAAATATGAAAAGCATTTTTGTATCTTATGGATATTTCATCTTAATATGTATGAAGGGCAAAATTGTTTTATTTTCAAATATTATATTTTAATTAAAAAATGGATCGATAACCGAAATATTTTGTTGTGCTGTTCATACGTCTGTACAACCATTTTTGTATATTTTTCATTTAATAACTTATTTTGAAAAAATATGTATATATTTTATTCGCTAATTTCATCTAACATTTAATTCTTATGAATCATATGAATGTTAAAAGTTATTTACATTCGAATAGAATGTTTCGACCAAGTAAATTTCTCTATTATCAATTCAATTTTATGTTAAAAGCACTTTCACATTTATTTTTTGTACTTTTTCAAGTCGAAAATGCAGTTGTAATATTTAATATAATATTAATTTTAATTGAATATGAAACAAATCATGCTGTATAGTTAGTTTACCCTGCCATTAAAAGAGTTGCTGCACATGCAAAACAAACAAGCGAAAGCTCGGCGAACAACAAAACAGACCTTGGAAGCGTATGAATCGCCTCCGCGAAAGCTCTCGCAAGTTTAATTTTATTGTACGTACGTGGGAGCCGCAAATGAAGCGCCAACCCTTAAGTTGTCATTGGCAATTGGATGACGAAACGATTGCGACTCGTCGCAACTCACAAAGTAAAACAGTTGAGCAGCAACAGAACAACGAAAAATCCATAAATTGATTACAGTGTAAAGTAAACAACAGAAGGCAGAAAGAAAATGTTGCTGCCCACGGTGAGCACAGGTGGCAAGTGGAGCTGTCGCCGCTTCTGGGACTTGATGATGTCGCCCATAACACCGCGCAATCTGCGGACCACAGCGCTGTTAACGAGCATCTATCAGCTGGTAAGTGTAGTTGAGTTGTTGTTGCATCTCTCGGTTATGGTTATGTAATGGATCAATCAAGTGGGGCACAGCGCACGGGCACAAAACAATGCCATAAACTGTGCAGCCGCAAGCCCCAAACAAACCAAAAATTATGCACTGGATATGCAAAGCCATACCCCACTGGGCGCGTCAGGAACCCATCGAAGGCGGCAATTCAGCGCACGCCCCCGCCCAACGAGGGGCGTATGGACGGGCCAACGGCGCAATGCGTCTGCACTTGAGTCCTCGATATCGGAACGTGCCAAAGACGAGCGCCCTTTTTGAAGCGCGAGCGAGAAATTCAGCTGATATTGGACAACGTTCTACTTAAACCACTTGCGAATTGTTAGCGCGAACGTTGCGAAAAATTGTGCAACACTGGCCGAAACAAATCTTAACCCGAAATTCTTCTTTGCAACCCCCTGCAGCTCATTGCGCACTCGATACTGTTCGTGGTGCTGTTGTGTCTGGCGCATGCGGAGCAGATGCGTCATCTGCTGGATCTGGACATCGTGGATCAGAAGGACAGTGGCTTCTACAACATGTCGCCCTTCCACAACGACATGCGGCTCAAGACGGCCGCTCAGCTGGCCGATGCTACCGAGAATGCGCTCTATGTGCTCGCTACCATTGCGGTTATCTACGCCCTGAGCACCATTATCCTCTTCTTTGGGGTCTACAAGAATAAGCCTGGGCTGATCATACCCTGGCTGGTGATTGAGTTTCTATGCGCCATTGCCGCAGGAGTTTTCATCTTTATGCTGAAGGATACGAAATTGCCCATGCTATTCGGTGGACAGTGTCCTTATTGTAAGTTTCCGATTTTTAGGTTATGTTCACACTTAAGATCATCTGCCGTTTTAGTTATCATCTGTTATTCGCTGCTCATAATGGATGGCGTCAAGTGGTATGTGATGCACAGCTTCTACCAGAGTCTGCGCACCATGAACAAACTGCGCGAGATCGCTACGGTGGCTATTCCTTGCCCTGCTCCGGGATCTGTAAGTTACAATAATATAACTTAAATAGAGATTGCTATATCTATCTATCTTTGTTAGCAGATTCCTTATCAGTTCCGTCGTGAGCACATGTACTTGGGCAGCAATGGATACAAGCATATTCTGACCGAGTCGCCGGATGGACAGTGTTAAATAATATTCACTTTAACATAATACACTACTATGATCGATCAGAGCCCCCAACCCCAACGCCCTCGAACTTCCAGCATCAAGTGTCTTAAATTCCGTTTGGTTTTTCATTGTAAATTTAAGTTTTGGGAACGCGTGTGATATGGAATAACCACAGATAACTATTTTATATAGAGAATGGATCGAGAGGCAGAGATGTACGTCTGTACATATATCAGCATATATATTATATACATACAAACGAATTATTCTTACGGCAATACAAACAGATAACGATAATTAGCAAATGTGCAATAAATGCTACGCATGCAATAACTATTTTCTATATAGTGCTTAAATCCTCCCCCACATAATATATATATCCTTAATCTTATCATGTAGTAGTTGTTAAATTTGCAACTTAATTTTAATTTAAATAAATCGAAACTAACAAAAATGTTAAAAGTATTTGATTGACTATTGCTGGATTCGAACTCGCGTTCTCTTTCGATCCCGAGTTTGATGCCTTATGCACTGTGCTACAAGAGTGAGAGATCCGCGCGTGGCAAAGAGCGAATAAGTAAGTGTTTATTGATGGAAAATATCGAAAATAATGTGAGCGACATTTTAACACAATTATTGATAATTACAAAACCCATTTACAACACAAATTGCAAGAGCCAATTCAATATACTAACTGAAATATCGGCCCGATACAATTACCAATTGCTACCATTCCACATTGAAGTAAACTACAAAATTTTGCTTTTAACTGTTACGTTAAAATGCTAATAACGTTGCTCTTACCACATTGCAATTGGGAATTATAAATGCAATTAATTTATATTTTGTAAAAGTATTATTATTATTTGTAACTTTGTAACTAGAGCAATTAAGCTTACCGGCTAATGTAGTTGTTTGTATATATTAAATATGTACAAATTGAATAAAAAAAGAATTTAAATAAAATTTGGCAATAATAATAATAAAGCCCTCCTATTTGTGATTTCCCTTTAATTTTCTAATTAATTTAATTTTGCAATAAATTGACAAAAAGGAAAAATTATATCAATTAATTTCAGCAATACGTATTAACAATAAAGATTGGCATTTAATGATTCCCTTTATTGTAAAATGGATTCTAATTAATTCTATTGAAATAATTTTGTAAAATAAATTGGTAAAAATCAAAATAAAATTAAGTCCATTAAATTGAGCAATATGGATAAGAAATACTAGCTTTTTGTGATTTTCCTTTATTGTAAAATTTATTCTAAGCAGTTCTAAGTATAATATTCGAGTTGTTGTCTAATTTGCCGTGCACTATTTGTTTGTTTTGTGTCTATTCCTAGCCGCATCACAAGCCTTGTCAAGCCGTGTTACCTTGACCCAGTTTAGCCCTTTCGCCCACGCCCAGATCGGGCAATCTCTGCCACCGTTGTGGTGGTCGGTGGTGCCACGGAGGTGGTGCTGGCGGTGGTGCCCAGCAAGGTCATGCCATTCGACAGACTATCCATCAGCATATCGACGACGGTGACATTTGAATTGGCATCGCCGTCGCCCTTGTCGGTTGGAATGCTGATCTGGAACTGCAGCAGCACGACCAGATAGGTGACCATTGTGGTGAGCAGGCCCTTGAAGAGAGTGCGATTAACATCAAAGAAGCCACCGCAATTGATGTTCGATGGATTCATTTCGGTGGCACGCAAAAACATATTAATCTCTGTCTGGGCATCCGAGTTCATCCAGTTCAGCTCGACCATCAGCAGCTTCTTTTGGAAATTCGTGCGCACATTCACCGACGCATAGTGCGCCTCGTCGCAGATGTAGAAGAGCAGTCCAATGTTCCACAGCGCTGTGATGGTCAGCCCAATATCCTTGATGCCAAATCCCTCCGACAGCTGTGACAATAGCCCATAAATTGACAGCGTTATGATAAAGAACAAATAGAGACTCATGAATACAAATGTGTAGCAGAGAGCGTTGCCCGTGTCCCGGGTCAGCTTGCTCAGCCGCAGCCACAAGACCCGATAGTCTGCGACCATAGCGGCGGGACCAATGTGCTTTAACGCCTTCTGAAAGCGCTCGGCCAGCAGATAAGCGGTTGTGCTGATGCCCTCGCAGATGAGGAACCACCAGGCGCCCAGCATGGCCGTCAGATTGTCCAGTATGCAGTAGGGCACCACTTGATTGAGATTCAGATCCGACATGGTGATGTGTATGATGACCACCGACAGCACCGACAGTATGGGCAGCACTATGGCTATGTAGACGCCCTTCTGCCGCAGATTCAGCGGCAAACTGTGTCCCGAGATCTGATAATAGAGCACCTCAAAGTCATCCCAATCGTTGAACAAACGCGCTATCTTCTTGGCCTCCCACCACAGTATGGGTATGATAATGATGGGCAGAATGTTGACCAGAAACAAGTATGCGATGACCGCCTCCTCGAAGGGGCCGCTCAGCGAGCGCACAATGTGAATACGATTGTTGGCCACATAGCCGACATAGCACTGCCGACATTAGTAATAGCAATGATTAATACAGGGAAAACCCTTGTGACAACTTGTGGCCAACTCACCGACAGCAGCACGAAGAAAACCACGGAATAGAGAAACGCGCCCGAGTTCAGCGCAAACTTGGCACGAGCGGGACCACGGCGGACAATGGGCAGCACGCCGATGATCCGCAGAAACCAATTGACCGGTGCAATGTTGCGATAAAAAACATTCTATTAGACAAATTGCAAAATTTAAATTAATAAAGTTAATTGTCATTCACATAGTATTACTCACCGGTATAAAATCATTGCTGGTGGAGCCCACGGTGCTGACCGAACTTCTTTTGCCATTGCCAGGCGCCTGGTAACCGCTGTCCAAACGTTCAGCCAGCCCAATGGAATACTTTCTAACACCGTGCAGATAGGCCTGCGCATTCCCGCTGTTTATGGGCTTGGCATTCAGGAATACCGTGTCCGGTTTTTTGCGTCTATAGTAGCTGGCCATTGTTAACGAACTGTGAATCTTTTCGGACTCCATGCTTGGCTGGCGCCCTTAAGTTCCAGACACTGGCATTAAAAATGCATTTAACCTCGCCCTCTATTTGTTTCGCGTTGTTTACATTGCAAGAACAACTTGAGTTTCCTGTTGATTTCGTTTGTTTGTCTTCTGCATGCATTAACCTTAACCGTGTGTCCCAATTTCAAAATAATGTCAATGGCGCGCAATTCGCCCGAACCTCGTCAACTACGCCGTTTCACAACACTGATAATGCAATCGGTAAATTTGATACGGTCAAAATTATCGAAGCAGCGTCAAATTTATTATTATTATTAATTCTAATAATATACTAATAGAAAATGTATTTAAAATTTATGTTTAAATACACAGTTCATTTATTTAATGATCAGCAACTTTTGCTATTATTGCCATATACAAATTAATTAGGCTTCTACAATATAATTTAAATATACAAAACATGTATTAATGTTGAATTGGACAACAAAATGTACCTTGAATGTTCTTTAATCTAAATAAAAAAGCTACTTAAAAAAAGGTTATGATTTTTAAAAAATAAATAAATATCTTCTACAGTTTATATTAATATATTATTTGACGTAAAAAAGTATCTATTTGAAATTAAGCTTGCGGTCACACTGGTTGCAAAGCACATATTTCTAGAATTTTTGCAAGTTTAGCCGAATTCTTATTGTTGCTAACTGAGAGACACAGAACAGTCAAAATGGTCGATTACAGTAAATGGAAAAATATTGAAGTGAGTATTCAGATGCAGACGTGTCACAAATATATATAACGACAACGACAACCTCAATAATCGCCCAGATTTCGGACGATGAGGATGAAACACACCCGAACATTGATACGCCTTCGTTGTTCCGCTGGCGCCATCAGGCGCGAGTTGAGCGCATGGCGGAGTCCGAGAAGGAGCGGGAGGACATAAAGACGAAGCGCCAGAGTTATCAGGCCCGTCTGATCGACGTTAAGGAGCGTATCAGCAAGAAAGATGGCGACGAAGCAGCCCTAAAGGTAAATACATGTGATAAAGTCTCTTTCTTTTGAATCGATTACTCATCATCTTTTATGAACGTTATCGCAGAAAGAGTTGGAGAAGATTGAGAACGAGGGCAAAGAACTGGATCGGCAGGAAAACGAAATCCTTAAGAAGGACAAGAAGACGCCCTGGAACGTGGACACAATCAGCAAACCCGGCTTCGAGAAGACGGTCATCAATAAGAAGGCCGGTCGTAAACCCGACGAAAATCTGACGGAAGAGGAGCGCGAACAGCGCCTCAAACAGTTTGTCAAGGACAACGAGAAGCTGTGCAAGGAGTACGGCATGCTGCGCAAATACGACGCCTCCAAGCGTTTCCTTCAGAGCAATCTGCACTTGGTGTGCGAGGAAACCGCCAACTATTTGGTCATTTGGTCCATCAACCTGGAGATGGAGGAAAAACACGAGTTGATGGCCCATGTGGCACATCAGTGCATCTGCATGCAGTACATACTGGAGCTGGCCAAGCAGCTGGACGTCGATCCACGCGCCTGCGTCAGTTCGTTCTTCCAGAAGATTGAGCACTGTGGCGTCGAGTATCGCCAGCAGTTCGAGAGCGAAATCGAGGGCTTCAAGGAGCGCATTCAGAAGCGCGCGCAGGAGAAGATCCAGGAGGCCATGGCCCAGGCCGAGGAGGAGGAGCGCCAAGAGAATATGGGACCCGGTGGACTGCATCCGGCCGATGTGTTCGAAACGCTACCCGATGTAAGCTGTGGCAATTTAAATTAATTCAAAATATATTTAAATGTTTCTCTTGTTGCTTCTATAGGAGCTGAAGGCTTGCTTCGAGTCGCGTGACATTGAGCTGCTGCAGAAGACAATTGCCACAATGCCGGTGGACGAGGCCAAGTATCACATGAAGCGTTGCGTTGACTCTGGCCTCTGGGTGCCCAACGAAGCGGATGCACCATTCCTCAAAGAGGACAAGACCGAGGAGGCGGCTACTGGCAGTAAAACTGACGACAAGAAGCCGGAGGAGCAGGAAACTACCTCAAAGAAATCGGAAAAGAAAGAGGTGGAGAAGGAGGAGCCCATCTATTCAGGCGTCAGCACTGAGGATGTAGATTGATTAACCGTTGCTGATTAATGGATTTAATGCTTAAATTATAAGTCGTACTATATAATCATATAAACTACTCATTCGTTGACAATTGTAATCCCCTCCAACTCCAACTCCTCCTCAGCCATCATGCATTTCTGAGTCTGATTCCGAGTTCAGTTTGTATATAATTTGAGCCACAAATTCTCAGTACTCAGCACACTGAGCTTGAGATTTCAATAAAAGAAGACAAAACTATCAACGTATAAACTTATATAGTAAATTGATTATTGCAATGAATCGTCCAGAACTCGATTACTATGCGGTGCTGGACATGCCCCGCACAGCCAGCAAGGAGCAGCTCACCTTGGCCTATCGCCGCCTGGCAGTTCGTCTCTGTCCGCATCGCGACAAGAAGTATGAGCAGGACTTTGTGCCCTTGGCGCAAGAGGGAGTGCTGACGCATCTGTCGCCCATGGCGCAGACCAAACAATGGGCCTACATCAATATGGCTTTCGATGTGCTGGGCCACGAGCTGTATCGCGCGATCTACGATCGCTATGGCGAAGCGGGTCTCTTTGAGGGCGTCATGCTGCCCAATGGCTACTTTCCGCCCTATCAGTACCATGGCGATCACATGAAGGTCTACGAGTCGGTCTTTGCCAGCTACTCGCCGTATGCTAATCTCATTGATGCTGCCACAAATCCACCGAGTTTGTATGCGACCCGTGAGCATGGCATTGGTGTGAAGCACAAGGATGCGAACACAGAGCGCATCTTGCATCTGTCGCTGGAGGAGGTGCGCACGGGATGTGTGAAGCTGATGCACGTGTGGCGCCAGGAGATCGTCGATGTCAAGGAGTCGCGCCTCGAGAAGCGAAAGCATACGCTCCGGCTGAACATACAGCCGGGCACCACGGCGGGCACTCGCTACTGCTTCAAGGAGGAGGGCGATCGCTATCCCACCACCATTCCCGGAGACATCATCTTCATTGCGGCCGACAAACCGCATCCGCAGTTCGAGCGCCGCAACATGCATGATCTGGTCTATCGTCATAGCATTACGCTGTGCCAGGCGTTCGTCGGATTCATCTTCTTCGTGCAGACGCTGGACAAGCGCAAGCTGAAGATTGTCGTCAACGATGTGGTGACTCCGGGCTACCAGAAGATTGTGCCGCTTGAGGGATTGCCCAAGTGTCGCAATCTGGATGCCGTGGCGGCCATTAAGCATGCCAATAAGCGATTCGACGACTTTGGCGATCTCATCATAGAGTTTGAATGTAAGTTGGTAAGAAAAAACAATCTCTAAACACTTAATGAACGTTTTTTTTTTTAGATAAATTTCCAAAATACTTGACATCAGAAATGAAGACGAAGACGCGCCAGTTCTTTGATGAGTTCCAGAAGCTGGAGCAAGCGTTGGAGGACAAGGAGAAGGAGCACATGTCGTGATTTGTTTGTGTTATGTTTAATTGAATGCAGTAATAAACAAAAATTAGCAGTGGTTCAAAGCTAGCAACATTTTCATGTATGGCGCGCATTCACAATAGCATACCGTTTTGGTATTATTTTTGGTATATTCCATATTGGTCACACTGAGTTGCATTCCCATGGGCAACTATAAGAAATTTGTTACTTCGTTGCAGCGATAGCAACGGTGCTGAGTAGCTAAAAATTAAACATAATTAAAAATAAAAAGGAAACGAAACATTAACTAAAAAATGAATACGAACACAAATAAGTCTTCAATACTGTGAGCAAGCAGAGAATAGCTTTAAAGTGCATTTAAATCGATGACTTCGTTGCTGCAATGGAGTTATCGATTTGTGGCCACCTCTAGTGGGCAGCTAAAAATCACACAGCCTAATTAAAAAATAAAAAACAACGAAACGCGAGAACAAAAGCAACAAATAAGACGAAAACCACGCAACCGAAAAACAAACAAGTCTCACTTGCTGTTTGCTGAAGCTGAGCAATCAAAGATTAGCTGAATTGCCAGCAAACTACTATTGAGGCTGCATAATTGGATTACTGACAACGCGACACGCCCCCCGCCCACAACGGAAATAACGCAATTTGCAGCGTTACGCTTGACTGCAAAGTGGAAGCAGTGAAAGAAGCAGTTGGGGCCAGTTGACCGCACCCACAACACAATACACAACATAGAAAATGCATTTAAGTGCAGATATTTCGAGTGCTTTGCAGCAAATCGAGGCCGTGAAGAAGGGCATCGATGAGAGCGACGATGCCAAGCTGCAGCTTCAGACTACGGAGAGTCTCAACACCATCTTGGGCATCCTGACAGATCCTGTGTTTCGCACCATCGCCCATGTGCAGGAGTCGCTCTACGAGCTGGGCATCCAACTGGGTCAACATCCGTCCATGCTGCCCAATGACTTTGACATCGATGTCTCCGGGAATCTGGTGCTCAGCCTTAACGGCGGCGATGTCATGTATGATTCCTCCTCGGCACCCGCCAGTCCAGACAAATCCACGTCCACTGCAGGTGACCTAGAAGCGCGTCCACAAAGCCAGAACTCCAAATCCGCTGCCAATGCGGATTTATATGCCACGGATTACGCGCAGATTCAAGCAATTGAGCTGGTCAACGATGGCACTGGCTTGGGATTCGGCATCATTGGCGCACGCAACTCGGGCGTGATTGTCAAGACGATACTGCCAGGTGGCGTCGCGGATCGCGATGGTCGCCTAAGGTCTGGCGATCACATTCTGCAGATTGGCGACGTTAATCTGCATGAGATGGTATCAGAGCAGGTGGCCGCGGTGCTGAGGCAGTCGGGCACGCATGTGCGTCTCGTGGTGGTGCGTCCCATCGAGCAGACGCTGCCCACGCCACAATACGCCTTGGAGCCGGGCAGCGCTGTGGTGCCCACGCGTGTTTTGGTTGATCCCGCCGAGCTGGAGCGCTATTTGATATCCACCGGCTACCCGGAGATCTTTGGCGAGAGCTCGACGGCTTCGACGCCACAAACCACCACGGAAGACGACCGTTTCGTGTATCGCGGCGAGACTTCGTTGCTCATTGATCCGAGCATTGAGCTGGAGGAGCTGCTGGCATTGCCCGAGACGGAGAAGCTGCAGGTGGAGCTGAAGAAGGACGCCAACGGGCTGGGCATCACCATTGCCGGATACGTGTGCGAAAAGGAGGAGCTGTCAGGCATCTTTGTGAAGAGCGTCTCGCCAGGCTCCGCGGCGGATTTGAGCGGACGCATTCGCGTCAATGATCGCATTATTGAGGTGGATGGACAGTCGCTGCAGGGCTACTCCAATCATCAGGCCGTGGAGCTGCTTAAGAAGTCCGGTCAAGTGGTAAACCTGCGACTCGAGCGCTATTTGCGCGGTCCCAAGTACGAGCAGCTGCAGCAGGCTATTGCGGCGAATGCCAACGAGAAGCTGCCGAACAGCAGCACACCTGGGACGCCCAGCCGCGCTCCCTTGCCCACGCCCACAGCTGCCATGGAGCTGGAGGATGAAACGCTGCCGGCGCCCGAGGCGTTCATGATGACAACCCCGCCTTCCAGCTCCTTGGCTACTACAACGACGCTGAGCAGCTTTGGCGCTGGTAAGCAGTTGGTCGCAGTGCGTGATTCATTGGAGGGCACAACAAAGATTGTGCCCACTGAAGTGGTGCAGCTGGCGGACAAACAGGAGGTGAGTCTTCCGCTCTCTTCACTTTATTCCCTGCTTAATACTCTCCCTTTCCAGCCCGCCAAGAACGTCAGCTTGATCACGCGTCACAAGCATTACACGGAGCCGGAGCTGAGCGAGGAGCTGGAGGCGGACATTGTGCGCAAGTGGCAGAAGATTGTGGGTGCCGACATGGAGGTGATTGTGGCGCAAATCAAAAAGTTTGCCGTAGGCGGCTTGGGCATCTCCCTGGAGGGCACTGTGGATGTCGAGGGCGGCCGCGAGGTACGTCCCCATCATTATATACGCTCCATACTGCCCGAAGGCCCAGTCGGCGTCAATGGCGTGCTGCGTTCGGGTGACGAGCTGCTGGAGGTGAATGGCGAACGTTTGTTGGGCATGAACCATCTGGAGGTGGTGGCCATTCTAAAGGAGCTGCCGCTGGATGTGCGCATGGTGTGCGGACGCAGCAAGCTCAATACGCTGCTGCCCTTCTCCGACGACACCCTGAAGAAGCTAAGCAATAACTTTGAGAATCTGCTGCCAGCCAGCGATCGTCTCGTCAAGGCCAAATCCGATGGCAGCTTGGCTACCGCTGGATCCGTTGCCGATGCCGACAATGTGGCTGTGGCTGCTGCATCGTTCAACAAGCTCAAATCACGTTCGCTGGAGCCGCTCACAGGGCTGGCCATGTGGTCATCGCAGCCCCAGATCATTGAGCTGCTGAAGGGCGATCGCGGTTTGGGCTTCTCCATACTGGACTATCAGGATCCCTTGGATTCGAACGACACCTTGATTGTTATACGCTCGTTGGTGCCTGGCGGCGTTGCCCAGCTGGATGGCAGATTGATACCAGGCGATCGTCTGTTGTTTGTCAACTCCATCAATCTGGAGAACGCTTCGCTGGATCAGGCAGTCCAAGCGCTGAAGGGAGCGCCCAAGGGCGTTGTGCGCATCGGTGTCGCCAAGCCGCTGCCCATGACGGACAACTCGCTGAAGGCGTGCAGCAATGCGAGCACCACCAGCGAGGAGACGCTGGAGCAGCAGCAGCCATCGCCGCCAGCTTTGCCCACAGCAGCGCCGCCACCGGCGCCCATTGAGGCCAAGGGGCCAGAACCCGATTTGATACCCGACTGGCGCAATTGAATTGATGTTATTTAATGATGTAGTTGTCCCGCATTCCGAATCTTGAACGCAATATTTTCGCATTCCAATTTTAGTATTAGTCGTGAATTTAATTGTACTTAACTTAATGCCTAAATAAATTATATATGCAATTCGTTTACAAAAGTTTAAACTATGTACACAATGTGAATTCCGATGAGTATCCTTGTTAATCCTGCTCCTGACTTTGTCGGGATTACTGCACCCGATTCAACTGGCGTTCGATGCGCATGTAGTTGCGCCGCGAGAGTACACGATCTCGGGCATAGCTCGCCAGGTAGGTGAGCACGCCCAGCACAAAGGTGAAGAGCTCGAACTTAAGGAAGTTGCGCTGTTCAATCAACGCCACGCGATCACAGCTTTTGGTCACGATTTCGCCGCTCTGGCAGCGCAACAGCTCCTTGTAGTGTGTCTGTATGCAGACGCCGAGGCTGCGGCTGACGATGTCGAAGTCCGTGCACGGATGACACTCCTGGACAACGGTGTAGGGCTCGTGTCGCCAGCACGTCGAGTTATTTTCAATCACAAACTGTTGGCTGCGACGACGAGCGACGCCGCCCTCGGCTGCGTAGCGTGATTCCACAATCAGCACTAGGATGGTGACTAGCGTGAGGGCGCCCAGGCCCAGCACCATGTGATGCCGTTGGCAGTTCTCGAGCATTGTTTAAAATTAACTAATTGTAAAATGCAACTTGCGAGTTGTGTTTTGTGTCCGTGATTTAACAGCTGATTTACTCAGGGATGCACAAAATGAGTCATCTGTACTTGGTTAGTATCGACACCATTTGCACGCAGAGTGTAGCAATGCTGTTATTGCATAACAATGTAGTAAAATGCAGTAAATATAATTTTTTCATATTTAAATGCAAATGTTTGTGTTATGAAATGTGTAAATATTTGTAATTTATGAGTACTTTCGCACAATAGGCATTTGTACTTGGTATCGCTGCACGCGATGCATCGATAGGCGTGTATCGATAACAGTGGCTGTTTACGAACAAGTAAAACATGCAAATGGCAAGGAAGGGACAGAGACCAAAACAATTACGAAGATAGCCCCCAAAGAGAAACGTGGAAAATTTATGAAAAACTGTGAAAATTGTGTGGTGGCGCATTGAAAATGGTGCTGCGATCGGGAATTATAATTCCATTTCAATTTCGCGATACTAAGAAGCTGCTCATGATTGGCGTGCCCGAGGAGAATCGCAATTTGAACATATGGGACTTGAAGAATGTTGGTAAGCTTTTTTGTGGCTCGCAGCAGCAGAGGAGGCGCAGCTGCAGGTGTTGCTGCGGGGGCGGGGCAAGGCGGGGAGGTCAAAAGCAGCGCACGCTGCTGGCCTCAGGCCCAGGCCCAGGGCAGGTCGTTAAACTTAATTGCCTTTTAGAATATGCTGCGAATGTATCTGTGTGTGCGATTGTGTTTGTGTGCGTGTGCAACAGCCCACAAAACGTGTGTGGAACGAAATAACATAAACTGGACTGACTTTTGTATTGAATTGTTTGCAGTGCGCGCCGCATTTGGCATCTACAATTTCGAGTTTCGCAACAAAAAGATCGGCTTCAACATACCCGATGAGCTGCTGCTGCATTATCTGGCCCAACGGCACGACCTCACCAATTTCGTTATAGAAATCAGTCAAGGTAAGTGATATATATTAAGTACATATATAGCCGCGTTAAACACCTAGCGTTTAAGACAACCCAAACTGATTAACCCAATTTTGGACACATATAATTATATATGTGATATGTATCAGATATAGAGATCTGTGTGTATATAGACGCGGCAACCGTAAACGTGCTTTGCTTGTAAGTCCCTGCCAATTGCAATTGTAATAAAACTCGCATTGAAAATGCTTCCTCTTGCAGCCCTAGACGATGGCCATGCCAAGGAGCTGCTCTCCTACGAGCCCTCCTGCTCGATGGTTGCCCTCAAGCAGCAGCAGCAGCAGCAACAACACCAGCAACAGCAACATCAGCCGCAACAGCAACACCATCATCCGCACTCACATCCCCATCCGCATCCACATCATCATCAGGTGCCACTGCCGCAGCGCTCCAACGAGAGCGCGAGTCACACTCACGAGTATGTGACCAGCGGGGCAGCTGCAGCCACGCTGCCAGGCTCGCAGCCCAATTCGCCGGCGCTGGGCGTGTGCAATGAACCCGTCGATTCGCCGCTGGAGCACGCCAACAATTCCAGCTCGGATCATGCGGACACGGCGCAGAAGCTGCGCATTGCCCAAAGCTATGCGGAACGGACACCCGAATCGTTAACGCAATCCATCGATCCCATGGACATAATACCCAAAGCCGAGTCTGAGTCCGAGGTGGAGCGTGCGGCGCGTGCGGCACGCTTTCAGGTCAGGGAACATCAGCAGCAACAGCAGCAGCAGCAGCGCCAACAGCAGGAGCAGCAGCATGCCCAGGCATTGCAGCAGGAGGCACAGGCGCTGCAGCATGTGCTGCCAAGCCAGCAGTTCTTCACCAACTATGCGCACAGTCTGCCCTCCATGACGGCACCAAACCCTTCCCAACAGCCGCCTTACACGCCCGGCCTGATGAGTCGCTTTAGAAGTGAGTATGAGAGTGATCAAATATATAATATCTATTATAAGTACAATTTTTTCATGTGCAATTGAACGACTAGAAATATCTATACATATACAATTCTTTGTCACTATTGACTGACTGACTGAACTATGAGAGATAAGAGTTATGATACTACAATTTGTAAACTACATAGTTTACTACATTTGAACATGTTGCATGATCCAAATTCCAAATCATTTGTAATTAGAAATTATAATTACGACATTTGATCGTGGAAATGTTTTTTTTTTTTATTTCAACTCGAACTATTTCAGAGTTTTCAGTTAAATTAAACAGATATTTTAACCAGTGCTTTTTATAGCTTACAAACATATTTTAATATTATTTAAAAATTTTGTGTGTCAACCTGAATAGCATTATATAAATTGTTCACTTTGATATCGACTACGGAAGTATCAATAACAATACAATAATGTGGCCAAGTATATATATAAATTTGTTGTACTTAAGTCGGAGATATAAATTTGAATATTATATACGATTTCAAGTTGTTCAATTTACTATTTAGACTTTATTTTGTTCTTTGTTCTTTCGCGAGTAAATTGTAAATTCTTGTTAATTACTTTGCAGAACGTGGCGAACGCATGTCCAAGGACCAAAAGGAGCTGTATGTCAAATTCTTCGAGGATAATCCCTGCATGTTGTCAAACCATCGTCGTCACGACGGACTCACCGAGCCACTCTGGGCCAAGCTGGCGCATATGTTAAACAGTGTGCCGCAGGGCGCGGTGAAGAACGTGGAGGATTGGAAGCAAACGTTCGATGCCTGGCGTTATCGCATCTTCATGTACACACGCTACAACTCCAAGCTGAGCATGTCGGAGACGAGTGATCCCAAGAACTTTAAGCCGCTGACAGCCACCGATCAGAAGGCGTATGCGATGTGGACCAGTCACAAGCACATTGCGCCGCCGGACTACGAGAAAATGGATATGTTTGTGCCGCTGGACGAGAGCACGACGGCGACCAACAGCTACGACTATTGAGCCAAAAAGCCCCGGGACACCAGTGCAAAACAACAAAGAGAAAACACGTTTAATTCGACGACGACAACGACGACGACGACGATGTTGATGGTCATGATGATAATGATGATGATGATGATGTGTACTTTAACTAATACTAAGCGCTAAATACAATATGTTTAAGAAAACATAAAATCAAACACGCTGTTTCCATCGTAGTCGTAGCTTTAAGTTAATTATTGTCGTTGTTCTTACCATGTCTAATTGCCTTCTTGTTGCTTACAGTGTACGACGTCGCCTTGGAGAGTTATGTACTGCATCCGCAGTGTCGCTGTGGCGCACAGAAACTGCTGAATGAATCGCCCACGCCGGAGGAGCCAACAAACTTGTGCCAGACGAACAGTGTCATCGATGCCGCTCCCTCCACGTCCAACATAGCGTTGACCAGCTGCGAGGATGACGAACAGGAAAGCATGAAGTATCGCATTGATAAGGCCAGCAGTGGAGCAGCGTCTGCTGAGCTAGGCATGCCTGCCTATGAGCCGTGTTCGCCGAAAATGGACTATGAAACGCAGGATGAGCTGCCGGATTCGCCGCACTCGCAACACCAGCAGCAACAGCTGCAGCAGGTGCCAATGGTGTCGTTGCCACCGCCGCCGTCCTCACACCATCAGCATCACCATCAGCACGAGGAGGAGCAACAGCAGCTGCTGCAGGATCGCATTCAGCACGAGTTCTTGCTGCAGCAGCAGCATCAGCATCAACACTTACAGCAACAGCATTTGGCGTTGCTGCAACAACAGGAGCAGCAGCAACAACAGCATCAGCAGCAGCAACAACAGCAACAAGGCGTCAACATGGCCATTACAGCAACGGGCACAAACAACATTCGACGTAAGTGGAACTTATCGCTGAAAAGTATGCTATATTAATTCAATTAAATACCCCAACAGAACGCAAGGAACGCATGTCCAAACGGCAAAAGGAATTGTACGTGCACTTTCTGCAGCAACATCAATTTATCAACGATCATCGACGCAACGATCCTGTGCTCGATCCCTACTGGCTGAAGCTGGCCAATCTGCTGAACGCTGTGCCGCAAGGCGCCGTGAAGCATGTGACGGAATGGAAGCAAACCTTTGATAATTGGCGCTATCGGATCTTTCTCTATGCGCGCTACAACTCCAAGCTGCAGGACGAGGAGGCGCAGAATCCACGCAACTTTAAGCCGCTGACGCGCACCGATAAACAGGCCTATAATATGTGGATACGTAATTCGGATACGGCGCCGCCGGATCTGGATAAAATGCGCAATGTATTCTGCAACATGGAGGAGAGCACCACGCACCAGGACTAGAAGAATGACTTCTGAGGAGACGTTTTCACAAATTGCCATTGTCGTAGTCTATAAGAATTGGTTTTTTTCATTTTTATATTTTACTATTTGTTTTCGTGTTAAATGTGAGTGTTTTTGTATATCTGAAAATTTATTTCGCCTTTTCGTTGTTACGCTAATATACATAAATAAGAATGAAAATATTGATCCATTTTTACATCCCTTTTGTAAGTGGAACCTTGAACTTTAAGATGTAAGATATGAGTATGTAATTTTTCAGCGAAGTTGACAAACTCCTTTCGATTCGATCGATTCGACTGCAGCGACTTTTTGCACATTGTACATATGTTTGTACTTCCCTATCTTAGAAACATGTATCAAGATCTAGACACCTACGTCTGGGTCTCTTATGCGTTGATTAATTTGCTGCCCCCGGGGCGTACAGCATCCAATCTGTGGGTACTTGTCGCACGAGCTTCGATTGCTGCTGCTGCTGTTCGAAACTAATCCGTTGATCATTAATTAACTGTTCAATCAAATCCGATACACTCAATGTCGGTCTGTCTGTCGACTGTCGTTTTGGTGCTGCAGAGAACGCTCTGGGCTCTGACGGGATTATTGGTTACTTACTCCGACACTTGAAACAAAAGTTCTTACATACATTAAACAATAATTTCATCTCTTTCAATCACTTAAGCCGGTTGCTCATTGTCTGAATAATTTAGTGACTTCTGATTACTTTTATTTATGGCATTTCTTGCTGTATGTATGAAATTGCATTTAATTGTGCGCAAAAAGCAAAAGACAATAATGTAGTAAGTATTGTGGAAATCGTGTTTATAAATAAAACACAAATGTGTTTGTTACATAAATTAATAACTTAAATGGGCAGTGCTGATACCTCGTCTAATCGACTGTCCCATTGTCTGTCTGTCTGCCTGTCCGTTTGTCGAACAGTCTGACCGTTATCTTCAGCGCCAATTGCCATTACTAATAAAGATAAATGATTGTGCGCTCATTAAAAAATGTTCGAAGGCATTGAGCCAGGTTATTGGCTGTTTGCTGTTTGTTGCTGGCTGTTGGCGATTCTGTGACTATTCACTTTACTTTTGCGACTTTTGCGGTTCTCAGTGAGGCTGTCATGTTATATCCACATCCATACGATAACTGTAGCATTCAGTCAAGCGTTCAAGATCAATACGAATACGTGTGTTCTCGAATATTATTTGCATACATGGCTTTCAGCTCAGCTTCGATCGGATCGGATTGGATCGGGGAGCTTGTAGGCCGTGCCAGTTGACAGCCTCAACTGGGTGGCGTTCGATTTATAAGTTATGACAGGCCGCGGAAAACAATGCAACGAGTAGCTCAAGTAGCTGCACTTCATGCATAAAACATGATCAAACCTTATATATAGAGCACAACACAAATTGATGGAGCGATCGGCGAGATAAAGGACAGTCCAAAGTTAAACTGAATCGGAAGACTGCTTTACGATCACTTAGCTAATAAAAAGCAATTTATAATTTATGTACTTTTTAATTAGTTAAATTGATAACAAGTGCGCGAACTTGCTTTACATGCAAATATTAATTTCAAGACTTGTCTGCAGCCTTGCTCAATCTTAAAGTAGCAAAAAATGGTTATAAATTAGCCTGTCACTTTCAATAGTTTACAAAATTACCATCAGATTATTACGCCTCGAAAAATTCTCCCACACTCTCTAAATCCGAAAAAATACTTACGAAAAAATGGGAGGAAAAAACTGCTGGCAGCAGAATGGTAGCTGCCACTTGCTGCCACTTGTTGCAACCCACAAAATCATCAGATCAATCATAAATACGGGGCGAACAGCAACAAATAAAATGCTGTATAAAAACGATAAAAACACCATAAATGCGATTGAGATCTTTTCGTAAGACCTGTTTCCAATCCAATCCCCCGCCCCAAGATAGATACCAAGAGTACTATGTTCGAGTACTCGGTGGATAGCAACTTGTCAAGCCTGGGCGATATAAGCAGACAAGTCTGTTGATTTAGTATTGGAACAAATACATAATTGCAAAAACTTGTGTATGCTAATCGATCGTCCGCTTTGATTGATACGCCTTTATATTATATTTACATTTTAATTACGACATTTTAAGTGCCCTGAACCTGAACTACATATGTACGCGACATGAATACTCTGAATGAACAATTCAATTTGAATGCCTTTTTCGGAAGTGGTAGGAAATTCAATTGTGAACATAAAACTGGTGATTGCCTTTGAAATTCTTGAGCAAATTTACACAAATTTATTGAAGAGGTGAAATGAGTATTAACGTTATAAATTTGTTGGATTTGCATTTAATACTTTTGTGTGTTTTTGTGTTGAGTCATTGGCGCTGCTGCGATGATATCATTGCGCTGTACTTATTTGTTCAAGTAAAATATGTTGCACATCGAGAATGCTGAGATGCCAATAAACGGCGAGGCGGCAATTAAGTGCACAACAAGTTGATCTCTCACTTATCGCCCGATAATCGCCATTAGCCCATTTCCAATGTCGCTCACGTAATGGAGTAGGCCTACTTGTTATGCCTTGGTTAAGACTTGGTTGGCTAAAAGAGGTCAGGGATATTGAGGCAATTGCGTGTTCACATGTGCGACAGCTTAAGAGAGCAATGGCCTGGTGGCGAACAGTTTTTGGTATCCTGTCGGACGGGTTCATCAATTCATTTGTCCATCATTAACATATTCGAGTACATCAACGTACATACTACATATGTTTAACGAAATTCCTGATGTAATTTGTTGCCGTCGTCGCTGGCACGTTTTGTCATGCTAAAAATACAGCATGCGCTTGCTTGGCTTAATTAATAAACAATAAATAAATTTTATATGCTCGCCCACCTTTCATTAACCAAATGCAAATGAGACAAAAAGCACATCGCCAAATGTCTCAGCAACATGTCCAGCCGGAAGCTGCCCTAGCAACATTTTAGCTGCAGTCGTGAAAAACCCGCTTTGGCAACAATGAAAAACCAAAACAAAAAAAAACAAAAACATACTTAACTCACAGCCGAACTGAACTGGTCGGCAACATCGGTGTCGGCTCGTGCTTCGGTCGTCTCTGAAACCAGCTGATGCACAGCGACGGCATCGGGAGACCTGCGACTGAGACTTTGTGCTGATGCTACCACATTTGCTGCTTTCAGTGTGGCCCGTGTCTCCAATGTGTTTTGTCACGCTTTAAGCGCTGCCCTCGGTAACAAAAACAACTCCAACTCCAACGAACAAACATCGAACATCAATAGCAGCAAACATAATTAAACAAAGTATGTGCGAACAGTGTGAACTGAAAAAATCAATATTAAATAATAAAAATGAGAAAGATAAAGTTGCATGCAAATGGTGTTAATTATGGCAAACACACAGACAGTTGTTCTACTTGAGTGCAGTGCAAAGAAAACCAAAAAATGACAAAAACGTTTAAACAATAAGTCGAAAGACATAAAAATTCCTTGCCCAAAGCCAAACAAATGACTTAGGCAACAAACTTGCGTGCAGTTATGCTGCCATTGCCCGTAGGCAGACAGGCAGGCGGCAGCCAGGCAACCAGGCGACCACAGCCCAAAAACACAAAACGCAAAAAAATAGAAGAAAAATTGAAAAGAAACACTCAACTGCTGTCAAAGCCGTGTTAAATTTATGCAAATAAATAAATCAATGCAAGCCAGAGAGCCTGAAAAGGAGGCGTTGTTGTCGTTGCCGTTGTCGTCGTCGTTGTCGATTTTTCACTGTGTTGCACGCACAAAACCAAAAAAAAAAAAAAAAAAACAAAGTTATTACTCGTAATCATATTTGCAGTTACCGCCTCAAAACATTGTTTGTGCCGCATTTTAAGGCCGCATAAATCACATATGCAAAAGTCGCCCACCAACAAAATGGAAGGGTAAAAGTTAACACCATAATTGTTACTAAATTCAAATATTTAACAACTAAAATCATATTCGTGCAAAGCTGAAACGCCTTGAAATGAGATTTTTAAAGGCCTTAAGTAGCAATTCATTTACTTAGACTCCAACTCGAACTCCGACTGCGACTTCGACTCATAGCCGTAGTTATGCTGTTTATGTGCCGGAAACGTTTGCTCAAACTTTGTAGATAATTGCCAGCACTTACAGTAGGTACTCGAACATAAAGTCTCTTCTTGGCCTGTAATGTGCTAACTAATCTAATGGCTGTAAATGCAAATCGTAAAAGGAATTCGTTTAGAGAACTGGAAATGTCAATCAAGCATCATCTGGTAAAATGCAAATCTGTCAATTAAAACTTATTCTAGTTCTGTTTACTTGTTGCACTTGGCACTTTGCATGAACAAGTTGTGAATTAATTAAAACATTAACGCATCTTAAACAAACTAGTTTATCGAGAATATAAACTAAGTCCAATAAGGTCACATGCAATTTTACACCTTAAGCACGTCTCTCAGCGAACTTTATAGGGCCATAAAGATTTAACTCAGGGATATGTCTTATTATCGAAGGGGACCTCAACGACTAAAGTGCTAAAATATTGCTCTCTCTACATTGTCACGTTTTTTGTTTGTGTTTTTTTTTGGCTCCAAGCGTGACATGGCCAGACATCATTCTGCTGTTTAGCGGCATTTAAAGACTCTCGGAAATTTACGATGCCAATTTTCGAGAGACTCGGAATCGCCGGCACTTTAAATGCGTGGCATGTGCGCACTTTTGGCTGCATTTGCGACACTGAAAGACCAAAAACAACAACGAAAAACACAGCCGACAACAAGTACAATTCAGACCAATTTAAAATTACTCGCACTTTTAAATTTAAAGTCGTTGAGCGAACAACAAAAAATCAAATTGTCATTTAAATTGTTATTTACGCAGCCGATGTCGACGATGTCAACGCCAGGTTGCTAGCCAAAAAACAAAATATAAATGCTTGACTAGGTCAGTTTGTTGGCGTAAAAAACGTGGTTTATTATCAGGTGTCATTTCGTTTGAGATCTATTGACGAACGTTTGCAATCGAGTCAGCTGAAAATTGTCAGCGTCACCAACGCAAACAATCGGGGCGCCCAATCGGAGTCACATTCACTGTGGCAGTAGGGTTCAGTCTCAATCTCAATCTCAGTCCCGACCAGATTGTTGGCCATATTGCATAATGAGTGCGGACAGTTTCATTTGATACTGCTTCAAATCAGATTTGATTTGATATTGTCATCCATTCAATATGCGAACAATGCCGCGCGTCTACAATTACACATTAGTTGAAGTCCGACTCCGACTCCGAGTCCGAGTCCAAGTCCGAATCCGAATTCGCATCCAAATCGGAGTTGGTGTCCGAGTCTGAGTCTCAATGAAATTGTTTTCATAACTAGCGGCAGCTGTGTGCAGTGTGAAGCTAATAGCAATCATTATAAACATCTCGAATAGAGGACATCCACTGTGTGTTTGCAACTTTAATTCATATCAAATGCCAAATAATTGCAACGACAGCGACCCTCAAAAGGCAACTCGATTACTCGATTATGCGTTGAACAATGAATGAATTCGAATACATATTGAATAACACAACAACTACATTTCAAATATTTACAGCAAAATCGGCTTAGAAGTTTTAATTTTCATTCAAAGTTTTCAATTACAAACAACAAACAACAAAAAAATGGTAAGTTCAACCACAATCATTTCACTTTCTCGACAACAAATACATATTATAAATACTAATTACGATTATAATAAGTTTTTTTTAATATCAAAAACTACTGCAACTTTAACAATAAATAAATCAAAATAAAATATGTCCTTATAATTAAGACTAAGCTCGCGCAGCTTTATTTAACAGGATTTGTGTCCCTAACATTGCATTTACATAACGCTGACCAACTTGGTATCAGGAGAACTAAAATATATTTACATATATTTTAAGCAGCGCATGTAGTATTTTAATTGATAATTTATGGTGAACTCGAACTGGGTGCAAACGGCTGCTAAACAGAGCAGAGTATGAGCGTTTGTGAATGTATAATTACTACTTGCTTACGAGTGTTTGAGTGTACTCATAAGCGTGTGCATGCTCTGTAATGAATCGGCATTTCTCACACTTTACATTTAAATATTTAATAAGCTCAGCCACACGATCTGATTAAATTAGCAGGCGCAACCACAAAAATAAAAAAAACAAAACAAAAACTGTCACACATGGCGACGAACGATGTGCATAAATCTTGATGAGAAGAAGGCAATCTCACAATCACGAAATGAAGCAGAGGCAAAGTTGGAACAGGCATTGCCACAGCATACGAAAAATGCTATAAAATTTATGAGTATATCTCGTCATCACACCGGACTAATCAATGACTCTGCTCTAGGCTTATGTGTATCATGTTTTGTGCTCGGCTTTACAAGGGTATTCAAACATTTTCAAGTTTTTATTTGTAGTTGTTGTGTTTTGTTTTTTTGCTGCTGCTGCCAACAATTGACTGAAGGCAATGACCCACAATTGTTGTTGTTGCTCATTGTTTGCAATATTCTTTGCTTGGCTTGTGTCTACTTTTGTATGTTCATTTTGTGCTATACCGTTAAACAATGAGAGAAGCTTCTGTCGATTTATTGACATTGTCGCTGGTTCGTGTCTTAAGTCTTTTGTTTTGCACCTCTTCTTTTCACCGGAAACGTGTTTGTACTCTTGGTGAAATCAGCGTCATTAATTGTCAATAATGCACAATGAGCAAAAAAAAAAAACAAATGAATCTCAGCGTATATTTTGTGCAACATCATTCGAGTAATTAACGTTTCATCTTCGTTAATTGAATTTTGTTTAGCTTATTTTTGGGCAATTTGTTGTCGATTTGCCCGCATAATGAAACATGCTCGTTATATGCAATTTATGTGTGCGTTTAATCTTGAAATAACTTCCTCGAATCAAAAGACGATTAGATTAAGTAATTTGCTGATGATTTTGAAATGGAATTTAATTTATGAAACGCTTCACACTCCTATCTAAATGCCATTAAATATTTCTATCCACATGCAACACAATTTGTCGGCCAATTAAGTTATGGGAACGAGTCGAATTTCAATGTCTATTGTGATGCTAATTTATGTTTATATGCGAGACCTGCGATTGGCTAACTAAATATTACCATGTAATTAGAAATATTTATGTTTTTGTTTTCGGTATTTATGATGATTGAATTGTCTTGACCAAAACACACAAATAAAATTCAAAATTGAAAATGAATAAATGCATAAATGCTCATGCAAATTCGTTAACGAGTTTGCATTTGAAATGAATCTGTTATGCAAAATTTGCAACGTAAATTATGCAAATTACCGAGGGAGTTTGTTTATATTGTTTTGTGGTTTGTTTGTTTTAGAAACATGTTAGCCCGCCTCGAATCAATAATACTCGGCCAAATCGAATGCAACGTTTTTCAATGGGCAGGCAATTTAGTTAACGGTAGCACGTTGACCTCTTGGCCAGTTATGGAAGCGAGATATGCCATCGATGCTGAAAAAAAAAACTGAAACTGAAAACTCATAACTGCACTGTGGGCTATTTCATTGTGCATTGAGCAGCCTGAAAGCACTTTGATTTATTTATTTATTTTCCATTTTCACAACTACACAAAATTCCAGACAGACGTCGAAAAGTTCAAACAGTTAAGTGCCTGACAGGCATTAACTTTTCGGTTTGTAACCGCTGATTAGCAGTTGCTCTTGTTGCTGTTGTCGTAGTTGCGTTGCAGATTTATGATTAGCGCCCAGTTAGCCTCGCAGCAGCAGCAGCAGCCACAACAATAATAAGAAGCACACAAAAAAAAAAGAGACGCAGCGCAGTGCCCTACTCAAAATGCAAGTTATTATGCTTTGAAGGTTTTTTGCGAAATGGTTACGCCCCCGAATGCCACAAATTCAATGAGCCTCGCTGATATCGCGTCGGCCAATCAGACCGACTGACAGACGGAGCTGCAACAAAATGTTGCAATTTATTGAATATTGATGCTGCAGTCCAGCCAGAAAGAATTCTGATTACATTTTTTTTCTATAGTAATTAATTTTTGACACGCCACTTGCATGTTGAGCACTAAAGAGAAACCCACCACGGAGGTCAAGTTTACAGCAGCCTGGGAACAAAATAGAACCAGTCACATACATATAGTATAGAGATTCATCTGAAGGAACAGCATTGAGCTGTCTTTTGGGGCTGAATGGATTTCAAATTTCATTAACCCCGATTGGGACGGACAAAAAAAATATGCGCATTAATGGGCAACGTAATTGAAATCAACATGATGTCTATTTATTTTCATTATTAAATTTCGCTTATTTGTTCGTTTATTTGGCTGATTGACTCCCACGTATTTTTGCTGTTTGCTGTTTGACTTTTGCCATTGCAAATCACTTTTTGGGCATCAATACTTTTAATCTCACAAATACTTACGAATGTATTAATATAAAAATTTATTTATTATTCTTTTGTTAAGCAAATACGCATTCGTTTGGTCGGTTGAGTCTTATAAATAGCCTGGGAACATGCTGGCAATTAATCAAAGTGCATAAGCACATTTTTATTTGGCGGCGATTTGATTTCGGTTTAGTCTGGAATGTGTGCAAAAATTGATGGATGGCTCTCCGCTGGAATAAAGGTCTTGGGGTATTTATCGAAATTATCTGCTGGGAGCAGAGTCGCAGATGAGTTGGCTATAATTTCGAAGCTGACATTCTAAAAACGTAAGGCTTAGAAATGAATTGTACTCGAGTGGAGATAAATTCGATGCCAATCAACTATCACAGTTCAAGCATCTTCTCGAGTATGCGATACACGACATCGATACCAGCTCGATCGCCATCTTCAACACATTTCTGAACCGAATACATTCGAAAAATGCCCCACAAGGTTGCTTGCCGTGTGTCGGCAACTAAACTGCAAGTGAGACTTGAATTATGGCTAATACTTGGGGCTAGCTGACGAGGAAGCTGTGTGTGGAACAATGTTGTTTCTGCTACAGATTCGAGTACACTTCGAATGCAACGAACCGTAACTGAAGCTGTAACTGAAACCGAAAACGAAACCGAAACCAAATCAAAATCAAAATCCAAATCCGAAAACCGATCAATGACTAAGACCAAAGGCGAGACCTATGCCAAAAATAATTCGAACAAATGTTTCAGCTGTTAAAACATGAAACTTGTTTCTTGTCTTCTTGGCGTTGTTGTTGAGTTAAGTTGCGCCTTCAAAATTGGCCAACATTAAGCTGTGACAAATGAGCGCAGCCGACAAAAATGAAACCAACTACCAAGAAACAACAGCAGACTACTGCCAACGACTTCTACACGGCTATCACAAATGTTTGGCGTTAAAAAGCCATGTCAAAATTTAACGCCAGCTCAGATCGCGCATGCGCAGCGTTGGCCAAGCTGACGGTAGCCGCATTGTGGGGGCGATGTGTCATGTTTGTTGTTGTTGCTGTTGCTGTTTGTTGTTTGCTTTGCTGTTTGTTTGTTCTGGCGTTCAAGGTCGCTCGACTCAGTGCGCTAATTGATGGATGCCTGCAATGAGCGACAATTTGCCAAGCCTTGAACTTCTCTGCTCTAAAGAAGCGACTAAGCAAACGGCTGAATATAATTGAAGAGAGGCTAGGCCATGATAGCACAAAGTCGATGCGGTGCTTTATATGCAAATCAGGCGCATTAACTCTGCCCGCCACGTTGTAATGCTGGCTAACAACTAATTACCTGACACGCTTCGGCTGTTTGCCAAGCCAGATGAAGTCATTTCAAACCCTTTATGTTGCTGTTGTGGTGTGTGATTCTCGATGTGTAAAGCAAACGTCTCCGGCTGAAGGTTAGCCAAGTTGCTAGCCAGGCAGTCTGTCGACAAGTTAGCGACTCAGCTGTGCCTGAAGAACGCGTTCCGTGATCTGACTTTGCTTCTGCTTTTGCTTTTGCCGGATGTCTTCTTTGATTCAGCATTTGCGCAAAAAGCGATTAACATGTAAATTTAATGACCATGTACCATGAGATTACAATGTAGAACGCTAAATTTATGGTTCATATTTTTGATTTTGACGCCCCTTCTTGGCCAACAACAACAACGCATTAGCCGCAGTTTGTCTAGAATCTGCGTACTTATAAATCTGCATACCGGAATACGTTCCACATATATATACTACATACTATATTGTATATGATGTATGTGATTACTTAATAAAGCTCACATTTCCTGTTTTCCCACAGTTTTAGGAGCTGTGCTGCATTTGTAATACGAGTTTACTTACAATATGACGTGGCAATGTTCGAGTTAAAGCAAAATGCTTATAACTCTTTTCCTTTAATTACGCTTTGTTTAGGGCTAAAGCGATAAATCAGCAGCCAAACTAAAAACAAAAAGCTTCCGCAAACCAAACGCCTTAAATACACTCACTTTGCTGACTAATCACCCTTGATTGATACTTGAAGAGCAGTTGATTTAGTCTCAACTAAAAATAAAATTCAATTAAAATAAGCAAAGTAAATATAAAAAAAACATTAATAACAATATTACATTTAATAGTGTTGTCTTGAAAAAAAATAAATGGAACTCATTAATAGTTGATTAAAATGTATTAAAACATTTAAAATTGAAGTAAACACATACAAAAAAGTTCAGTTAATAAGCTTAAGTTAAGCTTATTATTATTATTAAATTTAGCTTAACACCTCTTTCAAACATGGCGACATCATAGTTGATGAGAAGTTGAATTAATCATTACTTAATATACTAATCAAGAATTATATTCAATAAAGTTGTGTAGAAAAAAAAATGCGGCTTAACTTTTGAAGATTAATATTTATTTTTTGAAAACTTAAAATACAATTTAAAAAGACAACTGCAATTAGAAATTAAATTTATTTGTTTTGTCGTAAAATGCCAATAGTAAAACTGAAATGCTTATCGTATTATATTTAACTTGGCACCACATTCAAACTTGGCGACATAATATTTGATTTATATTTGATGAGAAGTTTACTTAATCCTAACTAAGTAAATATATAAATAAATTCAGCTCAGTAACTATAATTGACATTAATTTATTATGTCACAAATTACCAATTATACAATCGTATTATATTTAACTTAACACCACATTCGAACCCAAACATGGCGACAACATTATAACATAGGACCCCTTAAAGATATACCCAAAAATATATTCTCTTGGCTATAAATCAAGTCTTTAATGCGTTCGAACAATACGCGACGAAAGAGTTATCATTTAAGAGCTGCGAGAAATCGAAAATCAAATTTGGCAGTTCATTGAATACTTAATTGCTTGAAGTCAGATCACATTGAAAGTGATTTGATTAATGAGTTTATTCTTCTTCCACACGAATAATAAAAACAATCTTGGCACTTTCCTAATCATGCTGTGCTATTGTTTGGTCTATGATCTTTTCACCTTTTGGCTCACTTTCATCGCCCACATTTGATATGGTGATATTTGTGTATATCATTTTCATAACGCAGACAATTATCAAATATTCATTATTCATTTATCATATGCGATTTATCTCATTTATTATTGTTGTGCAACTGGCGCCCGCATTGTGAGCTTGCAAAACTTTATTACAATGCACAAAAGTGATATTTATTGAACTCGTTTAACCGAAATTCCCCCCCATGTTTTCATTTTCCCCATATCAATAATTAAATTGCAGTTTGAAGCTGCAGCCCGCAGAAAAGTCGAAAACGGCCCTCATGGCAGAATTGAAATATTATTTCAATTAGGGCGTTTAAAAAATGCTTATTATAATCGTATTACAATTTCCAGCACAATATTATTTTTATTTTTATTTTCTGTTGATAATGTTGTGTAATGAAAGACAATGCGACTGCCCGACTGCCAGATAAAAAAGATTGGACCACACCGGACAGCTGGCCAACAGTGTCGAGCCGCCCCCGCTTGCCACAGTAATTTAAAGCTAAGCTTGACCCAAAAAGTGCAAAGCAACTACCGCTAGTCGCACTACTTAAACGGTTTTTTATTTTTGACTTTGTGCAAAATTTCGTAAAAATAAGCACTTAATTTGCAGCCAAAAAACAAAATCCAAATCGAAATGGCCAAGCAAAGTTATTTGATAATAAATGATTATTTTCGTGCTAAACTGCGTTAATCACAGATAATGATTACGGCATGTAATGTGCGCTGCACTCAAACTCAGCTTTGTTCACTGCCTTTTTTATTGATTGTTTTTAATTAGTCCGCTGTTGTTGTTATTACCGCGCGGCTGTGCTTAGAATTTGACACGCCCCGTCCGCCTTAATCGCCTGAGCAGCGCCTTCCTGCTCATTACGCCAATACCAGACAACACAACACAACACAAGACAAGTCGAAGGAGGCGGCTTTGGGGGCGGAGGCGCAGAGACTGATATCAAAGAGGGAGTGCCGTCCAATTAATGTGATCCACACAACAGCAGCCACAGCGGCAGCTGCCTGTGATTTTTGCTCGCAAATCCAGGTTCATTCAACTGCCAGTTATTTTGGAACCTTTTTACCAAGCTAAAAAGCCGACAGGTCGAGAAGCCGACAAACGCACAGTTCCCAGCCTGATGATTTCCATTGTGCGCACGCGCAACTTTTAATTAACATGAAAAACTGGCAAAAAAAACAGTGTGAAAGAGTTGGCCGAAGAAAACTGTGCGAGTACCCCGAAATTGGGCTGTCAATTGAGTGAATACACTCATACACTCAGCGAAAGACACAAGGCAGCTAATTAGGCTATAAAGTGCTTCTGGGAAATGCTATAAATGTAATCTAATTTTTAGATATCTTTGCAACTTTTACATAGTAAAGTTTATTCTTTATTTGGCTTACTTCACATCCACTAAAGCAATGAGATACTTTGTTTCAAATGTGGTGTAATACTTATATGCTTTTAATATGTATATATCTTTATACCCTTTATTCAGTAATGTTAACGCACAACTGCAAAAGCATTAGAAATGCTTTTAATGATGAATACTTTGTCTCAAATGTTGAGCAATCCCTAATACAATTTTGATATATTTAACTAATTATCTGTTTTACCAAAAAATTTAAAGATGCCACTTAGATATGATTGAAATAGCGGTTCAAATATATATCAATGCTTAATCTATTTGGTTTATATCTTTGCTCATTTTATTGAGTAGAGTTTATTCTTCATTTGGTTTAGTGCAATCCTGAACTATGAGTAAAGTTTATGCTCTATCTTTATTTCACACTCCGTAAAGAATTTAGAAATGCTACAGACACTTTGCTTCAAATGTAGTTCAACACTTAATTTAATCTTTATATCACTTTTACCTCACATCCGTTAAAATCTTTAGAATCGGTTTGTAATCCGATTTGGTTTACTTTTCAGCTTACACAGACCAGTTTTTTTTTTTCAAGTGTATAAGTAGTTAAAGTTAAGTGAATTTCAAGTTCATGGTCACTGTCATTATGTCTCGGAAGTGACAAGAGCCCAGACAAGCTCAAGCGCTGATCATAATTGAGTGTCCATTGTTACAAAATTATACATTTTTTTGATGCCGTCATGCTGCTTGACAAACTGGAGCTACAAACTGCGCCATTAAATTTATCTTAAGAGCCCAGCATGTTGGCTGTCTTTTGACAATTGATTGCAGCTGTGCTATTGAATCACAAATAACACCTTTTGAGCCCCCTGCATTTGATATGCAACTAAACTTATTTAATTAGCGCACTGATAACTATCATTAACTGTATATTGCACCAGTTTTCACGTAATCTGCACTATGGTAAATATCCGATTTCGCAATTTCATGTCGTAATTATACAAAGGCCTAACTTCATTTGCCGACGAGCACATCATAAACTTGGCTATTAAATGTGACTCCAAACTCGAGTTTACTTTTAACGCCTTGGAATCGAATTTTTTTGGCTAATCGATGGCCGACCAAAGCCCCATTGATTATGCACAGCATAATGTCGACATGCTTGAATTGCTGCAATTGGGAATATTTATTGACTTGTTCAGCCATCAAAATCGCATAAACATCGCAACTGAAATGCCAATGAAAAAGTCGAAAAATCAATTAGTCTATGAGGGTACCTCAGAGAACACACTTAATGAAGTGATACTCTGACTAACTTCACTAAAAAAACTATTTATTTCACATTTTATTTGACTTATTTTTATTTCTAAATAATTGTTAAGCCATTAATAGATAAGCAAGTAAGGGAAGTAAAGACTCTTTCTACTTGACATTCACTTCTTCATTTGCACTTCATAGATGAACTTTTTATTTGACATAATTGTATATTTTTTATTACTGATAAATAATTGTTATTTTATTAATAGTTAAACAAGTAAAAACCAATTAGGCATTTTGGAAATCATTAAATAAACCTGTCTTCTTATTATTTTTTAATTTTGTTTTAAAGTCGTCTATAAACAGTGGACATTGAACAAATTACAAATATTAAATTTAGATTATAAGATAAAAACTTTAAATTATCTTAAAGATACATATATAAAGTAAAAGCCTGCAAATGTAAATAAATTTGTTTTCATTGCCATTTTGGCAAAATAAGAAGTACTTTACATTAGCAACAATTAATTATTATTGGCAGTGACATTTTTATCTCATATCTCTAAAATTAATCAATTTGCAATCATTAATTTATATGTTCATCTACTAGTAGAGGTACAGTCACAACTGGATTGACTCAGTCACCGTTGGTGATCAAGATCTTGCGTTAAGATTGACATTCTCGAACAGTTACTGTTATTTGCTTTCAGTTTATATTTTTACACACAACAAGGCTTGGTCTTGAATTTGCTGAGTTCGCTTTTTAATGGAGCCCATTAGAGCCGAACATGTATTTTTCTGACTCTTACATATGTTATGTATTTATAAATAGTTGTACAGGTATTTTACACCCTTTACAAAACACGCTTAATGAAAAAGGATTGTAGTTGGCGGAAGACGCTTCTCAGGTCAATGGGGGCCATAAGAGAACGTCTGCCTTTCGCTTTAGAAGCATACTTGGTATGAACCTTTCACTCAGTTTATAACTGATGCATAAAGTTGTTGCGGCAGATTATACCCATAATTTAATAGTTCTGTCTGTTGCATCAATCAGAAGATTTATTTTTTCTAGAAGAACAGCAATAATACAGAATTATTACTACTACATTGGAGTAGTATCTGTTTTTTTTTTATTTCTATAACACTGCACCTTAAAATATTATTTTGTTTTTATTTTTAGTAGAAAACCATTAATTTTACTTCTGTTAAATAAATATAGCATAATCTGTTGCAAGTTTGTTATACCCCTTGCAACCATCAAATTATGCGCAGGGTATTAAGACGAATGCTGACACATTAAAATGCGCAAGCTCTGCCAACTTTATTTGTAGTGTTGCAGTTAAAAGTGCGCACCATCACAGTGAGTCAAAAAAGTGCATGCACCGCTCACTCATTTGCTTACATGTTTATCGTAATTGTTAAAGTTGACACATTCAATTTGCAACATTCGGCAAATTCTCATCATCTGCCGCCAAAAGCCATTCGAAAATGGAGCCAGCGGAAAAAAACACGAACATAATAAAGAGGAGCAAAAGCTGCAATAACTCAGCTAGACAGTCACCCACATACAGGCACACATACAGTCGCACACACAAACACACATATCGAGTATCTGTTGTGTGCAGGTGGCATCGATAAATCACGGGTATCGATATCTTTTGTGCATATTGTCAAAAGCGCCGACCGATTGACAAATTGGCAACATACAAATTTTGGCCAAGGAGAGCGCTGATTGCGGATTTAGCGATTTTGGCCAAGTCTCCAGTCTGCGACCGCACAACAATTTGTTCAATGTAATAATAATCGGTTTCCTTCATTTATTCCACGTCGCAGCGCATTTAGCACCTTTCGCGCGATTCAAGCGCGTTTTTGTATCGTTTTAAATCGCATTAGCATGTTTAACAGCTCCTAATTGATCATTAGCGGCAAAAGCACTTGCGGTGCGGCCACGCGGTGACAATGCTAACAATGCATAAATAAATAATAAAGAGTAATAAAGTCAACAATGTTTAAGCTTTCAAACGGTCTGCAATAATAAAAATTAATTCATAAAATAAAAACGAAAAGAAAAAAAACGAAATTGCCAGACCATAAAAAAATCGCACCTTTTTCAGACTTGTGTGAATGCAGCGTAATTAATCAGCATTAAATCCATCATCAAACAAACTATTTCAATTAACAACGTAAATATTTTCAATATAAATATTTATGTTATATGATGTGCATAATAATAAATACAAGTCAAAGAATGACAAGTAACTTTATAACAAACAAACCATTTCCAACAATTTGAATTACTATGTCAGTATGTTGGGAAATTTTCTCATAAATAAAAGTAACAGACAAAACAATGCGAGACAATGCCATAAATGAACAACAATTTGTGTGTTGATTATTTATTATTTTTGTGTGTGCGTACAACAAACTTGACATTGTTGTAAGCCGTCTTCTAATTAATGTATTATTAAATTGCTTAAGGCTTTGCGAAATCGAGTAACGAGTTCAAGTGCAGCTAAATAAAGCGCATTTAATTGGAAATAAACAAACTATACGCAAACTGTGCTAAATGTTGCAATCGGAACAGCAAAATGGCTAGAGCGAGTATTGCAAATTTTTGTGGCAGGTGCAAAATAGATTTGTGCAACACACACGTCGCATATGGGGGGGCATTACCAAATCAAATCCGCATATTGCAACATCAATTAGTCAACATTCTAACCACTTCTTACCTGTCTTTTTTGGTTGCAGCACTCAATTTGCCTGCTGCTAGTCATCTGCCTGGGGGCGAGCTGCCACGCGATACGCGTCGACTGGGGCACAAACACTGGCCCGATTGTGCCACCGCCACCGCAAACCACGCCCACGCCGCCACGCCAGCCATACCGCGAGCCAGCGCCCGTCTGGGAGGATCAAAGCGATGATATACCCAACCCGCAGCCATATGTGTACGTGCCACTTGTAAATCGCATTTTGTGTTTGGCAAATGCAATCTACTTTTTTGCTATTTTTGTAGGTACGTGCTGCCGCCTCCGTCACGCCCCCGCACTTGGGTCATACCCGCCGGACCCTATGCGCCGCCCAACTACAACAATCTGCCGCCCAAGCGCAACTATGGCGACCTCCTGACTCCGTACAGCACTCCAGCTGGAGCGGGAGCGGGAACTGTGACGGTGCCAGTGCCGGGACTGGCAGCGCAGTATGTGCCTGGAGTGGGCATCAAGTATACGGCGATTGTGCCCAACAAGCTGCAGGGCAAATACAATGCAAAGACCAAGAAATACAAGGCGTACGAGAAGGCCAAATATGCGCCATGGAACTATGTAAGACAATACGATAATCGCAAGCGTTATCTGCGCTACTGATCCTCATAGTTAAGCAGAGTATAAGGAGTCGTTGTCGTTTTATTTTGTAAATTGCGTGTACAACAACCGATTAAAGCCAAAAGAAAAGAAAAAAAAACCGAAACCCCAACAACAACAACTTAACGCTTTTGACACTTTTATAAATGCTTTTTGCACAAGAGTCACACAGACACAGACACCGACACCGACACACCCACAAGTCGCCACAAGTCGCCTCCACTCGCCACTCGCCACTCGCAATCGCCAACAACTCGCTTTCATGCACATTCATATCCATGTCCATGTCCATGTCATAATCACGTGCATCATCTCTTTGCAGTTGCAGCTGCTGCCAGCGGAGGAGCAGCCGCTGGATTGGCAAGCGTCCGAGGAGCCAGCGCAGAACACGATGTTGCCACAACAACAGTCACTCGGCTCCTCTACAACGGCAGAGCCCAGCAGCAGCAACAGCACCGAGCCAACGTTGGCAACATCGTCCACAACAACAACAACAACACCAAGCACAGAGACAGCAACGTCGACAACATCCACAACAACAACACCGCAGCCAACAACATCTGTTAAGCTGGCACACGAGAAGAGCGCATATCTGAAGAAGCACAACAAGCTGAAGAAGCTGCTCGAGCAGATGCAGGCTCAAAACAACTCAGCCTCGAGTTGAGCGAGCACAAATAGCACACAAACAAAAAAAAACACTAAAAAAACGATGCGATTTAAAAATGGGAAAAATAAAAAAACACAAAATTTACTGTTAAGACTTGCCCAAAATTTGTAAATACATAATAATAATAATAATAATAATAATAAACAAAATCGAATAATCTTTCGTTAACTGCTTTTGATTGCTTGCCTGCTTCGATTACATAAGCCAAAAACAAAAGACTCAGGCAACAAACTTGGCCGGTTGCGTGCAGCGGCAAACGGCGCTAAATTGTGCTTTAATTGCACACGCCGCATGCCAAAAGGGTAAATACTCACTTACTCGAACACCCCTCGACCACAAACACCAACGGCAAGGTAAGCTCTGCATCGCCTGTCAAAGACATAACGGTCGAGTGTGTGTTTGGTTTTTTTTTTTAGACTGCAAAACGATGATTGGTACTTTCTTGAACGGCTTTTCGTAGCCAGCAGCTAAATGCAATTAGCCCGAGCAATTAGACGCGGCTTCTCGGGGGCCCATCATTTAAATGGCGGTCCCGCTGCTGATCACAGAGCACCCAACGGGCGACCCTGACCGCTGCGTCACCAAGCAACGACATCATTAGCCAAAGAATAACAGCAACAACAATGCTGCAGGAGTCATTAACCAGCGTTGTCAACGGGTTTTCATTGTGTTTTTTAGTTAGTTTTAATTGGGCGCGCTTCACACACACATTAATAATAATTAAAGGTACGAATTCAAAGCATTAACATTTCGAAGCGTTACACAAATCTCTTTAATTAAATTCAATTAGTTAAAATCGACACCAATTGCAGTTAATTATTGCCTGAATTGTGTGTGGGAATTATTTATTGTATATAAATTAAATATATGGCGTTACTGTGACAATTAACATTTAGTTACTACAATTTAATTGCAACCATTTCACGTTCCATAAATATTAAATGAATTTATTGCAAATAAATATTACGAGTTGCTCTCATATGCATATTTTAGATTAGCTTAATCGCTGTCAAATACTCCCAAAAACAATTGCCAAAGTTTATTCACTTTGAACACGAGTATATAGCTGATATATCTGAAACATTTGCATTTCAATTATTCACTTTTAAGATATATAAAAGTCACATTCGAATAATTTGTAATTCCAAATGGGAACACGGCAAAAGACCGAATTTCAGCATCATAATTCAATTTTCAAATCAATTAACTTATTTCGATATTTGCGAGTAGTCGTGTGAATACATTTGTTTGTACTTGTGAATCGAATATTTACAATGTTGTTTTGTTTGTCATCCCTGCCGCATCAATTAAATATTGTTAATTTACGATCGCTGCAATGAAGACAAATAACTCGCCGCGAGTGTGAGAAGCAAAATGTTCAGCTTCTCGCCAGGATCCAAATGTCATTTTGCTGCTGCTTCCAGCTGCGCTTCCGTTTGGCATTCCACAGTCAGATTGTGGTTGTGGTTGTGGCTGGGTTCCACGTTGGGCAATGACAGCGACGACACGACGCCAGTCTTGGCCACCTCTCACCTGGCATTCACCAGTCGCCTCCAGGTGATTGTGGTTGCCATAAACAAGATTCCCGCTGACGTTTGCGTTTGCTCTCGACTGCGGAAATCCGAAATTGTGGGTGTAGCCGACTTGCATTGTGAAATGACTCCAACTGGGATTACTAAGCTGCAATGAAATATTAAATTCATGTTTATGAAGGTACTTCAACAAAAACTGGGCCAATTTTCTATTTACTATGCGAACATAGATTTCCCAGTAACATCGAAAATGTTGTTGAAATTTGTAATTTAAACGATAAATTGAACATCAAACGTTTATGGACGCAAACGTTTTATGGAAGTGTGAATTGTAAAGAATTTTCGCAACACAACTGCAACTGGTTATGGTTGGAATTATGGCATGCAGTCTATTAATGTGAATTATTATTGCACAAATATTAAAAGCTTAAGTTAATTGAATGCAGCATGCAATATGTCAGCATCACCCTTCACCTTTGGCTCACCCGCGTTCCGTCATGATTACAAGTGTAATACTCTGCGTATGCGCAACGGCAGCAAAAGTCAGAGGCCCAATCCCAGATCCAATAGCAATTTAAATTGGCGACGTGTGTTGTGTGCAGCTGGCGAAATTAATTTGATTAGAAACGAGACAAAACGAGTCGGCTGCAAAAAATGCTTCAAAAATGATTTGCCGGCTACTTTGGGGGCAGTCAAGTTGATGCAAAAGCTGCTTTCAGCTGGGCGACTCAGACTTCCTAGGCATTTGCCACTGATGCTGATTACATAGTCACGTTGTTAACTACATCTTCACGGTGCTCGGCGAGCAAGAAATACAACAACAACTGAAAACCTTGCAGCGTGTGCTGCCATCGCTGCTCTGCTACTTTGCGACTTTGCGACTTTGTTGCCGGTGCAGCGGCATGCCACTGTGGCGCAATCGAATCGAATCAGCGCCAACATCTTTCACACTTCGTTAAAGGTAACGCGAGCAAAGCCACCGCCAAGGCAATTTATTGTCAAAAGCGAGAAGCGATAAAGAAAAAACCCAACAACAGCAATGAAACAAAACAAAAACTGCAATATGCACATTATGGCCAAGACTCGAGGCCGCTTCTGCTGCCACTGCAATTGCAATTGCAATTGACTGTGAATGTGGCCCTAACGTGACGGGCCACTCCACATCGGCTTGATTATGGCTGACCCGTCGTCGTCGTCGTCGTCGTCATCATCAAACGAGACCCGCACCCATGCACCCGGACCTGAACCTGTGCCGGACCCAGACCGGACCCTTTTTTATTATACCCGCCAGCGCCAAATGGCTGAAGGGTATTTTAAATTGGCGCCAACAGGAAGTGTATATTTTATTGACTGTCAAAGCGATATTGCCTCGTCTCTTCAACTGTTTATCAGTATAAACTGCATCCCTTAATATAAGAGACACTAAGAGCTAAAGCTACCGGATTTACATTCAGTAGAATGCGATTAAAGCTGCTGGTTTTAGTTTTGTTTTACGTAATAATAAACATTAATTGTTAACAATAAAAAACCACATCATAAAATACTGCAATTTTAACGATCGCGATCGATCAGGTAATAAACTTGTAAGCTTTTAAATGAAATAAATTCTGGCTTTGCAGACACAATACTAAATAAAATAACACTGTTATTTAGCATTCGACACTTCTGTTAACTTAACAGTCGTCGCATGCAACTGTTATGTTAACTTACATGTGCTGCTATTAACATTTATGCGTGTTCTAAAACTGTTGACAGCACAAAATTCATAATTTGAGCACAATTCGAAAACAAATTTGTTGTATATTTTTATGAAATAAGTAGCGGGTATCTTAGAGTCGAGCACTCCCGCCTGCTGCTTCCTACCTGCGACTTATTTGTCTGGCTGTTGTGTGCAGCGATTGCCCCGTTTATGAGCCCCGTCTACAGATCAAGCAACTTTCTTTCGCTGTTGCATCATGATGCTTAAGTTAAGTTAAGTTTTCGTTTTAGTTTAAGTTTTTGCTAGAGCACGTTTCGTTTAAAAACACAAAGATTTGTACAATATGGCAAACAATTTGTTGGCCAGGCCTTAACATCAGCCGCACCATCTTGGCCAGGCCCATGCCGATTGGGAGTCGTCGTCGTCGTCGTCGTCGCGTCGTCGTTTGATTCCCAGATGCTCGAAGTTCGCAGTTCATAAAAATCAATGCCCTTTTGATTAGCTATGGCTACGGCTGTAATTGAGTGGCGTTGAGTGGCGATTTGTGTTGTTTGTGAAAGGCAATGGCAACCCCATAATAGAGAAATTGTCTAATTAAGCCTGCACTTTTTGTGTTGTCTTTTCGAGCTGCGCATTTCAATTGGCCATGGGCATTATTACGCATACGCCTCGCCGGCCCGAATCTAGACATTTCTATGCGCCTTATTACACAATGCTGTTGCAAGCGGTCGCTGCACTTTTAGAGTCCAAAATTGATGGCATTAAGTTCAGCTTTGAGTTATTAACATCCAAATTATTGTCATAATTCAGCGATCCACGATGGGTAATCATGGCATGGCGCATCTCCTCCTGACTCGCTGCACTCTTAAATGGCAGCTGTTGGCCCGAAGGCGAAACGCGTTGCGGTAAACAGACAGGCTGACAGGCAGCCTGACAGACAGACAGACAGACGGACAGACAGACGGACGGGTGGACAAGGAGACTGGAGCCTGCCAGACAACTGGCAGACACTAGGCCAGGAAATACGAGTTTGCCGTGGAGACGGAGCGTGTTTCCTTTGTGGCTAATTGCAAAACCCGAAAATCACTTTGCTCTCTTTTCTTTATGCCATTTCCATTGCTGGCCAATATTAAATACTTAGGCCAAGAGACAGCGACAGCTTACATGTGCCACATGTTTATTCATAATGGCAACACGCAACCGGACTGTGCAACTGCAACAGTTACAGATTCCCAATGCGACGTGCTCATATAGCCAGGCTAAGTCAGTCAGTCAGTCAGTCAGTCAGTCAGTCAGTCAGTTAGTCAGCCAGCGAGTTAGGC
The DNA here is from genome assembly GCA_963583835.1 of Drosophila immigrans. Lineage (NCBI taxonomy): Eukaryota > Metazoa > Arthropoda > Insecta > Diptera > Drosophilidae > Drosophila > Drosophila immigrans. The sequence goes on from OY757141.1 coordinate 43,497,657, forward strand.
AGTTCAACCAGCCAAAGTTAGCCAGTTAGCCAGTTAGTCGACGAGTCCACATCCCGACGCCCCATCAATACGAAGAAATAAAAACACTTTTTTTGTCTATTGATTTGTTGCCAGATTTCTCGTTTTCCTTGCAGTGTTTACATAATGAAATGGCCTCGTTGTCCACGTTGTTCGGTTGTCCGGTTGTCCAGTTGCCTTGTTGTCTATTTGCTGCTTGCCGCAGCTATGCGGGTGCTTATCTCACATGCAATGCTCGTAACCACCTATGAATCTCAGAGAGAGAGGGAGAGAGCGGGAATCGTGTCATGAGATGCTAACCTTATTCAATGCTCATTGTTGTTATCTCTACTGTTGTTGCTAAGGTTATTGCAGTTGTTTTGTTTTTGTTGTTGTTGCAGTTGCAGTTGCAATGTCGTGGCGCTACCGTTAAGTTGTAAATGCGCAAGTTGCAAGTTGCACTGCGCAAAATTCAAGTTAACGACGGATTAACAAGCATTGTGAAAACGCAACATTTCAGCTACTTAAGAACGGAAATCCAGTAGAAATTAATGAGACACAACGGATTATCTGACGCAAGACAAGTCTGTTTCAGCAATTTTTCATTAAGCATTAACTATTAACTTCGGCCTCTGAAGTGAATTGCAGTAAAAATCAATTTTTAAGGTATTCGGCAACTTCATAAATTTTGAGAATACTTTTAAGCTAAAATAATTTACATTGATTTATTCATATTGCAATTTAAATTTGTAAGTCTAATTCAGTTTACACATTTTATAAGCTTAAATCTAAGGTGAATCGATTTTTCACAAATTCAGCGTCGAAAAATAATTTGTATTGACTAATTAATCAATTCATTTTTATCAATGTTTTAATCTCTGACCTTTGAAGGACACCAAATTTGATGGGCATAAAATCTTTTTCCAAATATTCAACAACTCCAAAAATCCTAAGCTGAAATAATTCTCATTGATTAATTTATTTATTGATTCATTAGTATTTCAATGTAAGATATTTCGTGGGCTCAAGCGTTTGAACTGAATTAAGTTTACACATGATAACAATCATTAATCTAAAGTGTATTACAATTAAAATCAATTTTCAAATATTAAGGAACGTTATTAATTTCGATAATACTTCTTAACAAAAATTAGTTATCTTGATTGCCATTTGTGTATTTCTAGACTAAACGTTTTCGATCAATCGACATGTAAAATTTTTAAACGTTTTAGTACCTATAAAAGATTTTCCAGCTACTCTAAATTTGTATCCGTTATTAAAATACTTTCTTTGCAGGCGCATAAAAATGTATTTGAATTTAAATGGTCTCCATTTGGGGGCAATTTACATTTATAACACTGACTTTTTATGCATTTTGTTGTGGGTTTTGAAGTAGCCTATAAAAATATACATGCCTTGATTTATTTAGCTAAGCGCTCCCAAGTTCTGTTGGCTTTTAATTGTCTTCCTGCCATAAGAAAAATGCACAGTGTGTATTAACTGCAGTGGGCAATTAAAATGCGACTGGGATAAAAGCCGAAGTGGAAAAAGCGCTTAATGCGATATGCGAAAACAACAACAACAAACAACACACACTGCAGATGAAATCGGTTCGTGAACGAAATTGAAAACTCGAACCAGTTTCAGTTTCCAATGCGAAATTTACATAATGTGCTGCAAATGGGCAGCAGGTAAATATAAATCTCCGGACAGGTCAACAGCATAAACAACGGCAACAACAACTGCAACAACAAAGGCACTGACAATGACAATTGAATGCGAAACTTGCGGAAAAAGGCCGAAAAGGAGCCAAGCTTCCCCCTCCTCACATGCAAATTGAAATTGAAGTTCATGGAAAATCAATTGCATGAAAGTTGCCCCAGACCAAATGAAGGGGAACTGGAGCTGCTCGTTGCTGTTATGGCTCATGCTATTTATGCTATTGAACTTTGCATTATGCAAATTGAAATTTACAGTTTTTGGGTAAGTAATTTGCTGCAAATTTTTTAATCCATATTTATGTATGATTTTTTGTTAGAGCTGGAAAAAAAAAAGGAAAGGCAACTCGAGCGATTTGCGTTGCTTCCTTTACACTCACTTTGTGGCTTGTTTGATGTTTGCATGTTGTACTTTGGCTGTATCAATGGCAAACACTTTGCAACTTTGCAGCTTTGCAACTGCCACGCTCTGTGTGTGTGCTCTGTGTGGAGTGTTTGAAGTGCACTTCCACAGAGATGTCTCGAAAGTTGCCTGTCAGCGATTGTTGCCGCGATTCTGAGCTGCAGTTGACAGCACGACCAAAAGCACGACGAGATTGGCAAATTAGATCAGCTGTATTAATGCAATGAAGCAATCCTGGCAGCAACAATTTCAACTCCTCCTCCAAGCACAGTTTGTTAGTCGACTTTTGGCGCTTTTGTTGAACAATAATTGCAAATTGTGCTCACTCTTATGAGCTCCCCTCATGCGCATATTCGAGCTCTCCTACAATGCTCCCCATTCAATAAGCCGCCACCTCGCCGTTAACAACAAAAGGGCATGATGCCGCAGTTTGTGTTTTTTGAGCCACGAATAACACAAAAAAAAAAGAAGAAAAACAGGCCGCTTGTAACCACAAATTAGTTTGAACACCATAAAAAGCTGCCAACAAAACTGCAACAACACATAAAAAAAAAACAAAAACCAGCAGCTCAAAAAAAGCAACATTAAAGCCTTGCAAAATTTCGCAAAAAAAAGAATAAAAAAAAAAGAAAATGAAAATGAAAATCCATGGCAATAATCAGCGAAACCCGTCTGACGACGGCTAACGGCTGGAAAATCAGTTTTACTTGTTGATTTTTTCAATGTTGATAGCGAAACTGACGCATCATCATATGGGAAGCTCATTGTTGTTGTTCTTAATGCTCATGAGTCAATAACAAACACACACACACACAGTCTCAGTATTTACAAGTCATTTTGCAATATTGAAAACGTGCCGAGACAATCTCTTTAAAAGGGTCTTGGTCGTGTGTGGATGCGAGTATCTTAAGAATCGCCAAAGATGTTTGCATAACACACCACGAACAGCAACAACAGAGAACAATCAAATAAATAAACAACAATAACACACAAATAGAGCCATCAGCCAAATGGATTTCAAAGGCGCTTTAACCGCTCTTGCCATCATTTAGGCGCTTTTTTTGTTTTGCTTTTGCTTGGCGAGTTTCATTAAACGTAATCTTATTTTGCGGATTCATTTTGTTTACATTTTCCATATTGTTTATACAGAAAACCGCAAATGGAGTTCAAGAGAGTTTGAGTTAAGTATAAAATGCGATTTATTTGTGGTTTATTTCTCACTTTTTGTTTCTTCGATCTTCACACAAAAACCGAGGCTCGATTAGCGTTTCATTTCTGGATCAGCACGTGGCTAATTCATTTTGTGCTAACGGAAATACTAGCCGTAATTGTTAACAAATTACTTTAAATAGCCCCATAATGAAATGCAATTAGCTACATGATATTCCAGCGAAAATATTTGTTGATTAGTATTAAAGTGATGGAACTATGCGAACTATTAGCGGAACCACAATTCCAAAGAACTTGTTTTATTCAATGGATAGCTTCAGCTAAGATTTGTTTATTGTTGCCTTTGATAATAGCTAATAATGCAGTGATGATAGCCGCTAATTTTCAAATTATTATTTAAAATTGTCGATCTAACTATCTATATTCGTTTCTAATGGCTGTGTATTTAATGCCTAGGTCACTTTAAATACTTATTTAAGTTGAATGAATAGTTAGCCATTTTTTTATATTTTATGTAATGTAATTTTTTTAAATAATATATTATAATTGCTAAGAACTGATTTTAAACTAATTTGAAGCATTTTTAAATATTGAATGCAATTGCATTTAGTTTCAATGTTTTACATTCATTTTAAATCAATGTATATTTAGGCGTTGCCAATTTAATATTCATGTACATATTTTTTAATTTTTTACTAAAGATATGACTCTTTAATTAACGTTTTTAAATATTTCATGTAATTACATTTTATTTTAGTGTTCTACATTAATTTTAAATCGTTGTATTTTTCTTTTCCTTATTTTATACTTAACATTGAATGCTAAGCTAACTTATTAACAACAACGTTCAAGTTTGTAGAATAAATACAAAAAAAAGGAATTGATGTGCAACCAATTAATTGATCTTCATTTTATTGTCAAATATATAACGTTATGAAACTCTAGATAATCTCGACTTAATAGTTTATCAGACTTAGGCTTAGCTCTTTCAAAGCTAATCAAAGAAAATAATCAAATAACATGCAACACAAAAATGCAATTATCTTGCTTAAAACGATTAAAATTCTCATGTCGGGAATTTTAACTTCATTAAAAAAACAGCGAATAATTACTTACAATATTTAATTGCAATCAATTTTCTTCAACATTTTGCTTTACTATGCTTTTCCTCTGCATAATCTGTGAAACGCCCTTTTTAGTAAAATATGTTAAATTGGCCGATTTTCCCTACTCTATTTTCTCAGCTTTTCCTTTACATAATCTGTTCAATGCCCTTCTCAATTTCTCGCAGCCAATAGCTCTACTTACTAATCCATACAATTTTTGTATTTTTTATAATTTCGTGGGCCACAGATGTAAGCCCAATAGTTCACATACCTCCCATCAAACATTTCTCAGCCAGAAAAATGAGGCTTAAATTATTGGGCTGGCATTTAACATGACAGCCACATTAAATTGTCCACTTTGGCAACCTGTGCCGGCTCCATATACGACACCTGTGTGTGTGTGTATGTGTGTACAAACACACATTAACTTATATATATAAATAGGTGTAAGCAAGTCGGCTGCCGGCGAGTTGGCTATAATTGAGGTTTGGTGGCGCTGACACAGCCCGGCCCCGGCTTGGACCGTCTTGGCCCGTCTTGGCCCGTCTTGGACTGTCTTGGCCCGGCTTGATTCAGTTGGGGCATGGCCGGAGGCTTTAAGTATCTGGGCGCGCTCAGTTAAGGAAATGCTGCCGCAGACGGCTAGTCAAGATTTAAAAGATTTTAATTGTCACTTTCGTTGGAGTTTTTTTCAGTTACCAGGCGAAATTTCAAAAATTTTAATTCAAATTTAATGCGCACAAATAAACGAGCATTGTGCAAGCGACTCTTAAAACCGCTCGTATAAATTTATAGGTGTTGATGCTGGCGTTTGGCGTCGCAAGTGCAACTCGTAATTCAATCACACTGGGCATCCACTTATCAATGCAGTTGAATCGCTGTTTTATGCAAATCGTTAAAGACGTCTTAGAATCGAGTCTCAATTAGGAATTTCTAGGACCAGTTAGAGCGACGTTTTGTCGGCCTTGGGCCAGTTCAAGCCGGCACTAAGAAGATGACGTCGAGCTGAGCTAATCTATGGTTGAGCAACGATTTCAATGGATTAGCTGAATGCCCGCAACTGGAATTCGCTGTTGAATCACAGTCGGACCAGACCGGTCGCAATTATGAACAACTATTACTAAAGTTATTAGCGTCGAATTCAAATCGAATTCATTTACTAATTAGTCAAGTGTTAAATTAAACGATTTGTTCGATTTATGCTGTCTCCAGTTGCAGCACTTTGGATCGATTACTACATTAATCTGCCACTAATCAGGCAGAACAAGTGTATAATGAGTCGTAGAAGTCATAAAAACTAACTAACTAATCATAAAATGGGGGTGTGTGACATTATTGACATTCTTTCCTTTCAAACGGCTGAAAGTAAAAACGAGTTCAAGAAACTATTTATTCAGCTGTTCGGCCAAGAAGTCGACTTTCGCATTTTTGTTAAATAAACAGCCCCAAGGTATGTTAACTAATTTTGTATTAAAACTGCGAAAGTTTAAACTTTAGTTTGTTAACAATCCCCTAAAAAGCTTTTAAGCTTTGCTCAGTGTAAAGCTTGCTTTGAACCTCTTGAAGCTTTGGGCTCTTGGAGCAATTGGCCATCGGAAGCAGCCGGAAGAAAGCTTTCAATGGCCAATTAAGATACACAAATGGGCCAGTCAAACGGTTCATCAACAAACAAAAAAAACTAAGCCACACTTATATAAGAAAACAGTTGTAAATTTGCAGACCGTAAAAAGTCGTGGCTGCAGCGCAGACTGAGAAGAGCGGAAATCTGCAACCACGCTGACTATTCAACTATTGTCATTTACAAATTCAATACACAAATTCAAACCGCGCTCAATTGGCCATGAATTATTGCAACAATAACAAAATGCTATAGAAATATTCAAATAAATTACATTTGAATCGTTTAAATAATAGCAAAATACTTGATCAAGTGCAAATTACGCCAACGTTAAAAGCCAGTCTTAAAGGTGGGAACTGTTGCATCTCTTGGCCGTTGAGAGAAGAGCCCACATCGCTTTGTAGACTTATGGAACAGTGTTATGCATAATTATTATGGGATGATAAATATTGTTTGCTTCAAAACTGCATTAAAAATCATTTCCCAGGCGGGTAGTGTAAATTATGAGGCACTTTGGCAGCGTAAATAAAAGTGTAAACTTGTTTATAAACACTCATTTTTTATTGGATCTATAAAATATTGTAATGCTTTAACGAAAAGCGAAAGGTTACATGTTTGCTAGTCATTTTCACATATTTATTTGTTTTTTAATTTGTACATATATAAAATTTTGAATCTTGATTATTTATAAATTTGTTTTTTTCCAATCTAAATTCAATAGAAATTCTTTCCTAAAATTGTATAGTTGAATCTTTATTTTAGTTGAGCTTAAAAAAAAAAATAAAGTAAGTAATTAATACAAAAATTTTCCCTCAGATTCTATTGAATTCTATTCATAAAATTTACTAGCTGTCCTTTAGAAAAACATTAATATTTAATAAAAAGTTGTTGAAACTTTATTTTGGTAAACTTTAAAATTCTTTTATCTAATTCCTATTATATTTCCATAAATTTTCAAAAATTCTTCCATCGTTTATATTTAATTATATTCTTAAATTTAACTAGCTATCCATTTGAAAAACATCATTATTTGAATTTATAAAAAGGTGTTGAAACTTTATTAAAGTCAACTTTAAAATTCTTCCATATAATTCCTATTACTTTATACATATTTCTAAATACATGAATTTGACTAGCTGCCCATTAGAAAAATATAAATTTCTTTTCATAAATTCCGTCAGATTCTATTTAATTCTATTCTTAAGTTTTACCAGCTGCCCATTAGTAAAACATCAATGTTTTCACTTATAAAATGTTGTTGAAACTTTATTTTACAGAAAAATTCACAACTTAAATTAGCATCCATATCGTTATTATCTTACTCAGCTTCAGTGTGTCATGTGTGTGTGTGTGTGTGTCGGTGTGTGTGTGTGAGAGAGGGTCAGCATATAGACAGTGTGTATGGATCTCGAAACGAAAACGTTTCGCAAGCACACAACTGCCACAAGGGTCGACTTATATTCAAGCTAGAGTTGTTGTTTTTCCATTGCATCTATACAAACTAAAGTTGCGCTTAGCGAGTACTTAATAGTGAGATGTCGCATAGGGACTCGCATAGTGGCCATAGTGTCCGGCATCGTACTGCGGCACATACTCGTACTGGGCCTGGTTGTAGTAGCCGTCGTCGTAGTCGTAGTGGATGGGCGCGGCAGCGGGGGCATAATGCTTGTTGACTTGAATTACAAAATGGAACAGAAAATGTTATCAGAGATTTGCAATTGCTGTTGTTGTAAATATGATTCAGCAGCTGTCGCTCACTGTTGTTTGTATTATTTTCAATGCATTTCTTTTACTTTTTGGATAGTCACGAATTTGCAACTAGCAAAGTCAATTGGTCACAGGTGTTGTTGTAACTTCCTTTTCATCTACAGTGGGTTTGTAGTTGTTTTTCGTTACATGCAAATTGCCAGTTGAAGTTCGTTGCCTAAGTCTTTTGTTTGGGGCATTGGCAAAAGTTTTGCTGTGCGATTCTTAATTATGAAAATGGCAGACAACGATTAAAATGATTTTCACATGCAGTCACAACAATTCCCAGCGCCAACAACAAACGGCAACATTGCGACATTGAGAAAAGATGTTGGCTTGAGGGGCTAAAAACTGAAAATGGGCAACACAATTTTCCGCACAGCATCGAGCGCTGGAAAAGCGCTGCAATATGGCATAATTAGTGTGGGAAAGGCTTGGAAAATATGGTATGAGCAAAATGTGTTAAACAACAAAAACAACTTGAACTAATCTCTGCATCAACTGATGACATAATTAACAGTTGCGTGGGCGTGTTGAGTTCGTTGCATTGCATTGCAACAAAATGTTACACATTTCACGATGCGATGATTCAGTTTAGTCGCCTCACTGCGCTCACTGCACACGGCTAATTGCCATGCAAGCAAGCGACCGGATTGCAAAAGCTAAATGATAATTATGTATTATAATAGAAATATGGTAAACAAATGCATAACTAGACAGACTGAGAACTAATAATGATACTGATTCAGTAGGCTGCATAATAATAATCGTCGTCTGCCTCCTCTGCTGTCGCATAGATGTCTTCGTCGTCGTCTGGCCGCAATTTGCGATATTGATTGTTAAAATAGTTGGCGTGACGCCTGAACAGCTTGAGCATGCGATACGTGTTCGTGCCTAGAAACAACACCAAATGTCAGCCAAAGTGTGTCTACAAATACCCAACTCTGACACCAAACTAGGCTGGAAGTGCGTGAGGGCGGCTAAATTGTTGAGGAAGCTAACAGGCAAACTAAATCACTGCAAAGTATGGAAGCTCACCATATGGCGCTGGGGAGGCGACCACGACAGGAGCAGCCACAGGATGAGCCACATGTGGTTCGTAGTGGGTCAGGATGGGCTTGTGTGCCACAATTGGCTGTTGTACCAGCGATTGAGCGTGCACCGTGGGTCCGGACTTGGTCACAACCGCGTTGAAGCCGTGAATCGAGTCAGCAGTGTAGTCAACGGTGCGAATGGAGCCATCGGGTTCGACCAGCGAATATTGACCTGTGAAGTGAGAGCGAGAGTGAAGAGAGGAAGTTGTTGGGGGCAACAAAAAGTGTGAGTGGGAAAATTATGCGTGATGTGGGCATTGTAATTACCCTTGACAACATCGCCATCGCGAGTTTCGTGCTGCGATTTCACGTCACCAGTCGTATGATCTGCCACGCCATAGTTGAAGGCATACTTGGGATGATCCTGATTGATTAGAAGAAATGCAAATATTATTTACAGTCGTAAACGGAGAAAATTCAATTTAATATGAATAATCTTATATTAATAAACAGAAATGCAAATATTATTTACTGCCATAAGTAGAGTAAATTACATAATTAACATACTTATTAATTGAGAGAAATACAAATATTTTTGAAAATAAATAATGATTGAAAAACAGAAAAGACAATATTATTTAGAGGATTCGTTAAATTAAATTAAACACTAAACATCATTATTAACAAAATGAAAATTATTATATTATTAAATTAAACACACTTAATGTGACATCAATAAGTGCAAATGTTATTAAAATAAAATTTAAATATTTAACATCCTCATTGATAAAAATACAGCCATGACGAGCATTGAAAAATTAAATTGAATTTTCAAAATTGAACACATAATTTCACATGAAAATTTATTAAATTTTAATCCACTTTTTGTGTAATCTTAGTTCTGGGTCATATTCCAAATGGAAACTGCCACTCACATAGTAATCCACAGCATATCCTGGCCGCGCCACAGCAACACTGGCGAACAGGGCCAACGAGAGGATAACAAAGCACATGAAATTTGCCATTTCGTTTAAGATTTCGTTTCTTTTATTTGTTATGTTTTGTTGAATTTGATAATTCGCTAGAATTGAGAAACAAAACACAAAATGTATAAATTGTCAGTTGTCACTTTTTCACTTAGTTTTGAGCTTGTATTTACTTTTAGTACTGCAACGGCAAGAGATACAAACAACGCCAAGTTCACCGGAATACTGTGGCTATTCTAGTTTCGAGTTTCCATTTAAATAAGCGCGAATTGTGCGAAAACACAGCGACGCAGCTGAGCAGCCGAGCAGCTGCGCAGCCGAAGCAGCAGCAACATCCAAGACACAGTCACTCAACTGAGTCGCAGTCGACGTCGCAGTCGCAGTCACAGTCGACGTCGCAGTCGTTGTCGTTGTTGTGGTGAATACGAACGTTGTTGTTGTTGTGGCCATGTGAATTATCGTGGACTGGGATGTTGCTACACTAACCCCGTTGAATGGGGTCTGGTGCAAATTGGCGACAGATTTCCAGAGCCGCATAATGAAGTCATCTACACAGCCAATCACTTTTCAGCCAGCTCAGAATTGTGGTATTAATCATAGCTTAATCATTAATTTCCTCTAACGAAAGACTTAGGCAACGAACTGCAGCAATATACATACATAATAATTATTGTGCCCTGAACGATAGATAACAAATAGTATGCAATAAAATGCAATTTATTTTAACAACTAAATCGCTGGCAATAAAATATAGTAAACGAAAATCGGGTCAAGTTGCAACCTAAGAAAAACAATTGCCACAATTGTTGTTGCAGCCTTAACAAAAAGCCCTAGTTATTTGGCACATGCGAAATTCTCAGTGGTCTGATCTGAATGCAAACAACAACAAAAACGTCCAAGACTTCTTGAAGTTCGTATTACCCCTCAGACCCCTTGTCACCACGCAGCTAATTCTTGTCGTGATCCGAAGGTCAAGCGCGGCAGCAAAGTTCAAACGCAGTTCCATTCTAGACAACGAATAAAAGCAAAAGCGGGGCTCAGAAGCGCACAAAAAACTAAACACAAGAATATGACACCGGCAATTTAAACTAATTTATATTTTTTTTTATAACTATAACTATAACTAGTTATGGTCAAGTTTTTTTAGTTGCTCAACAATCAATAATAGATTAGCATCGCGTCACTTTTTAATAAGGCTCAATTGCGCTTAGTAGAAAACAATCAAGGATATAAAAAGGACTTGAGCTGAGCTGTCTGTGATTTGATATGTTTGCGTTGATATATTCCATATAATTACCAACAATTCATGCTGCATTTTTTCATTGTCATCTCTGGCTGTTAAACGGGCTATTCCCACGCATATTGTACGTTAAATATATTGAACTAATTAAAACAAAGGTGACTGTTAGTTAAACACCAAAGAACATTTTATACTCTTGCTGAAAAGATACGAATCTCACAATAATTTGAATTTGACTTGCAAAAATAAAACAAAATTGTAAGATAATTTAAACTACAAATTTTACGGTATAAAAGTAAATATTCGGAAATGAAAATATTCCAGAACATTTTGTACTCTTGCTGAAAAGATAAAGATCTCAAAACAATTTGCTGCACAAGTACTTTGAATTAATAATTTGAGAATTAGATAAAACTGAAAGTTTAAAAGTTAATTAATTTAAATTGAGTACACTTGATGAAAAGACAAAAGGCTCAAAATATGTAACTATAAAGTTCTTTCAATTAACAAAAATCTAAAAATAATTTGTTTGAAGTACTTTTAATACTTAAATTGTAAATTAATGAAAACTAAAAGTTGCGTTGCACAAAAGTAAACAATGTAGTACTTAAATTTCCCAGAACATTCCATAAAGACATCAAAGCCAGAAAACTCTTAGTTAGAGTATTGTCTATTCTAATTTGCTATTAACTAAGTGGTTAATTGGACTAGGTACAAAGATAGCAGCTGCTTGTGGTATGAAACAAATGATATGCATGTGAATTTAGCGCAAATTGCTGAACTACTCATGAGTAATTTGTTCGTTATGAAGTACAGGCGAGTGGGAAAGAAAGAGCGACATTATTTAAATCAAAGAAACCGATCAAGAATATATATGCTATTTAGCGAGTGATTTATGGTTTCGCAACTCGAACTCAAAGAGCAATAAGATAGCTGAGACAATTTCAGTTCAGTTTTCAGCTGGAGTCTAAAGTGTTGCTCATCCTTGAACCACGTCGAGAACGTGCCAATTGAGGTTGGCAGCTAACAAACTTATTAGAAATATTGACAAACCGCAAGAGCAACAAAAACAATTTGTGCTCAAGTTAATAATATGCGCTAGTTTATGCCCAGGTCAACATTTGAGGCAGTCTCGACTGCCCATTTTCACATAATTAAAAAAGCGAGGGGCGTACTAAAGACTCTAATTAGAGTGAGAGAAGTGCCCGAATAGCTAACGAAATATTATTTCGTTGATTTTCTTTTTTTAGCATACCTTCAACAACCTTCGGCACTTGCATACAATTGTCTGCCATCTCTGCCCCCGTCTATGGTTTTGTTTTTGTTGCTGGCTTGGACTGCGGTTTGGCGGCAGTCAAAGACAAAAAAGTCAAACTAAATACTAGATTAAGTCAATTTGCATGTTTGTGCTTGCCGCCACTGCTTTTGGCCACGCAGACATGATAACTCCAAGCCCAATTCTCGAGTTGCAAAGTCTCTCAAGTCTCTCTGGGAAAAATCTGCACTGTGATTGTCGCTATTTTCCGAAGGTTTTCCATATGCAGCAGCTGGACAAAAATATTTGCCACATGTGCGTGTCTTGCCCCTCTCCGTTGCTTCCTCCAACGAATTCCGACTATTAAAGTACAATAAACATAACTAAGTATCTGTATAAATTGTGACGTACACGCTAATGTCTAGAATAAATTTTGAAACGTACATATTCATATATATTTTGTATGTTAAATGTGGCGTGCAGTCGGAGCTCAGCTTTACGATGGAGCGTGTGGCATGTGGGAGTGGAATTTCCATTATGTTTGCCAAAATAATGTGAAACATAAATTTTACGGCGCTCTTAAATAAAATTAAGTAGATCGTTAAAAGATGAAATATATTTAATCTGTCGTTGATGGCGAGACAAATAAGAACTAATTTTAACAAATTCGAAAAATGGAATCGCAAAATAAAATGAAAATTCTTAATAACTATGAGAAAATATGGTAGTAGGAAAACTGGAAATTTATTTAAAGAATAATTTTTGATATCTTCAATCACAGTAAAACATTTTAGTAAAATATTTTAAATACGTAAATGTGAATGAGAAATAAAATGTAAAAAAAAATTATAATTGTTACTTTAAATAATTTATATAAAAAAGTTTAATTTAAATAGTATAATTAAAAATTGACTGTGGCAATTGGATGAATACAAATACAAAAATTATTTAAAATTATGATGTTACAAAATATTGCTTAAATTCAGTCTTCATTAATTTCGATACGTAATTAGGTAACTATTCTCATTAAAATCGACTAGTCGCGCCCTCTAAGTCGTCCTCCAATTGCCGCTCCATTCTAACAATGCAATTGGAGATGTGCCAACGCCCCATGAAGCCGCACATTTGAGTCAAATGAAGATTGGGCCTGGCCAAGGCAGCACGAATTGAAGCCAGCTCTATTTTGGGCAACGATGACGACGATGATGGCGACTTTGACTTGGTTTACTTTTAGTCTAATTTGAGCTTATTTACACAAACTAATTTGACAATGGGCACTGGGCAATGGGCAATAAGCATTGCTGGGGCACATTTGTCGCTTGCAACATGCGAAGTCGACGACGACGACGACTTCAAGGTGCGAATGTTGCAAGTGGAGTGTAGAGAGTCGTTGCAGAAAGTGAGTCTGTGAGACTGTGAGTGTGTGTGTATGGGTGTGTGGGTGGGCATCATTGTTGTCGCTTAGTTGGACATGGCTGAGTGCCTCAGCCACTGCCGCATCTGTATCTGTGTCCGGGCCAATTGACTGACCATTGTTAACAAGAGCTTGTAACGCGCCATGAAAATGACCCGTGGCAAATGTGGCCGCTGTAATAAAATGCAAATTAATGGCATCCAGTCCCGAAGAGAAGCTGCTATAAATTTTCAGTGGTTCAGCTGCAGCCGAGCGAGTGAGACAGTCTGATGGAAGTGAATTCTCGCACCTTTTGGCCAATTTGTTGCAGGCTGCTGAGCTGCGAGATGTTGCTACCATGCATCAAATTAACCCTCAAATAATCCAGTTAGCTTTGTTATATAATTGACGCTGACAGGCGGCATGCATAACTACGCTGCCATGATTATGCCAAAGCCATGATATCTCTCCATGATCCCCTCCATCAACTGCTCCTCCTCAGCCTCCTCCTACGGGCTGTTGAAATGTTTATTTATGCGCGGCAAAATACAAATCGCTTATAAATCTAATTATGTCTACCCAGTTGATCAGTTGGTCAGTTGGCCAGTTGGGCAGTTAGCCAGTTGCTCGCTTTAGTTGCTGTCCCGCATTAGTTAATTGTTAATGACATTTTTCAATTACGCAGACAGCCAGCGACATTTACATGACACTGTGGTGTGATTCCTCTTATGATTTGATTAAAATGAACTTGAAATTAAGATGAATGTTTTAAGATTGGTATCTGAAGTAAGTTCAGAATTAATACATAATTTTTACTGAGGCAAAGAGGCACCTAAACTATAAAATTGATATTCAATTCTCACAATTAAGAAATAAATATTATCATCGTAAAGAAATTTTCCGAATTGAAAATACATTTTTAGTTTGATCGAAATGGTTAGTAAACAAATACTTGACTCTCAAGTCTACAAATTATTAAAAAATAATCTATTTTTTTAAATTATCTTGGTATAGGATTTTATCGATGCAAGACAAATATTTGTATATTATTTTTAATTGTAGACATTAAAATTAATTTGTATCCAATAATTAATATACATCTATTTGATTCTACATATTATATTAAACAAATTGTTGAAAGAATTCTCTGTTCTTTGATTTTTATCCACATAATAATGTATTGTGTAGTTCGTATTTTGATTTCATGTGTTATGCAATTCAAAATCTACTAATTTCTCGAATTCAAACCACTGTGCAGCTGACGATTACGACGCTTCACAGTAATCCAGTAAGAAGTTTCAGCGAGTTTCAGTAGCGCCATCAATGCATCTGATTATCTGTAAATTGTATTAGCAGCTCGAGCTGGCGATGAATATCTTCGGAATGTATGTATCTTAATGTTGTTGTACAGTAAACGAAATCGAAATCGAAGCAGAGTCGAGAAGAGCACGTGTTGAAGGGGGAAAATTATTCGTACTTGAATGTCAACTAGTTGATTCAAATGACCAAGTGCAAACAACAACAAAAAGTCGTTAGTAACTGTCATTTATTGATGAAGAAGATTGCCAGTCTACTATGTCGCACATATTGCTGATATTTCGCTATAATTGAAATGTGGATGCGAAAAGGTTATTGGAGCAGCAGCAGCAACCACAGCAATGAATAGCTTTTTACTTCAGGTTTTTCTTGCCAGTCACCGGCGGAGACATTGAGCTGATTTTACGTGAGTATTTTGGCCAAGTTTTGAGCATTGGTTGAGCATTTTTCGCCAGCCAGCGGAACTTCCTTCCGGCATTTCCTAGCTTATATAGCAACATCGAGTATAATAGAAACCTCAACCCAACTAAACAGATGACCTTAACTGTTAAAGAACCCGGCCACAGGGCAGCTAAACTTAGTCCAACCAAATCTGACTAGGCGCTGTCTAATTAATGGAGTGCACGTAAAATGTTTAAAGTATTTTTCTATTTTTTGCTTTGGTGTTTTGTATTGTTTCTTCTTTTTTTTTGGCGCACATTTAAACGCTTCGCTGATTTTTTTGATTTTCAGGCTATGATAAATTTGTCTGTGCGCCACTTTCGAGGCGTCTTCAACGTTTTTCTGCAGCCAGATTGTCTGCTCGAATTGTATCTTCACGTTGGATCCATTAACAGATCAATATATGTATGTATCGCTTTCTTGTTGTTTGTTTTTCTTCTGTTTTTGTCTTTTGGCAGTTCACACATTAAAGTGACGGAAGTAACAAGATTTGTTGCACGGCGGAAGCGACTTGACTCCATAATGTTTATGTTCATAACTGATTATTTACATGAGCCACAGACGCCCACAACTTGCGACCACATTGGCTACTCATCGGCAGGAGATAATTGGAGCAGGCTTCCGTCAATTTGCGGTCGCCAGGGATTGTGGTCGACAATCTGGAAGTGGCAATGAAAGATGAGAGCTTTGGTGACATTAAGTAGCTGATGAAGTGCAGTTGCATCGGAAGTGGAGACTGTCTTTGACCTTGCAACCGAGTTGGCCACAAAATCAATTGCTAAATGAAAAAATTAATAAGAAATATTGTATACTTTCGTTTGAAACTTTTCAAATTATGGGAATTTATTTCTTCAACCAAGAGTACAAAATTACGATCAAGCGAAAAAACTATGTAACTTTTTATTTTATTTATTTTTCATCTATTTTTATTTCAGTGCTACAAGCATATTTATTATGGCACTATACACTAATTATACTGTTCTGAATATTAGTTCAATTAAATTTTATACTTATAAATTATTTTTACCATTACAATTATTTTCAATATTTTATTTCTATTAAAATAATTCGAAATACAATTACAATAACTTTCTACATACATAAATTACATTTCTTTTACTTTATTTAATTTTAATAGAAATTGCTTAGCAGATTCTTTTGAATTTTTCTTCTTCTACTAAACATTTAATTCCAGCTCTTATATTTTCATGAAATTATTAACAGCGCTACCAAAATCTCAAAACTGGTTTCAGCTTAATTAGTACTCTGAAGCTTAAAAGTATATTTCGAAAAAACCATTAGATTGTCAGCCCAAAAGTATACAAAAAGCTAACGAGAAATCTAACGCCATCTAACACTCATATTAATATTTTACTTTTGTGTTCGATATTTAAACTAATTTTAGTAATTTGCAGAATAGAAATACAAACTCACAACAATCAATTATTAATAAAAATAAATTCATGGGATACACTTACTCCACTTTTTCACTAATAAAATTTCGCATATTTTGCCATTTTAATTAAGCTCAAACTTAATTGGGTTTACAATTAAAAAATTTTGCAGTGCTTTATGAGCATGTGCTAATATTTAATTGACTTAACTGAGCTTGGCATAAATATATTTGCACTATAATTCATTTATTAATTTTGCAAGCACATTAAAAGTTAATGGAATGTTTTGTCATACATTGCATTATTATTTTTTATTTCAACTTGACCAAGCTGAGCTATTTCTGAATTTATCTCATATGGAAAACTATCGATCTTGTTTATTTCCGTTGACCCTCATTAGCAATTTACTATTTTATATCGCTCATACGCATTGGTGTCCATACATTCACTTTTCTGTCCAAGAAATTAACGATAATCTCTACAACAATCTGTTCCTGAATTAAATCTATTTTAAAAGTAGTTGCGTCACAACCTGAATCATGATTCCTGCTTTCGAAAATAATTAATTTGCTAATTATATCTTCTATTATATGCTATACTCTAGAAACAGCTAGAATGAAAATAGAATGTTAATTCTTAGCAATTCTCAATGGACCGTCGTTGTCATCAGATCTGAGCAGCCTTGATTGTAGCTACATATATAGTAAGTGTGGCTATAACTGCCAATTCGAGCACTCTCGATAATAATACTTTTGCTTCTTTAAATGTCTACACCTGCTTGGTTCTACCTTCACCTTTCAGTTGCCCACCCACAAATTAGCTAACCCATAATTGTCAATCAATATGCACGGTCATGAGCATTGCATTGGCTAACCAACAATTTACATAACTTAAGTTAGTTTGTAGATTCTGATTATAAAATGTAAACCATAATTATTGTAAATGATTAGCAATTAAAGTCGATTGAAAGCGCTTAAATTAAGCGCAAATGAAAATTGCTGTCATCGCTGTTGACAGTCAACTAAAGAGGAGAGAAGTGAGCATATGAAAAAAATACATAAGCAAAAGTATAAAACAAGTTTATGCGAACTATGTTTAAAAGTGTAAGTCAAAGTTTAAATCAGAATCAGTTGAGGTAGAGTATTTTAAGTATTTGATAGAAAAATACAATTGTTTGAAGAGTATCGATATATACAAAAGTGTAAGGCAAAGGTAAAATTCGAATCAGTTGAGATTTGTTTTAGAAACAAAAATAGAATAGATTGATAAATCCATTGCAAAATTCGATTAATATAGTCAAAGATAAATTAATATACTAATTTAAATCGGAATCAATTGAAATAGTATTATAGGATTTAGGAAACGTTTAAGTAACTAACAGGAAAATAATCAATATAGAATAAAAAAAGGATTAAAATAAAAAATAAATAAGGACTAGTAAAAGTAGATGTGCAAATGAAGATACGAGTTAGAATAAATGTATAACTGATAAAATGTTTTAGAAAAGTATAAGACAAGTATTTGATTTTTGTAATTTACTACATTTTATATTTATAGCATTTTGTCGCAGTTTCAATTAACTTAATAATTAGACAGAAATAATGAGACATGTTACAAGATATAAATTCCCAATTTATATTTGTGTTATGTATATTCCATTCTGTATTCCTTTATAGCTTCTTCTTCATCGGTATGATCCTCAGCAGTTTCGTCTTTCAAATCGTGGGTGTGGCATTGTTTGATGGGCGTTCGTAGTATGTACAAAAAATCGATGTTCAATGTATAAATTACACAGAGTGAGTGTGAGAGAGAGAGAGAGACAGAGACAGAGAGTGGCATGAAAGCTGCAGTTGTGTGTGAGAGTGAGTGAGTGAGTGATTGCGTGAGTGAGTGAGACAGAGACGGGATGACAAATGCTGAAGGCTTCTCCGGGCTCCGATCGACGCTGCACTGATTGATTATTTACAAAGTGTGAGTGACTTGAGTATTTCGCAGGTTTCAGGGTTGTCAACGTGTCGTCGTCGCGTGCTTAATAAATATGAAAAGGTTGCCGTGATTGTTGGGTTAGGATTGGGCGCGGTTCTTCTTGTGGTGGTTGTTCCTTAGTAGTGGGCAACATGCGCGTGGGCGTTGTGGGTGGCATAACCGTAGGCGGGCACGGCGGCGGCATGATGCGCCAGGGAGCCACCATAGGGCACAGCTGGGGCGGCCGAGACATGGTGGGCAATGGCTGGAGCGGAGTGAATGGCCAGAGGAGCAGCATGAGCAACGGCCAGAGGAGCAGCATGGACGGGAGCATGATGGACGGTGGGAGCGCTCTTGTGGACGACAGCGTTGAAGCCGTTGTGGTCATCAGCGGTGTACTCCACGGTGCGCACCGAACCATCGGGCTCAACCAGGGAGTAGGAGCCCTTGACAACATCGCCGTCGCGCACCTCATGCTGCGACTTCACATCGCCGGTGTGCGAGTCGGCAACACCGTAGTTGTAGTGGTACTTGGGATACGCCTGCCGACAAGCATAGAGTATTAAGAGTGAGTTGCATGCTGCACGCCATCAATTGGCCAATATGCTAATCGACACAGCTGCCGTGAGAAGAATCTCATCGCAAATGACAGCGGGTCAAATCGCTATTGGCCATGGCCAGTTAGCCTCTGTACTTACATGGTAGTCCAGACCCTCATCGTGGTGGCCATGGCCATGGCCGGCATAGGCGAGGGCGGGGCCAGAGGCGTAGAGTGCAGGACCGCTGTGCAGGACACCGGCGGAGGCAACGCTCAGGACAGCCAAGCAGACCAAAGACTGTCACAATAGAAATAGATAGACACAAAACAGTTTTAGACACAGTTTCTTTGCACTCCAGGGCAGGGATCACTGTACAGTGAGCACTCGCTTTGTACACTCACTTTGAAGAATGCCATTGTTATGGTTATTATGAGTTTTTTTTTGGGGGGTTTTGTTGGTTGAAAGACGCGTGTGTGCGATACGTTGAGCTGAATTCAACTGATAACTAGAACCAAGAAGGAAGCCGCTTTTATATACAAAGACAACGCCCGAGTTGAGCTGCGCCACAAACGAAGCCGAAGCCGAAGCCAAAGCCGCAGACGAAGCCGAAGCCGAGTGCGAGGTAAGTTAACGAGCGAACGGTCAACGGCAAATAGCAACAACAACAATTGCCATTTGCAAGCGAAGCCCAAGAAGTTGACGTACCAACAACAACAATAGCAGCAACTGTAACAGCAACAACAACAACAACATCAACATTGTTGCGACGCCGACGCCAACGTCGACTGCACGGCAATTATTTTATGCCTTTTGAAAACGAGAGTGAAGTTCAGTTAGATTTAAGTAAATGGAGTGCACATTGTTGTTGCTGCTGTTACAGTTGTTGCTGCTGCTGCGGTTTGTGTCTTGGCTTCGCTTTGCAACTGAAAATTAACTCAAATTACTCATATTCGTGGGCTAAGTGCAGGCGAATGCCATGAATATTCATGCAGAGAGCGATCAAATTAGATTGAATTAAATATACGAAAAACGTTCATAAATATGTTCTTGTAAGTGAGTATTCAAATTTTTATAATTATTTAAATGACTTTATTGCAACGTATAATTTCAGTAATATACTTAACTGAGTAATATACAATTAAAATAACTGAATCACCAATTGAAATTTATGGCATGGATAAATTATTTGAAAATTCACAAAAGTCAAAAATATTTGTAGTAATATCGGTGAGTAATATATAATTTAAATAATTAAATTACTAATGAAAATTAATGGAATGGATAATACTTAGTCTTTTTTTTAAATTGGATATGGTTAATTGAATAAAATTAATATTTATTTTATTTTGCTCTGAATTTTATACAACATACAATTGTATTCGATGGTTAAATACCAACTAAATAAAATAAATTATTCAATTATATTTGTTGGGTTAATTTTAGGTAATAAAATTAAAAAATTATTCAAAATTAAAATAATAATTTTATTCCACTTTATTGCATTCTTTTAATTCACAAAATGTAATTGGTAGAATTTAATATTATTGTCCCAAGTATTCTAAACACATCAAGTCGTATACGCAATATCCATCATAATCATCTATCATATGTCTATTTCAGCAATAATATTAATCAATAACAAATTAAAATGCATATTATATTTAAGACGGCATTGCTATTCAACACTGTTTTCCTATAAATAACAACCAATTAATATTCATTAATGAAAAATGTATATAAAAATATTCATGATCAAGCTGAATCTATGAAAAATCACAAATTTGCAAATTTTCCATCAGCCATCACGATTTAATTGGTATGGCCTCTCCAAAGCTGCTCCCTCGCACAATGCAAGCAAGAACAAATAATAGAATTTGTAAATAGTCGACCATTTTAATACACTATGTAACTGTTACTGTATATAAAAGGTTTTGTTTGTTTGTAACTAAAAACAAAAACCAATCGTTTTTACCTTATAACACATATTTAAAATGTAATAATAATATTTTAATATAATCAGTCATATTATCACACGAGTCATACACAGAATATTTATTAAATTTAATAAAGATATATTAAAAATATTGACAATTGATTGCAATTCAGACAGAGATATTTATTTTATTTTAATTTGAAAATCGAATTACTATAATTCAATTAAGATCAAATAAAAAGTTTAAGTTATACATTTCCATTTAAAGATTGAAAATATGACAGTTAAAATTATGTTAGGTAATTTTAAAACATCACTTGATTGCAACAAAAAAATCTAACATTTTCTTTAACATATAACTTCATGGTAACTTAATGTATTAGGTTATATTATAACATCACTTGATTGCTAATAAAACATTTTCTCTAGATTATAACATACAATTGAAATACTTAACATAACATTAGGATAACCTCATGATCATTGCTTCCGGATGAAGTTCTCTGTCATATCAGCTGACGAAGTGTAGCTACCTTTTGTGAGTGCACTGAAAACCATCTAGCAGCACGAACAAAATTAGCAATAAATATTGTTAATACATATTTATAATGAAACAATGGGCTTCTAAGCACATTTTGGTGGGCGGAGGTGTTGCCTCTCATAATGTAACTCAGATTGCATGCGCCCATTGCAATTGTTTTGGTTGTTGTTGACGATGTTGCTGTTGCTGTGGCAGTTGCTGTTGATGTTGCTGCTGGCATTGCGAGCTGCAAACTTTTTGTGTTCTTATGCCGACTCCACCTTCTACTCCTCCTGCCAGTCAGCAGACACAGACTCCGACTCAGACTCACATGATTCATTTCATTTTGTGGTACACTCGAATATTTTTAATTGCCTTGTAGGCCGTTTTGTCTATTAAGCAAAAAGCGCTTGCGCAAATGAGCCATAAAGATGCAGGTTGTACTTGGCTCTGCAACATGCAATAGCGGAACTGCTTCTTTTTTTATTTTGTAGTAGTATTTTTGTGTTATTGGGAGGGCAGTCATGGACATGAACAAGTACGGCTCGAAGTAGTCGAATTTGTAGGCGCCCTGGCCCATAATCATTACCATAACCATTACCAGGCGTCATTTTGCCGTTTGTCTTTGTTTTATGGCATATTTTTGGCTGTCGCTTTAACTATATGTTTTTGTACTTGCCCCGATTTGGCTCATTTAATAAATTGTCTCGAATTAGTGGCTCTG
Source organism: Drosophila immigrans (assembly GCA_963583835.1). NCBI lineage: Eukaryota > Metazoa > Arthropoda > Insecta > Diptera > Drosophilidae > Drosophila > Drosophila immigrans. The sequence continues at coordinate 43,520,156 of OY757141.1, forward strand.
GCTCTGGCTCTGGCTCTGCTTGGCTGGCCAGCATGTACTTACAAAATTGAAGTAATCATCTCAAGGTTAGCACGACAACGACAACGAGACAACAGCAACAGCGACAGCGACAACGACAATACAAACAACAGCAACATGTAACGGATCACTAGCAGCAACAGCAACAACTATTTGCTGTTAACTCTAGTTGCAACAGCTGCAGATCTCATTGAGTCGGTTTTTGGAGTCACAACAAGGTAATAAGAACAACAACAACAATATCTGCAGGCTGCCTGAATTAGAGCACGATCTGATTACGTCTTTTGTTTGCCAAATGACGCACACACACTGTGCACATTGTGCCCACTGTGCGCTCTCGTACACCCGATTAATTGAATTTTAGTCAGGCATAGAAAATGCACATTGATAATCTCAGTTTTCCCATTTTGATTGATGACTGCGCCTCCCTCATTCATATATGTTGTGATCACTTCGATCGTGGGTTGGTCGCGTGAATGTGTAAAAAAAAACTGTCGAGCTCATGACGAATCATTAATAAATAAATAAATATGATTTACACATAATATGCAATCTAATTTCAAACATTTCCATTCGTCTTATTGACTTTACGATCTTTTAGTGCAGATTTATTATCAATTATATTGCGAAACGGTAACGAATATATTTATGGACTCAGAAAGGGCATAAACTGACATTTAGCTGCACACGATATGCTCACAAAATTATCACAGCAATAAAAATTATATTAGCTTAAATCGCTCGACAAGGAACATAAATTCGGTAGTTAAATACTGGTAGAATATCCGGAATAGGCAAAACTAATTTAATTATTATTAACTTATATGGTTAAGAGTAGCTCCTAGCATGCTTCTTATAATAATATGTAAACAATGCTTAAACAATTATAAGTTCATTGCCTTAGTTTTGAATTCGCATACATAATAATTATAAAATTGTCTGAATCATTTCTTAAAATGAAAAACTATTTAAAAATAATACCAAGAATATATCTCAATACAATCGTCTCATTGGATCCGTAACATACCTACTTTCTACATAATTTAATTTTATTTGATTGAATTGAATCTCATTTTGTTGTTGCATGCGTCTAATAATAATTTTTTGGTATGGTTAAATAATTATAAATTTATTGCGTTGGTATTGAAATTGCTTGTAAATGATTTGTCTAATCGCTGTTAACTTTGTAATATTTGAACTATTTTTTTTAAATAAAAAAAGGGGAATCTAAAAAACGCTGATATTTAAAAATGACACCAAGAGATGTTCTAATATAATGCGCTCATTGAAACCGAATCTTCTCCAGCTGAAAGGCCTTGTCGAGTCACATTACAATTGCACTGTGTGTGTTTGCTTTCTAGGATAGAAGCACAACTTGAGGCTGTTTGCACACACACAACCACTGTGCTTTTGACTGGCCAGCGATTTGGCTTATGGTGTTTTTTGGCCAAGACACACGGAGAGTCAGAGTCAGAGACAGCGATGACAATTACAAATTTTGTGCAAACTTTTGCCGTCTACGACAACATTGTTGATGTTGTTGTCATTGTTGTCCGAGTGTTTGTTATTATAGTTTTGCCATATTGCTCGTTTCCTTTTCATTTAATTGTGCAGCAATTGCTGTTGAGTCTTGCAACGTACTCATTTCGCATTAGATCCGGCCAGCATTTATGACCAGGGCTAGAAGTCCAGCCGAGAATCAACAGCAACAGCAACAGCAATGGCAACCGCAGCCGCAACCGGATTCAAAGTAACGCCCAAACTGTAATCCATTCGCTGGCTGCCTAGCCATAGCATAAACTTAATCGTCTCTACAACACGGACGCTGTTCGAGTTGCAGTCTGAGTTGAAGTCTGAGTTGGAGTTGGACACTTGAAGCTTGGGCATATTTCTAGTTGCGGGTGCTTGAGCTTAACAATTGTTGACGTATTTCGCGCGATTGCATTGCCTGGCAAGGCAGGCAAGTCGCCTAGATGGCGAGTCTCGGCGTCGGCAATCTCCATGAGCTTGCCCACATGCGAGAGGTCCAAAAGAGACTCAACTTGATAGCGAGTACTCGCAAAAATTTGTTGCAATTAAAGCAATTTGTGTGCGTTGCAGTCGCCTGTTGCTGCCGCTGCTGCTGTTGTTGATTGAGTGGCAAAGTTTTTGTTTTGTAATGTATGCAGTAGGCTGAAACAAGTTCGTTGCCAGAGTCTTTCGTTCTGCATTCGTTAGAAAAATGCATTCGTTTGCGCAATGGCAACAAAACGGATCCGTTTCAAAATCCCAATCCCAATCAAAATCAAATCGAACGCCGGACATTAAGCTATAATTTAAATTAATTATTCATAACAATTATTTGCTCACAACCTGACAACAATGCGAGCAGAAATACCAAATCCAATAGAAAATGCCATAACATATTACTACTCACATTATAACTGAAAAAATAAAGTGTTAACAAAAAAAACGTAGTGCAGCGGTAGCATTTAAATTAATTAATTTAACTGCGCGTTGACCTTGAATTGCGGTTACAAAAAAGAAATCTTGAAACAGCCCAAAAACATTCCATGCTTTAATTGATTCCAAATTGATTGTAGTAAAATGCCTGTCATAGTTATCCCAGAATCTGCCCAACGTGCCGTCGATTTCCCGCCACCTTGAGCTGATCTTTAAGCGGTTGCCATTAGCTTTAACCAGATTGTTCCGACCCACTTTCCGGCAAGTGCAACAAGGTCGCAAGCACTGATTGAATTTTATTGTTGTTGGCAAGCTTTTCTTTGAAATACAATTTTATTTTTTTGGGGGGTTTTCTGACAGCTTAATGTCAAAGTCGTCGCTTTACAGTGGGCATGTGGGCGTGTGGGCTTATCAGCTGTCCAATTACCAGCGAGGAAGGGGGAATAAACTAACAAAATACAACTACAACATAATCTGCGTAATTATGTCGCTTGAAAATGCACAGTGTAGATCACGAAGCGAGTCCATTGTTTTCGGGTTTGGTCGGGAGATCGGCAAGTGGCCTTGACTGGCACTTAGAATGGGGCGACAGCAAAGCAAATAGACGGACCTCGACGGACTGCGACTGCAACTTGCAACGTGCAGTGGGCAACGTGCAACGGCCAACGGGCAACGGGCAATTTGCCATGAGCAGAGCCAAAGCGGATTCCAACTGGAGCCGCCTCACAATGTCTTACAATTTAGTTACGGTCTCGATCTTTTCGCAATGCATTCACCCAAGTGGGCGTGGCAGTTGCAGCTTTACAAAATTTCCGCTTTGGATCGAATTTGCTTTATTTTTTTGTCTTCTGTAATTGTTGGCATTGCCATTGTTGTTGTTGGGCATTGTTCTGGTTTTCAAATTTGTGGCTTAGTCTGCTGATTTATTGGCTCTCGATAATGTCTATGTCTGTGTCTAGCTGGGGTCTGGTCGGGTCTGGTCTGCTTTGACCATTGTTAGACCTGCTGGCAGACAATGCAGCCATGTCGATAGATCTCTCTCCCTTTTTGATTGTTTATCGCATTGCCATATCCGGCTTAGAATCGCTGTGACTACAACTTAATCCTGCACTCGTGTCGCAAGCAAACCGCAACAGCATGAGATACATGTATGTTTGGTGGCATGCCGCTTCTTATGATCTGTGACACCCTCAGCCCACGTCCTCGTTTTGGCTTCAGACTGACGACGGTGTCGTTAACCGCAGCGCAATTGTTGCCAATCGCTCGACAAAAAAACACATGAAGCTAAAAAACAAAAAAACAAATTACACAACTGACATGTGGCTATGCAGCAGCCGTAATCAAAGATTGAGGGCTCTGGCTCAACTCTGGGGTTCACTGTGCCGCTGCTGCCGCTGCTGCTGCTCAGTGGTGTGGGTGTCAACGCCTCGCCTTGCCGCGTGTTTCTATCACCAACGCCATCATCAACGGCAGTCAACTAAATTTAATTTGCAGCAACAGCAACAACATGTCTGCGCATAAATCGCCTTTGGTTATCAGCCAGCTACACGTTTGAGGTGGTCCCACAGGCGATGGCGATCAGCATCCACGACAACAGCGTCATCGACATCCCACCGACTGGCCTCCTTTGATGTCCAACGCAACACTATATATATTTTTATTTATACTACATGCAAAGAAAATTACAAGCTAAGTGCAAACCTTAAAAGAAGATATTCTTAAATTTGTACAGAGTTCTGGAATCAAGCCTTAAATAGAACATTTAATTTTCTTTGCATATGACACAGTCAAAAAGAATATTAAATAACAAGTGTTTGGTTATTAAAGTTTATAGTTAAAACGTAAAATGGAAATACCAAATTAATGATACCAAATAAATAGTAACTGAAATAATATGTTAATTAGCATAAAACTGTAAGTTAACAGAGATAAGTTAAAACATAACAGCGGTAGTAACTGATAAAGCACCTGCGAAACTAAAAATTAGTTTACATGCGAACTATAAATCAAATAGCATCTAAAAGAATTTATATTTAATTGCGGATCAAATGATATTTATTTTGTTGCCATGAGTCATCAAAACCCCTTTCAATTGTGACACAATTAGTCCTAGACATCGGCGAGATTTGGAGATCGATTTGCTTTGCTTGTTGCTGCAGGTGTAAATGATAAATATTTCAGTAATTATATACAGACGAAATCATTTTTCAAATGTAATTTAAATTGAAATACAAAAAACAAAATTATAGTAATAAAAAAAATAAAACAAATAAATCTGTAATGATTTGTATGACAGCAAAAAATAAATGATAAAATAAATGATAAAATAAATGATTCAAATAAATAATTCAAATTTAAATTTAATTGAGTAGTAATATACAGATCAAAACACATTCATAATTGTATTGAAATATAAATACAAAAAACAAAATTAAAGTAATAAACAATTAACTAAAACAAAAAAAATCTTGTAATGATTTGTATGCCAGAAGAAATACAATGAGACAGTAGATGAAGGCATCTCCGACTCTTTAAAGTATATACTGACGAAATATATAATTTTATGAACACCCGGATATTAGAGATTTAAAAAAGCTGTCAAACTTAATTACAGTGCTAGTCATCTATATTTTTTATATGCTGTCAAAACATATACCGGCTATCTCACAGTCAAGCGCACTTATTTAATTGTGATTCTAAGTATCCACTTTTTATCGGGTCGATTAAATTTTATCTTTCCCTCTCAAGAGATCAAATCGTAACATTTCGATTTTGTCTGCTTGACGATGACAACTGCAAAGCACTTTCCTTGCAGCTGTTTATGTGAGCAATTACAAGCTCGACACAACGGGCAGCACGTTTATCACGTTGAATTACCGTCCATTTAAAACTCACACACAAAATGTCAATTTGAATTTGTGTTGGCATTACCAAAGTTTTAATTACCATATCTGCAACAGTGTGTAAGTGTGTGTGTTTCTTTTGGCCACAACTTGTTGCCGGCAACAAAATGATGGTTAATTGTTATTTTTTTGCATACGAGCTGCGCTCTGAAACAAAAAACTGGAGCTAAAGTCGACAGCCGCATGCAGGCATTGCATTGAATGCCTTTCGGTCGGGACTGCCTTTTGATTAGACGCCAGAGAGAGAAGCCTTACATAATAATCTAGTTAACAAATTGTGTCATGCAGAGCAGCCAAATGGCCAACTGACGGTTGCCGCTTAGCTGGATGCCGATGTCGATGCCGAAGTCCATGTTGCAGGCAGAGGCAGAGGCAGAGGCAGAGCTGGAGCAGCAGCAGCTGCCTTAGCAACCGGGGCGGGCACTTTCGAAAGTGCTGTTCGCCCGTTAGCCAGGAGTACGAGATCAAGACACAGAATATATATAAAAAATATATATATTTATTTGAATAGAAATGACTTGCATAACAGAGAGTCGATTTGAGCTGGTTGTCGCACAACTGCGAGGGTGTTGCCGCCGCGACCATAAAAAAGTCATTAAATATTTAAAAATAAATAATCCAAACGGCAATCTACAATTTATGCACATTTTCCAGGGCGCTCACGAGTTTTTGCCACATTTGCGCCTCTGGCCCCACCGCAGCCAATGTCCAGCCTCAGCCTCAGCCCCAGACACAACAACAATAATAAACCTAAAAATTTGGCCAAAATGCTTTAATATGACAGAGCATGCAAAGTCAAGCCACAGAATTGAAGAGCTCAAACTAAAACAATCAATAAAAGGACGAGCCGCCAGCTGAATACCCTCAGGAAATATTAAAATTTAAATAAAAACGACAGCATTACAAATGGCAACTAAAGATAGATAGATAGATGTTTATTTAATGTTAAATCATCATAGTCATCATCAACTAAAGCAATTAAAATTTTTAAATAAAAGTTTAAGAATATGGTATAAAAACTCAAATAATATTTGTAAAAAATAATTAACAGATAGATATTATATACAAAATCACAAATATTATTGTATGAAAATTAAAAATAAACAATAGGGATTAGGGATTAAAATTGATGAATCAACGCTTATAAATATTTTCACACTCCAACTATATTTCTATGAACAAATAAATATCGAAAATAATAAATATAAAACTAAAAATATAAAAAACAAATATTTTTTAAAACAAAATAATAATTAAAATAAAACAATTTAAATTGATTAATTAAACATTTAAAAATAGAATTGAAATTGTGTTTCAATAAACGGACAATTACGGAGAAATAATAAATTTTAAAAATCAAATATTGTATGTTAAATAACAAAATATTAGCTTTCGTAAAATATAAAATAACCTTTGTTTACATAAAAATAAATGCACTTTTCACACGCAAGCATAAGCAACGTTTTCCCACACAAATGCCAAGCATCCCACTTTACAAAGTGTAAGAAAAACAATCATGAAACATTTTAGTTTTTAGTTTGATCATTCCCTGCATTGCCTGTAGTAACTAGTTCAAATTGGGTGTGGTTAGGGTACGGAAAAACCAAGGAAAAAAAACCTGCACGGAAAATGAGTGAATGAAAATGAAAACTGGGCGAGCAAGTTGAGGAGCTGAAGTTGGCCGAAGCCAAAGTAGAGCGCTGCAAAGTATTATCCAATGCGATTGTGGGTTAGTGGGTGAATGTGCAGTTGAGCTAAGTGCGCACATTACAATAGATGCCGAGTGCTCGTAAGTTGTGGTTGGAGTTTGTTGCTATGGCAATTGCATTGTCTGCTGATGGCTGAGCAAACAAAAGACTGAGTAAACAAACTCGACTGAAGACCGTTTCGTACGTAAGATAATCTTTTAAAATGTAAATCTTTTATATTTGAAAGCGGTTTTGCTTTTTTTCTAGGAATTTGATTATTGGCTGCCTGAAGGGTCCGATGTGTCTGACGAATGTAAAACACAAAAGTTAATGGCTTTTTAAACGGAATGAGGAAGTTGATTTCTTTGATTTGAAGACTCATTTAAATTGAGTTTGGTTTTTATTCGTTGATGCTTAACTAATTCTAGCGCCTAATATATCATTAATTACAGCAAACAATGAACTCATACACACACCTCAATCGTCAATTCAATTTTAATGTTCGATTCATGCACGTTTTCAAGGCGTTGGCCTAAAATTACCCGAAAGCTAACCAAACAAAAAAAAATGATTCCGACATGGCGCTGCAGTTCTAAGTTATAATTTGGGTTCCACTTTCAGTTTTAATATTAAAATTAAATTAATTTTTTGCGCGCTTCGACGCTGGCAGTGTGAGAAACTTGGCAACTTAAAAGAAACCATTTGCCGCACTTCATAGACAGCTGCATGATTAATGAGCGAGATTAACGTGTGTTTAAGTGTGTGTTTGAGTGTCTGCAGCGCAGTGTAACTAATGACTCAATTCCAGCTGGAGCGATGGCAGAAAGAAGCGCATTAATTGGCGCAAAATGTTGTCATAATAAGCTCGCTCGCTTTTGCAATTGCAACGCACGTAATTAGTTCATTTGCCCATAACGAACGACAACAACAACACCAACAACACTGTGTCCCGCTGTGAAAAATCATAGTGTGTGGAAAAGATAGCCACAAATTGTGTCAAGGTCGTAAAGTTGGCATTTTGCATACCATATTTTTTGTAGTTGTGGTTGTTGCTGCCTTCGAAAATCTCATCACATACAAAAGACTTAGGCAACGAACTTGTTTTGCTCGACCATTAGAATTGACATGTGTGCGGCAAGATGCGAGTGCGACTACGAATGCTATGACTATGAGTACGGTAATACCCTAACTTCCAATGGCTGTCGGAGATAATTTTAAGATTTTACTCTTAGCTTTATTTCTCATATCATATTTGGGAAAATTTCATGAACAATTAACAGCCATTGAAAATTAAGCTTTATTTATTATTAGCGTTGTAGCTAAGAATAAAATATCAAAATTTCTTTCATAAAATCATTCTCATATTGAACAATAGAGTTCGGCTCTATTATTAAATTTTTTAAAATTGTGTTGTTGAAGTACAAATTTACAGTAAGAATTTTACACTCAATAAATATAAAATGAAATAAATTGTAAAAACAATAAACAACAAAATTAGTAAATAATTTTCATTATCAATCAACAGCCATGGCATTTAAGTCAGGGTATTTCGTAGTCAGTTTCACTTTCAGACTTGAAACATATGTATTTCCACTTGTAATTAACGTTTGTCCAGCATTGTTGACATTTCCAACACGACACCAAACCGAACCAAACGAAACGAAACGAAACGAGTTACGCACGCTTACGCATGATTCCGTTATGAATGAAATGAGATGTGGAGCCTGCGTGTCAGCGTCGCATTTTGTCATTCACCAAATTGGCTGTCAAGGCAATTGCAAACTCGGCACGCGCTTTGACAAAACGCAGTCTGTGTGCAACGCGTGTGTGCAACGAGTTACAGTTGTGCGGCCATTTCATGTGCGTAGTTCAAGTTGAAGTTGAACTAAGCTTATGTGTGAACAGCACAATTTATGTGGCATTAAATGTGAGGTGTGGCTTTTTTTCTATCGCACATAATCCCGGAAAATAAGTGATTTTTTAATTATTTCCGTGTTTGCGTTATATTTTTATCTTTCAACTATTTTTCTATCTCTCATAATCCAGGGAAATTAAGTAATTATTATTATTACTTATATGCTTGGATATATAATATTTAAATTTATTTTCACAACTTTTTTCAATCTATTATAATCCCGGAAACTTCAGAAATCTTTATTAATATATTTACAAATCTTGTTTTTTTTTCTAGCGGTTACTTTATTTATGTTAATATAATAAAATATTATTTCCGTGCTTATCAACATAAAGCTGGATTTTTACGTTGAAACATAATCTTTTATGTTGTCTTTTAAACTGCCAATGCAACGCATTATTAATCAATGAAATAAAAATATAAAATAAAAATAAAATAGAATAGAATTCTGATTTATGGTGTCAGTGATATAAATTAATTCAGTTTAGATCGAGAAATATTTATCCATTAGATTCATTCATTTAATTTGCTCCAGCGTACGTTTTTTTTTTGAGTGCAAAAATTAAAAAAAGTAAATCTAACAATTTCTAGAGATCTAGATACTTTTGTTTCACGACTAGTCATTTGGCGGTTAATTTCAATGTGTTTTGTTGCCATACAATCGGTCCTCCAGTTTCCATGCATATTTCAAGCAGATAGCAAATAAACAAGACTACATTACCCCGCCCAGTAGCTAAACACATATACCCTATGTCAATTAGGTTTAATTGCATATGAATTAAGTTCATTACGGGTTACAGGGTATTTACATCATTTTAAAGCACTAAATTGCAAAGAAAGACATCAAATGGCAGTTGTAATATACAAGCAACCACACTCCACACTCCATATTCCATACTCTATATGCCATAAGCCATAAGCTCGCAGCACATGCACTAATGGCCTTGTCAATGCCGTTCCATGCCTTGAGAATTTACATTCACAACAGCAACAACAGGCAGCAAACACCTTTGCAAGACAATAATAAAAAACTCGCGCATATTTGGTGCAGTAGCAACCACACCAAAAAAAGCGAAACAATTGCGATTGTTTGTCGTGGTTGCCGCAGTTGCCTGCATTCATTGTGTGGCATGTGAATCTGGCTAGGGATTGGAGCTGCAACAAGAAGTTGCATGTTCGCATATGAGAAATGGCCGCTGCAATTTGTGCTAAGATTTCAATTTATTTATAACAATTTCAAATATTAATTAATACCCAGTCAATTTGTTAACGTAACGCGGCAAGTGTGAGGTTTGTTTTATATTTCTTATTTTTCTTATTTCTTAATTGGTCTTTTTGAAAGTTTAATTAGTTGGCGAGTTTAACAACTGAATTAACTAAATTAACAGCTCGTTTATTTGACTCCCCAAATATTTATTATTTGTTTGCTTTTACTTTCGGCGGGCTCAACGATATGATATAATTTGCATCAAAGGTGCTAAGCCGACCTTGACTTTAGAGCCAATCATTAAGTTCGGACCGACAACTCGACAGCCACCATAAAAATGTTTTCAATTGGTCTGTAAAACTGTGAGCAATCGGTGCTTAATTAAATTGGCTTTAATTAAATTACACGGCCTGTAAAAATGCTATGTAAAGTAATTTTTCCATATTATAAATCTTTTTGTAAATTGGTTAGGGTCGTCGCTTCAAGATCGTTTAGTAGCGCGTGAAAAAATCCAAATTGGACAGGTGAATAAGCATGAAGATTAATTGCTTACAAAAATATTTTCAAAAGCGTTGTGTCAGCCGGCTCGGGTTAGTAAATGAAAATTAATTAATTACTTTAAATTAAATTTATTGTTATGTGTCATAACAGCCAAGAAATTAATTTCTACTTTATGAGATGCAGTTTAAATAGCTTAATTAAGTTCTTGAATCCTAGATTTAATCTGTTTATTTGAACAAAGTTATTTAGTTTACATATTGTCCAGATTTAAAATTTACCTTATATACTTTTTTGAATTAAATATACATTTTTGTGTCTTGTTAGTTTTTTTTATTTCATTTTATTAATTTAATTTTGTTATTTTGTATTCTCGAGGATTAGTAATTATTAATAATTTTTTTCATTGTAATTTATTTTCTTATATTTTATTTTATTTTATTATCATTTAAAATGGTCTTATTTTTCATGTTATATTTTTATTTTATTTTTATATTTATTTGCATTTTACTTTATTTTATATTATCTATTATATTATAATTTTACTTTGTCCTTCTGGAATTCCTTCGTTTCAGTAGAGAAAAATAATAAATTTCGTAACATTATTAAGCCTCACATGCTTTGTTTAAGTTTCAAACTGTAGTCGTTGTGTCATACGAATTGTCGACAGTTAAAGTTACTCAATTGCAGCTGCCATAAAATTTCGCTAATTCAATCAATTGTTACAGAGCTTCGTGGGAAACTTTCAGCCAACTAGAGCTATAATTACAGACAGACTTATTAAGATCATAATTCTAGAAATCGCCAGCTTAGACAGTGATCAACAATTTGTCGCGATATGTTAAGCAAAGGCAGCGAACGATCAGCTCTAATTACGATTCGATTTGCATTAGACAAAAATAATAAAAATAGTAGAACTACAAACTGAGCGACAACACGAGACGGCTTCAAGACTCGTACTTGCATGAATCACTTGGACAGACTGACTGAAAGCAGCCGCTGGCCAAGTGGCTGTTGGCTGGTTGGCTGGTTGGCTGGTTGGCTGTTCTAAGTCGTAAATGGTAATTGCAAAGCCGTTTGACGAATCCACCAAATTGGTTACGTACAAAACGCGTTAACGGAGCATAAATGTGAAGCACAGGCGAAGGTCACGAGTGGCAATCGGTCGGTCAAATGCGTCAGCAGCTAACAGGCGGGGCCCGGTCAACAGATCTCAGACTCAGCCTCAGATCTCCAGCTGCATTTCGATTTTCCCACAACCACACAACACAAAGTGAGGCGCGTTTGGGCGTTACGACTGTTGGCCAAGTCTTGATTCTGAGCGTGTTCTGCTTTTATGACTAACGGCGCCGCCGTGACATTAGACGGCGATCGATTTCAATACATTTTATGTATATCCTGTAGTGTCGGTTCCGCAAACAGTGGCTATAAATACAAACAGCTGAAATTGGGCCCAAACAAATTGCAGTGGCACTTGGCCTTTAAGCCACGACACCGAACTCTTTCATGCTTCAGTTTAGATTGTGTCTTAGAACTTGATATGGAGGCGTTAACTTAACTAATTTAAACACGATGCCTGAGATACAATAGGCAATGAAAGAAACAGCCAAGAACGAACAAATACAAATTGTAGTTAACATTTTAGACATATATTAAACATAAGCGATAAAAAAACAAGTCAATAAATAGAGCTTTCAATGAACCCCAAAAGTAAACTTTGCTTTTCAGTTTTGCAGTTAGCTTTTAAACTGTGAATACTTTTAGGCAGCTCCCAGCAAAGTTGCGCAATTTAAAACTCAATTTAAAACAAAATATATAGCCGAACCCATTTTCATATATTAAGTACAAATAAATTCTGCAGTTAATAATAAAAATAAAATAAAATTGAAAACGAAAAAAAAACGTTTTGTAAATAATAATTTAGATGGAAACTTTAGAATATTTAATGAATTTCTTTACTTATTGATTAATCATTTTTAAAGAAATTCCAATCCTCGATTTAAGTTCTTTAAATTGGAACATTCAACCACTTTTAATGCTACTAACTAAATTCTCAGCATTTTTCCAATATAATAAAAAAATATGTGTTTAAGCCTTCAATTCCCCAGACAGTAAATAAAGTAGGACTTTCATGTTATTCACGAAACATAACCATCTATATTTTATTTGTAGTTTTTCAATAAATATGCCGTAATAATGTTAAGCACTTAATAAATAGCAACATTTTTTTCAAACGTTATTTAAAACTAAATACTAGTGGAATAATAGTTTATAATAATTGTACAGCTACAAGTTAAAGTAACGGGGGAATACTTCATCGTATGTATTATTCGTATGTGTGTGTGGGTGTATTGTATATATGTGCGTGTGCGTGTGTGTCTGAGTGTGTGTGTGAATTGCTGTACATGCAGTTTGCATAAGGAGGGAAAGGACAAACGCGCGAGAGAGGGAGATAGCTACAGGATACATACATATTTCATATGGGATATTTATAGATAAATACATTATTATATAGTATATATGGCATTACATGAGTTCTTTAAGCCCGAACTCTTTGGTAACTTTCTAAACAATAAACAATACTTGTCTTGCGTATAATTAACAATTATTTTGTTGGGAATTTCAGCATTTCTGTTCCTTGTAAATATTTATTTTACTTTGGGCATTTATTTTTATTTGGCCACATATTTTCTGTTGATCTGTTTAATAGGGCACAAAGGAGCCGGCGTTGCGTTTACGCCCCATGTTGCAGATCTTAAAGTGGCACGGCGACATATCTGCAACGAATCGAATACGCAATAAATAAAAGCACAAAAACTAATTGTATTTAAGTCATATATTAGCCACATGCTCGACTTACATTGTCTACGAACTAGATACGCGAAATCAAAACAAATGCCACATGCAAACATAGAGTAAATTTTAAATTAAATTCAATTATATTGCAATTTAATAATTAATTGAAATTCACAAACTTACATTGCACATTCTTCTTGATGTTGTGCTGCTTGCCAGTGGCGCCCAGCTGGACGCCCTCGCTCTGCTTCTTGGCGGGCATGGCGGTAATGTCATCGATCACATTGTAGCGCAGCTGCTGCTCGTCCCCATCTCCGGTCTCGCCCAGCCTGTGCAGACGCGCCAAGAGTCGCGATCCCAGCTGGCCACGTTCGTTGCTCTCCTCCAGATTGTTGTTGGCCAGCACGGCGTCATCCTCGTAATCCGCCGTCAGCAGCAAATCCCGCAACGAGGGCCACTTGTTGACATAGCTATTGAATGACGTCGGCTGTTTGTGCTGTTGTCGTTGATGTTGCTGCTGCTGCTGTGGAAGCAACAAGTTGAATCATGAGCAGAGCTAACTAGTAAGAACGCTGCAGTCGAGTGTGCTCGACTGTGATCTACCAGCCACCCATTTCGACAGAATACAATACACTATCATATTGTAATTTATTTTAAAAAATTATACCATAAACATTTCACAAAATACACCGTCGAATATATAACAGGATATACCGAATACTACTTTTTATATTAAAATATATGAAGTTTGAAGTAAAACCTTTAACTTCTTTGTCTTTTATCATTTCGTATCCAAAGACTTTTTTTCTTTCTGCTTTATAGTTCCGCTTTTTATTGTTATTTATTTAAAAGTCGACTAAAATTTTCTTCAAAAAATTGTAATAATTAATAAAAAATAAAATAATTAAGATAAGGAAATAAAAATTATTAATTTGAAATTAAAAAAAAAGGAAATAAAAATTAAATACATTAAAATTTAGCTTGTTATATAATTGTTCCTGTTTGCCGGCATACACAAATACCGTTTGGTGTCTCTAGACAGACGGACATGGCTATATCGTCTCGGCTGTTAACCCTGATCAAGAACATATATACTTTATGGGGTCCTACAGCCTGTTGCATATATTTTCTGGCACTAACTTATAATACGCTTCGAAACTCACCAGTTGCTCGCCGTAGAACAAGTTGTCCTCGTTAGCCGGCTGAGCGTTGAGCAGCTCGTTGAAGAGCAACTGCGTTGGCACTGCGCCCACCGTGGGGCGTGGCAGTGCATGTCCAGGCGACAAAAGCGCTATTGACAGCAGCACAATGGAAATGGTCAACTGATGGCCGATAGAGCCGCCGCATGTTGTTGCTGCCAACATCATCATCGTCAACACGTTGTTAACTGCGAAGTAGAGTTAAATTGTAAAATACGGTTGCCTAGTTGTGTTTGCGTGTGTGTGTGTGTGTGTGTGTGTGAGTGTGTGCGTGAGTGTGAGAGTTTGTTGTCAACTTTGGCAAAGACAATTAACCAGAACCCACCCACATTCCCCTCAGTTGAGAACGCTTACGCAAAAGGGTTTCCTATTACACTTTCATTCGAATCAAACAAAGTTGCCAAGTTAAAATATGCGTCAAATGTTTTCGCTCGCTTTGTGTTTTGTTTTCTTTATGTTTTTGTTTTTTGTTTTTTTCAAGTTGCCCTTAACAGGTTTCATCTCAAGGTGTTTGGTATTTCAATAAAGTCACGTTGCATTCGCTATGATCTTCTAATGGCCAAAGGGCGCGTTCCACTTTGCCGCCTTGACTAAAAATATATCATAAGGCTCTCGAGCCCTCCCCCAACCCGCTCACATGGCAATTCACTTGCTATGCCAGCCATCAGCTAATCCACTCTGGGTCCGACTACTGGGTTAACTTTTGGGGGTTCAACTGAACGTGGAGTGTGCGCGCGTCCGTGACGCGGTCTCCGAATGGCTTAATTGCCATTTATGAAATATTAATGCCTAATTATGCTCAACTCTGACGCCAGCTCCTTGGCTGTGGGTATGGCCAGGATAGCCACTAAAAAATGTCGTGTCATTAGTTTAAACCGCAACGAGTAGTCGGCAAGCATTAGTAATGTTACCACAAAGTTCTCAATAAAATTCGCTCAATCTTACGGGGCACTTATAAAGCTCAATTAAAATAATAATTATTGTTAGTATTTTTATGAAAACTTGGGCTTGATTTTCAACTTTATGTATAAAATATATTATTGATTTTAGCCAAAGGCTTCGCAGCAAGTGCAGTTTATAAGTTTATTTAGTTTTAATAACTTCTCAAGCTTTATTTTTTAAATCTAATTTTTAAGAATTGCATAGACTATAGTTTAGGTGTTGATTTTAAAAATACTGTCGAAGAATATTTGAAAATTTACAAAAAGTGTTGAAAATAAAGCCCTTACATTTTTCATTATTAAGGATAGACTTTTGTATTGCTAATTTGCAGTTTAACAACACTTTATTGAAAATTAAATAATGTATATAATTGATTTTATTAAGTATGAGAGTAAACTAAACTTTGCAAACTACGATCATAAATTTTCAACTAATTGTTCAATGACCCACCGTAACATGTAGATAAGTTATAATAATACGTAAACGATTAAATCGATACGGTAAAAGCTTGTTGTATTATTTAGCAGCTTTTAGTTCAAAAAGTTTTAAAGCACTTATCGATGCGAAATAAAAATGTCTTATCAAATGATACTCGATATATTATAGGCATAATTAATGAAACCCAATCAAGCTGATTAACTTTTCTATATATTGCCTGATTCGCAGCTGGCAACATGCAATAAAATCATTAAATAATATAATATTTTTTTTTCTGCTTTCTTTTTTTTTTTGCTTTTAACTTTTAACGGCCTGCTCAAGTGCAGGCAGCGATAAACTTTTGGCGACATTTGCATTGACTTACACGCTCTACGTTCTGTTTTCTATGATTAATGTTTAATGGGCGGCTCGTAATCGTAGCAAACGCATTTTTATGCCGCTCGCAACTGATAATGCGTCGATTGTCGTGGCTAATTTTTACCACCCAAACACACGCGAAGTACTCTATATATAGTATACACGTAGTATACAGATTGTCAGTCACTTTGAGATTCATTTCAGTTTTATTTTAAAATCCAAGTCAAGGCCTAACGCGTACAAGTTTCATTGAACTCTCACACTCTCTCTCTCTCTCACCCTGCCTCGTTGGCCACGCCCCGTTGCCAGCAAATTGGGCGAGAACGTTTCTGCCACTAAAACTATATAACTATCCACTATATTGAAGGGGGTGGATGCGTCGTAACACCTGTAGAATTTATTTGACAGCCCCCAGTGACGAAGGCATTGTTATTAGAAATTAATCTGTTGCTTTCGCAGCTGATCATTGATAAGATTTGATGAATGTAATCGTTCCACATTGTAATTAAACTATGAGTTCGAAAATTAAAAAGTAGTTGAATATTATATTTGTAATATTCGAGATTCCAAACAGCCCCAGATCTAGGCTTTCAGTTCAAATCGACGAGAATTTTCTCAACTTCTCATTGACGTCACGAAGAACCCAAATCTGTTCAGAAAAAATTCTTTGACTAACAAAAAATTCCACGAAAAACAACAAATAAAATATTTACGTTCCCCTCGTTGGGGGGATTATTTTGACGCATAAATATGCTCAAATATTATCGCATTCCAATTTTTTTAGTAATCAACAACATTATAGTAAAAATAATTTGTATTATGACAGTGTGACCTTAAAGTTGCATATTTTATTTTAAGAATTCTATTCATATTTTGTTTTTAAAAATAGTAAATGGTAAATCACAGTACAATTCACGAGCTAAATTTATTGAAATTATTTCCCTCAATTGAGGTATAGCCTAGTCGACTCTTGTTATTGTTGTTTCAAAGGAATTTTGTTATTTTTATTTTGTTTAAGCCTAAAGTGCGTCATCAAAGCTAACAAAAAATCGCGCGACCAATGAAATTGAATTCTTATCACGGCAAAAGTCGAATCTCTTGACACGCCCTCTTTTTTTTGTTCAAATTGCTATCATATAAATTTCAAATCACTCGATTAGATTTTGAATTTTTGTGCGCTGGGGATCCGGCGGAACTAACCCCTGGCCAAAAGCTATCGCTAAAGAATCGCAAAGACGACGCAATAATACTTTTGCATGACCTCAATTCATGAATTTCGTATCACGAGACTTGCGAATCGGTTCTGTCCATTGATCAATCGCCGGAGAATACTCGTTATTACGGGTATTAATAGTACCGCAAAGTGCAATTTTCGCATTCGATCAGACGCTGATAAGACGACTATGTTAATTTAAAAAAAAAAATTGAAACAATTGTTAGTGACATACGCGTATCAAGAAATGAAGAATTTATTTAAATCGCGCTGTTGCTGCTGATAATAAAAATAATGTTATAAAAATAAAATAAATAAGCATTATCGTAGCACATAATAATTTAGCTTGGCGCCATTCGCATGACCCATGATTGAGTGAATTATTGTGTGAGCAAAAAACGAATAGTATTTAATACGAGAATGAATGACTCGATGAAAATAAAATGAATACATTTTAAGGAATTTTTATTACGTATACGCATAGTAAAATATCACTTACCTTTCAGAATACTATTAAAATGACACGAAACTTGAATTGAGTTTTAGTTATTTCCAATTTTACACTTTATAGTCTTGACTTGTGTTTGTAACTACGCACTATAACTTGAATTATATTCACAGTTCAAATTGTTGAAACTGTTTATGGTCTTTATGAGTTTTTCGCTCGACTAAATCTTAACCGTTAGGTGTGACACTGCAGAATAAACGCAAATCCGCAGTGAGCATTTGTTTATATAGGCGCTGACAGCGTTCTGTGAACCGACCGACGCAAAAAGGGTAAATCAACAGGTACAGTTAGCACTACAAACGACCAACGACAACGACGACGACACTTGTGACTTCGGCATGTCAAGCCAGCCGCGGGGCCAAATCGGTGGGCGGACGTCAGTTTGTGATGGGCGAGTGTGGGCGTGGTGGGCGTCTCAGTTGCAATTGTTCATACACAAGCAAACACTTGAAAGTTCTGTCGCTTTATCGAAATACGAGCAACTCTGCGTTCTAAGTCTGTAGTGTGTAGTATGATTTAGGGGGCAAGAAAAACAAAAAAACCCGAACTGGACTGGACGTTGGACGTTCTTAACGCGTTGTCGTGCGTTTGCAAACTAAACACGACTTTCGCTTTATTCAAAAATCTTCATCGAAGAATCACGGATCGTTGAAATTATGAAAAGTCGGTCTCGGTCCCGATCCCGCTGAATGTTTGTCGTGCCACGCTTTTGACAAATCGTCCAAAAAAGCTGAGATTTATGGTATTTGCTATAAAGCAGGCGAGGAATACCGCAATGTTTTGGTATACGCTACACCATTCAAGGCATATTTGCTATTAACATACAAAATATTCATTTACAAAATTTTAAAAATTATAATAAGATTTTTACATTTAACTTTATAAACTTTATAGCGACTTTGTCGTATTAAAGTCATCAAATATTTTCTTTTTTTTAATTTCGGTTTTCAAGCGCCAATCTGATGTTGGATTTGCCAGCATAAAGTTCATTAGCATTGACCAAGGTACTTTGGGACAATCTATGCGTGAATGTAAAGCCCAGGTCCATGTTTGAGCTAAAGACCCCAATTTATAGTTCAATAAACTCGCTTTGGGCTGGGCTACAAATTCGCGAAAGTTAATTAGGTCAATGTCGAACGGATGTTGAAATTTAATGAGACTATTGCAATCCCAAAACTTGAAACTATTATGAATACGAAAGTCAAGAAGGGTGCTCGCATAAAAAAATACCTATAATATATGGCATGTTCTTATCTTTATAATAACACAACATACTACATATTGCTTAAGATTCAGAAGTTAAATTAAGATGTTCAAATAAGAGTGTTGCCAAAAATAGAATGGAATAAAACCGCACTATTATCTACGACTTTTTACATTCTCATTGCGATAAGAAGTGATCATTATCTTTGATGCTGACAGGAGAACAAAAATAATTTGCGGCGCCACTTTTAAAAAATTACTAATTAAAATATGTGATGAAATGTCGTTCAGAAATAACATCACGAAAGATGGAAGATTCTTTTGGCAAACGCTAGACGATTTATAATTATGTTCGTCTTGCAATAATCTCATCTAGATCGTCTGCCATTCACCGATTCTAATTAATAACATTTAAACTGACACAGCATTTTAATAATTTTCGGGAATTTTTAATCTGACACGTTCAGTACGTGACTTGTTGGTTCATTTCTTTTATTACCCAAAATATCGGATGTTAATCCCACCTCCGCTGTAGTTTTATGCATTTGCGTTAAATGAATTTTGATGGTTACATCAGCCCGAAAGTGTGAGATAAGCAAATTCGAGGGTATCTCATCAGTTGAGCGATAAGACATTTTGGACACACGAACCCTTATGACATGCTAATAAACCATTAAATACCAAACATATCAGCGCTAATTGACACTTATTAAAAATAATAGAAGCGACAAGACGCAGACATTGACATTTCATGCCGGAACAATTGCTCACACGTGCTGCTTATGCCGGCCAATTATCAGCAACAATCACAAAATCACGAGACTATCGACGTGCAATCAGTCAGCACTGCTGCCAGTTAAAACAAATTAAGCGTTTCGAAATGCATACGAAGCGTGTGACTCACATAAGAATATACAATTAATATGTAATATACGGATCTAATTTATTGATCAGTTATCTAAAACATTTATTTGAATGTCGCGCTCTGCGTAACTGAAACGACTTTCCAACACTGCTGTTCTGCAGCAATGTAAGCTTACTCATTTTGGCACTGTTAACAATAGTGGGGATAATTAACAGTCGCTAATTTAAATAAAATCAACTTTTTAAAATAAACTAGTCAATTCTTGCTGATTAATGTCAAAACACTAAAAGTTTAAGAGACAGTAACAAATAAATGCAAACAAGTCTTAATATTTACTGAAAATTTAATTTTGGGGCCCGCTGTTAATAACAGTAGAGTGAATTGTTATGCTAACAGCTGTATGTTAAAGACAAGTCTTCTTCTTTTTTCGGCTGTTCAGCTGGGGATATAAAAAAAAACGAAAAGGGGGAGAAAATTAAAAATACGAAAATCATCATGGCTACATCGACGCTGCAGCTGGAATTTTCACAAGCCATGGCCGATTTCAAGAAGATGTTCCCCGACATTGACCGCGAAGTGATTGAGGCTGTGCTGCGCGCTAATTTGGGCGCCGTGGATCAAACCATCGACCAACTGCTGGCGATGTCAACTGACAACCAGGTACGTGTGTGCGTGTGTGTTTGCGTATGCGTGTGCATGTGTGCGTGTGTGTGTGTGTATACTAACAGTCCAACTAACACTAACACCGACTAACCAATGTGAATAGAACGAAAAACTGCGCAATGAACTGGATGCTAATGTCTCACCACAACAGAGTCTCATCAATCTAAACGATCCGGACAAGGAGCTGCGACGCAATCAGCAGCAACAACTCATCGACACCACGGATGGCAACAGCACAACACAAGAGAGCAGCGCTGTCGCAGCTAATCACACATTGCTCAGCACAGCGAACGCTTCGCCGCTGCATCACAATACGGGCGCCTCGCCCAAGCAGCGTCCGTTAGGCGCCTCCAACAAGTTGAATGCGAGCGCCAATAATACGCCCACCAAGCGCAGTCACAACAACAGCAGCAGCAGCAACGAGCTGCGTTGGAATCCGCCAATTCTGGGCGCTCTGCCCGCTGGATTTCTGCGCATTGCACCGGCAGCGGGTCAGCAGGATTTTGAGCTGCCCGACGAGCAGTTTGCTTTGATGCTACAGAACGAGGAGTTTATGAATCAGCTGCGCTGGAATCAGGACTTTATGAATGCGCTGGAGAAGGAGCAGAGCGGCAAGGCGAAGGGCGGCGAGGATGATGCACCGTTTCAGGAGCGGCTCAAGAATATGGGCAAAATGTCCCGCAAGAAATTCCTACAGATGGCGCGCGTTTTCACCTGGCAGCGCAATAAAAAGGTGACCACAGCAAAGCAAATCGATTCGCTGCCATTGCGTGAAGAGCCCAGCGACGATGAAGACCATCATCATCATCATCATCAACAGCAGCAGCAGCAGCAGCAACAGAGCCAAGAGCAACATGCGCATCAACAGCAACAACAGAGCCAGGTCCAACAACAGCAGCAGCAGCAACAGGGTCAGTTGCAGTTGCGAAAGTAAAGACGGGAATCTAGAGAGGATTCCTTTGTTTGTTATCTTATACTTACACTTATACTTATCCTTATCTTATTATCTCATTGGGCCATAAAAGAACATACGTCAAGGCCGCATCACATGTTTACTTTGATGCTAGCACACGTAATTTCCTCCTCCTCCTCCCCCAAAAAATAACCGTAGTAATCTCAATGCAAGAAAGAAATCTCAGCTGCATTATTATATATGTATGATTCTAGTTTTAAATGTCGTCTAATAACCTAAAGTGCAATTTTCCTCCCCCACATCCCAGTGCAATATTATAATGTGAATATTTTATATATGTATAGTTTTTTTTGTTTTGTCAATATTTTACTTATTTTACCCTCAATTTTCGTTGTTGCCAAATTAGCATATATAATTAAGTTTTATTGATACATTTTATTTTTAAATGAAACGTGAAGTTGGACTGATATGAAATGCATTAATTATTAATTGAAAGCATCACAGAAAATGAAAAATAATTATCTAATGATATGATATGGCAAGGAATGATATTTCATATTTATATGTATATCTAAACTCAAAAAACTAGTCATTAAATGAAAGAAATCCGAAACAATTTATGTACAGTAATCAAGCTAAATATTTGTGCTATCTCCCCCATTTAATTCAATATCATGCCGACCGATTCTTAGAAGTTTTAACATATAGATAATCCGTATGATATCTGCCTGCGCTTAGTTGGCTTC
Source organism: Drosophila immigrans (assembly GCA_963583835.1). Lineage (NCBI taxonomy): Eukaryota > Metazoa > Arthropoda > Insecta > Diptera > Drosophilidae > Drosophila > Drosophila immigrans. The sequence continues at coordinate 43,542,670 of OY757141.1, forward strand.
TAAATCTCCAGATACAAATTGATAAAGTCCATATCAACTGCTGATATTACAATTTCCAGACACCTACATATGGACATATACCATCCATAGCTTCGGTGACTAAGTAAAAAAAAAAAGCAAAAAAATAACATGCAACTATTTGATTGTAATTGTACTTGTACTTGTATTATAAACCATATTTGAAAAACTATTATATTGTATTCATATTCCAAGTATAAAATACAGATAAATATTGAAAAAAAAAAAAAATTCCACGTCGTCTTCTCCTTATCTCTGCTAATCTTGAGCTACGTCTGCGAATGTCACGCTCGTTTATCTCTTGGGGAATATGATACGAGAACGAGCACGTAATGAAGACATAAGAAAAAAATAAATTGAACAAATTCTTGATTCTTACATGAATTTATTTAATTTTTATTTTGTTTTTGCTTTTAAATTTTTTTGTTTTTTTATTTTTTATAAACATAATACATTTATTATGGATACACGTTGGTTTTTATGTGTGTTGCTTTTTTGACTTTGATTTAAGGGCATATTGGTTACTTGTTACCTGTTACTATACTATTATGAATTGTATATTCCTTCTTTCTCATTTTGTTTTGATGTTTTTTTTTTGTTGGTTTTTTATTTGTAAATTTACTTCGTTTTGGATTGACACTTGACGACGAATCTTGTGTTTCATACTATAATTTATTTGTTGGGATTGTTTGTTTCGTTTTATTTTTATTTTATTTGTTTTTTTAAATAACAGGATTTAAATCGTTTTACATGCAACAATTGCAATTGCAATCAAAATTCAACTTTTCTTTGTTATCTCTACTGAATGATTTACTTTCTTTCTTCTCCGCCAATCTCTCGTTTCTTTCTCTTCTCTTGGCTGTGTTTCTCTCAATCTTCCTCTCTTTGTGTATTGGTTATTGTTTAATTATAAATGTTGCATGCTCTCAGAGCATGCCGGAGTGTCAGTGTGTGTGTGTGTGTGTGTATTTGAATGTAGGTGTGTGTGTTGTATGTATGGTTGTGCAATTTATGTTTGTTTGTTACTTTACTTACACAGAAATTGATCATTTTTAAACAATTATTTGTAAATTTGTTTTAAACTAATTACTAAAAATGGATTTTCTGGTTGTTTGCAACATTTTGACATCTCATTTGCATACAATATTTTTATAAAATATGTGATTTTTTTTGTGGTTTTTTGTTTCTTTCAATTTTTCTTTAAAGTGATTTTTAGGCATACAATTGAATTTAGATTTACGTTTAGCTTAATTTGATTCTTGGTTTCTTTTGTATTGTTTTAAACTTTCTCTTGCATTGGTTTTTATTGTTTTTTGTTTTTTTTTTTTTAAGAGCAACGACAATTGTTTTGTTATTTATTTGTATGTATTAATGGTTCTTCTATGTATTTATGTAGATAAATTGTATATAATTATTGTATGTATAAAGTGTAATGTGTATAATCGAAAAGAATTTGAAAGAAAAAAATAAATACGAATGTTTTGTTTACGAATGTTTCCATCATCATTTTGTTGTTGTTGCGTGTATTGCAAAGATTTGGTTGTGTTTGTTGTTTTAAAAAACGGCTCAAAAACGAACGACAAATATAATTGTATAATAATTAATTGTTAATCAGCAAAAATAGCATAGTAATAATAATAATAGTAGTACAGTATGTAGTAGTAATAGTTATGTAGTAATAATTACAAAAAACTTTGCACAGTTAAAAACATTGTCATTGTTATTTAAATATTCCATACATTCTTTGCCTTACGTTTTTGTATATATTGTTGCTTTTTTATTGCAAAATTTTCGACAATCTTTATCTTTCTGGGGTGGCTCTGTCTCTGTGTATGCTTTTGTTACCATTTTTTTTTTACTCATTACTTGTTACATTTTTTACTCATCATCCTCTTTCTATACTTTCTTTTTTATTATTTTGTTTTTTTTTTTAAATTTCTTTTTTTTTTTTTTTGGAAGTCTTATAGCAGAACACATAGGGACTTTTTCGGTTTCTTTTGTTTCTTTTCGGGTGACTTCTTATTGATCTGCCGGACCAAATCGTAGAAAATATCATTAACATTCACTTTGGCTTTGGCTGAGGTCTCCATGAAGGCGCAATTGAACTGATTGGCCAAACTCTTGCCCAAATCCTTGCCAACCACACGCTCCTCCTCCAGATCGCATTTGTTGCCCACCAGCACCATGGGTACATCATCCGTATCCTTCACGCGCAATATTTGCTCTCGCAGATCCTGCAGATCATTGAATGTCGATTGCGCCGTTATCGAATAGACCAGCACAAAGCCCTGGCCATTCTTCATATAGAGATCTCGCATCGCTGTAAACTGTTCCGTGCCGGCGGTATCCAAGATCTCCAGCATACACTGCTGGCCGTCGACCTCCACCTGTTTGCGGTAGCTGTCCTCGATGGTCGGATCGTATTTCTCCACGAAAATGCATTGCACAAATTGCACAGTTAGCGCTGATTTGCCGACGCCGCCGCTGCCCAAAACAACGATTTTGTATTCACGCATTTTGTGTGTCCAACGCTTGATGTGTGTGTGTGCAAGTGAGTGTGTGTGAGTGAGTCAGTGTATGTGTGTGTGTGACTGTTTTAAATGCAGGTAGTTACTATCGTAGGCGGGTCAGTTGCTGTTGTTGTCGTTTGTTGTTGTTGTGCAAATGTTTATTTAAATCTCTCACTCTCTCACTCGCTCTCGTTCACTAGTTTTAGGCGTTGTTCGGCGATTGCTTTTGGGTTGCAGTTGCAGTTCTTGCAGAAAGCGTTGTTGTTGTTGTTGTTGTTGTTGCTTTTGTTGTTTTGTTGTACTCTGTTCTTTGTTATTGCTGATAACCTTTGTGCCAACAAACAACTATAGATGTTTCTCTCTCTCTCTCTGTGTGTGTTGCGCTCTCCGAATTTCTCCTCGCTCAGGTAGTAAAAAGGTGCGTTTTTTGTTTTTTGGGTTGTCGTCAAAAATTGTTGCTTTCGTTCGGTGTGTGGCGATAAATAAAAATTTACTGCCCTCTGCCGCCTCTTCCGCGACGCTCGCTCTCTCTCTTTCTCTCTCTCTGTCTCTGCTGACTACGACAACAACTTCCGTTTTACATACAACAGCAAATTGATATCTGTTGTTGTTGGAGCACACTGTGGAATGTAAAAAAAGCAATTGAGGTATTTTTAAATTAGAATTCTTCACTATAAATTCGTTTCGTTCGTTTTTTTGAGCTTGTGCTTTTAGGAATTTACTGCACTCTTTTTTTTTGTAATGAACTTAGTGTTCTTGCTCGCTCGCTCGCTCAGCACAAATTCTCGCTCTACCCTCAACATTTTATGATTCATTTGTAGAGTTGTCAAGTGAGCTGACTGATTGAACTGTTGAGCCACCAAAACAATGCGCACACTTGTAGCATGCATAGGCAATTTGTTAGAACAATTTGTTTAATGAAAAACACACACAATTTATTGCCAATTGCCAGTGTATATTATATTTTTGGCATAAACTTTTCAGTACATAGGGGCAAGGGGGCATGCAGCACCCGCATGTCACGCGCACACGGCAACTCTATTCGGAGTTTTACCTTGTTTGATGCGCACAAAAACTGTTGTCTGTCCGTTCGTCAGTGTTGGATTTTCACACGATTTTGCGCGCTTGTTGCTATCAATGTGTGTATGCCGTGTGTGCAAGATAAAATGCCACACAACTCGCGAAATGTGCAATATTTGATTGATAACGATATTTAATTCTAAGGGGGAAACAGATAACTTTTTTCGGCTTAAGCGCTTCTCTTGCTAGCTCGCTCTCACGCTCTACAATTCAGTGTGACTGCACTGCAATATCAAATTATACTGCACAGCGACGGACAATGGAGAAAAATATACCAGTTTTCTCAATTGCTAACACTTTTTCTTTGTATATATACCGAACACCGTGAAAACTGCCATATTGGCAGTAATTCATTTTCGACGTTGCCAGATCTTGCGCAGTGCCATTTCAATAAATAACGAATTTTTGAATTGTGGTTCGTGGCGCAATCTCAACTATGTTTTTATTAACAACAAAAACAAAACTAAATGCTAACTAAAATTTCGTACCAATAAAAGCGAGCACAAGTTCAACGAATTTTCGTGACCATGCCAGCGGCAATCGTGACGCCCGCCACCCGCAACATGATGCGTCCAAGCTCCTTAAAGTCCGCATAGCGCTCAATGCAAATGGGTCGTGACGTCTCCAGCTCAACCAAAGCACACGAGTTGCTGCCCAGGCAGCGTGGCTTCTTCTTCACTACCTCGCCGGTGCTCTTGTGTATGGATGCCGTCAGTTTGCACACCACAGCCGGCTCGATAAGCGACTGATGATGCAACAGCACCGGAAAACCCATTGTGATGGGCACCTTGACGCTGAAGACGATGATGCGACACTGGAAGCGTGTCGTCACCGGTATGGGCAGCTGGGGATCACAAATAATGCAGCCGACGGTAATGTTATTGATATCGACGCCAGCCAAAGTGACAGAGATCTGATCGCCGGCAAAGACGCTCGTCTGCGTCAGCTCATCCATGGTGAGCGCCTTGACCTGCGCCTGCTCCCGGCTCGCACCCACCAGCACCTTGTCATTCAGGCACAACACGCCAGTCTCAATGCGTCCCGAGATGCAGAACCCGGAGCCGGTGCCCTTGTAGATGTCCGAGACGGACATGCGCAGCGGTCGCTCGATGGCGCGCTCGGGCACCTTGAAGTGTTCGATGACATCGAGTAAATGCGTTCCCTTGTACCACGATTTCAGATCGGGCTCCTGGGCGGCCTTGCTGAGATTCTCGCCCGTCAGGCCGGAGCAGGGCGTGAAGCTGACGTCGGACTCTTTGAAACCGGCCTGCTTGAGGAACGCTTTCAGCTTGTGCACAATCTCCTGGAAGCGCTCTTGCGACCAGCCCACCGTGTCCAGTTTGTTGATGACCACGCCTAGCTGGTTGACGCCCAGCGAACGCACCAAAATCGCATGCTCCCGCGTCTGTCCGCCCAGCTCGAAACCGGACTCGAATTCGCCACGTGTTGCATCCACGACCAGCAGCGCCACATCCGCTTGTGTCGCGCCTGATATCATGTTGGGTATAAAATCTTTGTGGCCTGGTGCATCCAGAAGTGTGACAATTTTCGTCGCTGTCTCGATGCGCGACTGTCCCACGTCCATGGTGATGCCGCGTGCTCGCTCCTCGCCGGTCTCGTCCAGCACCCAGGCGTACATGAAGCTCTGCTTGCCCAGCTTCTTGGACTCCTGTTCGTGCTTGTGCATCACGCGCTGCGACACATTGCCCGTGTCGTATAGCAGATGCCCCATCAGCGTGCTCTTACCGGCGTCCACATGGCCAATGACAATCATGTGGATGTGGCTTTTGTGCGTGGCCCGCTCCAGCGTGTACAGCTGCTGGGCGTTGCGCTGCGACTGCTCCTTGGTGATCTTGAAGCTGGCATTGGAGCTGCGCACATTGCTGGCCTCGTCGCCGCCATCGACGGGCGTATTGCGTCCGGAGACTACAGGCGAGGCGGGCGCCTTGGGCGAGGCAATGTCGAAGCCACGTCGCGCCTCTTTAGGGGCGGCGGCCAGCGTGATCTTAGTGGCCGTGGGCTTGGGCATGCTCATCAGCAGCGATTTCGCTGGCATTTTGAGTTTTTGTGGTCGTTTTTCCTGCTCCTGCTTCAGTTTATCCTTCTTGCTGCTCGCGTCGTTGAGAATCTCGTCGAGTATTTGCTGTATGTTGTAGTCGAAGCGCATCGAAGTCTCCACAATGCGACGCTCGGACACCGCATCGCCCACCACGCTGCGCACCTCGTCCACACACGAACTCAGCTTTGCCTGCTCCAAATCGTCCAGTTCCGGCATCTGGAAACTCTCCGAATCGCGTCGAGCCTTCCGATACGCCTCATCGTCGTCGTCATCATCATTGTTATCCTCGGCCTCCTCCTCGATGTTCTTGTTCTTGCTAATAAACGCCGACATGCTCTGCTGCCCACGAGCGCGATCGTAGAGCCATTGTTGATCTGTTGGCGAGACGCAATCGTCGTCCACGGAATGGCCGTAGACGTCGTCGTAGCCGTCGTACTCGTCGTTGTAGTCCATGCCGCGTACTATGCGATGTCGCGACATCTTGACGGTTTATTTATTAAATATCTGCTGTTACCGGTTATTAATATATTTCACAATTATTGCTTGTGTTGTTGAATTTCGTAGACAATCGAAAGCAGCACTTGACCGTCGGCTAGAGCTGGAGAAACATCGACGGAGTTATCGATGTATCGAAAAATCGATATTTTGAAACTTGTAAATATAAGCTGCAGCCAGATATTCGAAATATTATGAATTGATTATTATTAATAGTTCAAGGTAAAACATATGTTAAAAGCACTGTCGATCGAGCACATCTAAATATCATAGCTAAGTTTTTTTTAATTTTGTTGATTTATGAATTGAATACATTTAAATATGTCGCAAGTGCGGTCGAACACATTTTAATACAAATATATAAATACAAATATATAAATATAAATATATACAAATATTGAAATATATAATGTATATGTATATAAGGAAAACACAATCCAAAAGAAATTCGTTTTCATTTAGATAATTACCTCAAGAAATATCGCTTAAGGTATCGATGCTTTTCAATAATTCGTGCTTGTTTTTCCATCCCCTTTGCATTAATTGCGCATATTATGTTATGTGTCTCTGGCAGCTACAACTCTGCTGTCGCTGTCTGCTATTAGAGGTCGTGATTGTGCCCAAATCGCCAGCTGTTTGTGCCTCACTTGTCGTTTTGCATTCAATATATAATATATTTACAATATAAACAAATTGAAGTGCAATGTGATTTTGTGAAAATGAAAAACACGTATGCAGCGCTGTGTTTTGCAGAAAAGTTGTTGTGTCCCCTGCTGTTAGGTAACAGTGCAAGCAAATGTTAAATGATTTGGTTACTGTTAGCGCTGCTGTTAAAACGGAAATAAATGCGTGGTGTGTGTTGTTGTCTTTGTGTCGCGTTTCAATATAATTCAGTCGAAAACCACTGAAAATATAAAGGTTAATAACACTCGCTTCAATGTGGCGATAAATGCATGCTTCGTAATCAGTGAGCGCTCGATTTTCTTCGAGTATTTTCTTGTGTGAACTCAAAACGTAGACAACCTAAATACATTAAAATAACAGCAGCAGCAACAACAACAGTATGTACAACAACAGCGCAAGGGGCTTCTCCATACACGACGCATTCGAGGAGGAGGAAGAGGAGGCGATACGCGTCTATGGCTCCACAGTGATATCGACGCCAATGCGCGGCGGCGTTAGCGGCAGCAGTGCCAAACAAGGTCGCTCCACCGAAGATGTCTCCATACGCATACAGGATCCCAAGTAAGCGACAAAATACAAAATAAATATAAAACTAGTTCGCCTGCCAATTTCCTCCAACTGGTTCTGAGGGGGTTTTGCGCGTGGGCAGCAGCTGTTTGACAGCAGTTGTTGTTGACACCATTTCTGTTGTGCAGCATCCATAGAACACACATCACACAACAGGGAAATTGCTCTTGTTCTGCCGCCCCTCCTATCGTAACTCTTTGAAACAAGAGTTCATTTGAATAAGTGAACTAAATTGGCACTTGCAGCGCTAACTATCTAAGAACCTGTTTTAAAACGAGCTGCAAATGAGTCAGCCGTTGTTAAGTATTTTTAGCTCTTACCCAAGACAATAATAACAGCTAATAAACTTCCTTATAAATATACTCACCTATATACTATATATACTTGTATGTATTGCTTACATATGCTAAATATGCATGATGCAGCCGCTCTTGCAGCTGGCTGGCCACACTGTCAATGGCCCTTTTACCTATTGTGGAGCGCCGACTTCCCCATTTCCTTCTTGGCTGGCTGCTTTTGCCGGAAACGTTTGTCGGACATTTGCATAAATTTTCTAGCACTCTCTTCTTCATCTTGGACTGTTTAACTCGTCGACGCCAAAAGGCGCGTGCGTGCTGCTTTTTCATTCATACATAAATATTTACAATTACTCTTTTCCATTGGTTTGCCATCTCACATTATGCATGCATGGCGTGCCGCAAGGCAAAAAAGCAAAATAACAACAATTACAACTTCAACTAATGCAGCCAGCATACGACGTAATTATGGAGATTATGGCAGACGACGACGGCGTCGTCTGTCCGTCAGTCTGTCTGCCTATCTGTTGTCCAGCGTCCGACATGCATCCATCCTAATTTGGCATTCAATTGTAAAATCGTTGCGCATACATTTCGTCATTCCTTGAAGAATTTGCACGACACCCAACACCTACAAAGAGTACGTGTGTGTGTGTGTGTCCCTGTACATGCGAGTGTGTGTGGCCTTCGGTTGCGGTCGCAGCACAAATGCACTTGTGCGGCTTCGTTGAAATCGAGTAAGCAAGCACACACACACACACGCACATTCGCAAATAATCTGTGTGTCTCTCTCTCTCTCTCTTCAGCAGCCACAACTGATAAACAGATTGAAATTAATAATTTCATTGTGTCTTGCTGCCCTGAGGTCACCAGAAAATAATCATGAATGAAACAGCAGAATGTAGACAGCTCCAAGATAACCCCATATAGCATATTTATTCCGAGTCCTTATAGCTACATCCGTCCGTCCATCCGTCCTACAGCTCAGAGAAGATGAAAGCTAAGAGACACTGAAATTTGGTGGTATTACTGCTAAGTCTTGAGCAGATCAAGTTTATTATAGAATTAGGTCAGGAATTAGCTCAGAACCTCTTTTTAACTGTACTATATAGTAATTATTAAAGTAAACAGTAGATAGAAAAAAAAAACATTACAAAAAAATGCAGTTTCTTATAGAATTCCCACTGACCGAAAACAAAAATACAATGCAATTTATTAAAATAGAGACTAGATATCTACATTGTAATAATATTAGTTGTACAAATTATTATATACCAGCCAGCATTTCATACAGATTCACCACCGATGAACTTTGATAATTATTTATTATTTATTTACTTTTTTGCTGTTGCTTACATACAAATTTTTACATTCAGATGTAATACCCATTAAAATGAATTAAGCTCAATCTATAATCGATCAAACAATAGTAACATCCTTACTTATGTATTAGTCGATAAAAATTCTTAAAATTGTATTTTATTGTACAATTGTATTCAACTTATGTACTTAAGAAAACATGCTAATAAAATTAATTTATATTCCTCAAAAAATAAATAAGCCTCAATCGATCATGCAATAGTTACATACTTACTTATTAGTTAATATACATTCTTCAAAATGTATTATATTGTACAATTGTATTTTATTTAAGTGCTTAGAAAAATGGCTATTTAAATTCTTGTATATTCACTAAAATTAAAGAGGTTTTTCAAAATCGATCACACCTTCATTACCTTCCCTTTCTTATTTACTTACTTCTTTTCATTGTTTTTTTTTTTAGGGGCTACAAGTATGCCGAAGACACAACGTCACGGGACAGTGACTCGCTAATACAGGAATATGGCAATCTGCCCACGGAGGAGACAAACACATACTGCTGGCGGCATCCGAAGGTGCGGGAGAATTGGCGCACAGTTCTTGCCGCGTTTACGCTGCTGGTGGTGGGCACCGGACTGTTTGTGATGGGCACGTTCGCCATCGCTGATCCCCACAATACATCACAGGGTGTTGTATTTTTTGTTGCTGGACTTATTTGCTTTATACCGGGCGCCTATCATGTCGTCTACATTTGGCTGGCGGCCAAAGGATATCGAGGGTTTGACTTTTATCACCTGCCTTTGTTTACATAAGCATCACCGAAATATGTAAATCGCATTGTCGCATTGGTTGATCCAATTCAAACCTGTCTGTCTGTCTGTCTCTATACATGATTATATATACACTATATATAAATTGATTTTCAATCTCGAAAAGTATCCCTCTCGATCATTTTATTTTGTTGATTTCAATCCGCAATTCGAATCCTAGCAATAATGTAAATGTATGTTTGTAATTTTTTTATACAATTATTTTTGTTGTAATTACTATATACTCGATAGAAAACGTTTGGTATACCCTCAAAAGTGCAAAAGATACGTATGATAAAAACACATTCGAAATTTATTTAAAATATATATAATAACAAAAACAAAACGAAAGACTTTGTATATGATGCTAAATGTTGAGCGCGTGTTAGTGTTAAAAAAAAAAAACGATACAAAAGTAAAACAATTTAAACTGTAATTTATTGAAATTAATTGCACCAAAAAAAGCAAAAAAAAAAAACTTCAACAAAATTGAAGAAAGCTAACGAAATGTTTTATGATTTTCGAACACGAATCTATAAATATATATATGTAAAACTAAAAAGATAATTTATAAATATATGTATATGATTAGGAAGCGTTCGTTCGATAAGGACGCGCCTTAAATACTTAGCATATAGATACAGTAATCTTATTTAACAGATTGTAATGAGAATTCATTAAAGAAAATACTTATTTAAAAGAAAAACAAACGAAAAAAACCATAAAACCAAAAGAGAAATCTGTTAGTGATATAAGTAAAAAGCGCTGCTATTGCAATATGTACGTTTTTTATTACCGCTCTAAAAGCAATGCGCTCTCTTTTTTCTAACCCTAAATAATCCTACCCGTCCTCTAATGAAATTATACACTCGATTCGCACAGTCATCAACAAGAACTCACACACACATCTCATCACATTTCATAGGCATCACATAGATGATGGTAACAAAATGATGATTAAATTATATTTTTTATTCCGCCGTTTAGTTTTTAATGCTGTATTTTTTTAAGTACGCTGAATATGGTTGTATGTAAAAATAAAAAAAAAACTCGAAAAAAATAAACTCATTTAATTGATATACAAAATGTTGATAAATTCAAAATTCTCTGTACTCGAAATTTATGTTTTTGAAGCTTTTTGCTTTGCCTTTTGTTAGTGAATTCATTTATTGTTGGTTTTTGTTTAAAATGCAAATTAAACTTTATTTTGATTTTATTATTGAATGTTTTTTATTTCTTATCTTTAAGACTAAGATGGGTACAAACATATATTTTGCCTTAATTTACCACATTGTAGGAATGGAAAGTGAACTTATTTTTTATAACTGTTATGGTTCTAAAGTCCGCTGGACCTTGCTTCACAACCCATCCATCTAGCTTATGTTAAAGTAATTATTTTTTTACTTTTAATATAATACTCAAGGCCTCTTTCTCCACGTTTGCTTGGCTCGTTTTAATTTGTAGTTTGCTGCATATTCATTATCATGGGCTGGCAACTACTACATGTGATAATATCTTGGGGGGCTTTGCTATCCACACTTTAGTTCGCACACGCCAACATCGATAAGTAAATGAAAATATTTTATCTATGGTCATGGTTTATTAAACGTTATTTCCCATTTTTGTCAGCACATATCGTGAAAGTTATTTAATTATAAGTACGGATTTATTTATATATCTTGATCTTATCGCATTTCCATTCCATTTTCACTCATCATGAAATCGCATTGGCACTCGATGGATAGATTGATCGATTTCTAGACTTAGTTCAACTTAGTGATTGGCCGAGAACAAAACAAAAAAATGACAAATCAAATGTTGCTCAAAAATTGTAAAACGAGATAAGGTATAAAATACACATATATAATTTATACTGTATGATTATATAGATATTGTGCGTATAAATATATTTTTATTTGGAAATAAACGTTGCTCGTCGAAGGAATGATTGATGAATGATGATTGATCGTTAAGCTTTAAATGTGGTTAGCCAAGTAAGCTGAGTGAAATAAAATGCATACAATTAACTAACAAACTAGTCGCTGTTTATATTTAGAGTATATACCCGGCACGTGGTGTGTAAGTGGGCTCGACGTTATATTCATTGTTAATTAGTACGTTATTTCTTAGTTAAAAAATTTTAATCACTAGAGCTACAAAACTTAGTAATAATATTTCCATGGTTCCCACCGGAAACATAAAAATATAATAACAATTTATGCACTAAATTTGCATCCTCTACCAATATATTAAAAGGACACTTTCAATTTGTTGAATAAATATTCGATATGCTTGAGAACGGGTATCTCACAGTCAAACACTCGATAGTTTGGACGCCTTCCTGCCTGTTCTTGTTGCTGGGAAGACAAATTGTCACCAGGCATCGACCAAACATCGACAGCTCCCGAGCCATGTCTGTTGGGCGGTCGAGCCTGGCAACGGCATCGGCAAAGCTGGCACAGTGTGGCGCCACAATGGAGCTGACAGCACTGGATAAGCATAACCATAACCGCAACAGGAGGTGAGGCACTTTGCTTAACATACTGCTGCATATATCCAACCCAAGTTCATTAGACTTTGATGGCCGCCTCATTGCGTCGGACTAAGGAGGAGCTGAGGGCATAAAGCGTTCAACGGCACGAAATGGAAAGTTTTCTACGCTGGCTGTGTATGTGTGTGTTTTGCACATCAATCCCATTCCCGAGGAAAAGCCAAAGCCAATAGCCAAAGTCTAAAAATAAGTAACGCAATCGAAGCCAGCAGAGATGTATGAGCCCGAGGCGGAATCGGACGAGGATTGCGAAGTTTACTGTAAGTATGCATAGCACTCGAGTCGCACTCGCTGACTGACATGTCGCTTATGTTGGATTACGCAGTCCTCAAGCCCGTCAACGAGTATAACATTGTGGACAAGATCAAGGAGGCCAACAAGGAGCTGTTCGCTCTCGATGACGACGAGGGCAGTGCCGACGATAAGGACGCAACAACTGCGGCCAGCAATCGCAAGGTAACCTTTGCCCTCAATCTGGAGAACTATGAGCCCACAGCGCAGCAGCAGCAACTGGAACAGGAAGCGCAGCTGCCAAGTCCACCAGAAGAGCTGTTGCAGCAACTGGCGCAGCTCAAGCTCAAGCCAATTGCCGAAGAGCCGGTCAAAGAGCAGGAGAAGACCACAGAGCAGCCAGCACAAAAAGAGATTGAAGTAGAGTTAGTTGAGGAGGAAATATGCGAGGAAATTCTAGAGCTCACCGAACTGGAAGTAAGCAGCAGCAACAGCAATGGACAACAGCTGGCGGCGACTGTGGCCGCTGCTAGCATGGACTACGAGGATGATGTTGACGACGATGACGACGACGACGAGCATTTCTCGGGCGTGGACGAGGATGATTTGACGGCAGCACCCGAAACGCTGGCCAACGAGACACAGAAACGTCGCATAGATCGTCAGAATACATTCGATTGCAATTACGAGCAGACCGAGGGCGAATCGGATCAACGCAGTCTGACCAATCTGCTCACCGAATCCGATTGCGAGGAGGATGAACGTGCCGTAAACGAGGCACGCTTGAAATTGCGTAATGCCTACAAGAGTCTATACAAAACGATGGATGCCAAGGAGCAGGCGCAACTGAACAGATTGACGGCGAATGCCAATGAAGTTGCCGATGTGGAGGAGGACGATGATCTGTCCATTATTGCCGCCAACTATATACCCGATGACTTTGAGCTAAATGAGCGTAGCATTTATTACAAAAGGGACGATGAAACGCAGCAGCAGCAGCAGCTTCAACAGCTGCGTGCAACATCGCCGAATAGTAGCAACACTATTAGCAGCACCAGCACCAAGACTTTCTTCAATTCCCGCCGCTTCAGCTTTCGGCGACGTGCTCGGGCCACGACCAGCGTCTCGTCCAGCAGCACCACAGCAGCGCCAGACATCAAGATGAACTACAAGATCTGCTGCGAGCAACGGCATGCGTTGCAGGACAAGCTGCCGAAATACACCGGCTACATGTCCGAGTACGGCTTGAGCGTCAAGCAGTTGCAGCAACGCGATCAGCAGCTGCGGCGCAAGCAACGTTTCAGCATGGAGCAAACTTTGAATCGCAATGAGCATGAGCTCAAGAAGATGCAGGACAATGAGCGTGCCTTTACCACTTGGCTGAAGAACAAGATGCGGTATCCCATCAACAAAACACGCAACATGTTCGATACGTCACGAAGGAGAGCGAGTGTTGCTGCCGTCAACAGTCCCAATCCGCACCAGAAACATCAGCTACAGCAGCAGCAACAACAGCAGTTGAATCGTCGTCGCGACAGCATTGAGGTGCATCCATATAGGCATCTGTTAGGCAGCTGGAACAAGTAGATGACTTAAAAGGCTAGTTTATTACATACAAATATAAATCGTATTAGAATTATTTCAAAATTTGTAATACAAGTTTTTCACAAATGAATTTGAATTTGCGCTGCTTGGAGAAGTTTTGGGTGAAATATAGTTTCAACAGTGAATCAACATCAAAAGTATATCCAGACATTTGTAGTGTGTATATTGGGTGTGTGTGGTTCGAGCATTACAATGTCAGAATGTACAATGGAGTTATCGTAGACAAGAATTAACCTAAGGTTAAGGTATACTGTATTTCTTCTCTGTTCTGTATTTATTATATGTTTCAGATGTGTATATGTGTGTGTTCGTTTTGTGTTTTCCTGTGCTATTGTGTGTCCTACAACTAATGGATGTGTGTGTGTGTGTGTGTGTGTGTGTGGTTGTGTCCTTCTTAGTGTCGCGACTTCTTTGATTTGTGGCCATTGTCTCGACTGTCGTCGCGAGAACGCTTGCGATCCTTATCCTTGCTGCTGCTCTTGTGTCCCGATGACGAGGAGGAATGATGCTTGTCGCGATTGTGATACTTATCCTTGGACGATTTCGATGGGCTACAATAAAACCAAACACAATACAAAATTAATCAATATCAATCAAATCACAATTTCGATACGAATTTCGCTTGAAAATGTAAAATTATTTGCAACAAGCAAACGTGAGGGAAACAAAATAAATTTTGAGCAGAATTTCGCAAAATTTATGAAGTATTCTCCATACCAAAAATAACATAAAATACAAAAGCATTTCTTAAAGTCGTACACAATTTAGGTAAACTTATTAATTGATTAGAAAAAGTTGGAAACAAAAGTTTTTACTTTAGGGAATCTTTCTACAAATTTAGAAAATAAATGAAATAATTAGTGCCTTTTTTAAGATTTTGTTATTCGAGCTTTGTTAATAATTGTTTTAAATTAAAAACGGAAAAATAACTTCATAAACTTCAAATCAGTTTTCCAATATTAATTTGTGAATTTTTTGTTCGAATAATTTTTATATTTTTGTGAGTGTGTGTATGCGTGGGTATTTATGGGTGTGTGTGTGTGTGTAAATTCGTGGTGTGAGCATTGTGTGAATACGTTAACAAACCTAGATGAGCTGCCATGTTTGGAGCTGGAGGATTTTAAATGTGAAGAAGAGGAGGAATTCGACTTATGCTTTTTACTGTGCGACGATCGCTGCTCCTCACGCTCGCGACGACTGTTTGTGTGTGTGCGTGATGCATAATAGTTATTAAATAAATTAAAAAAATAGAAGAGAGAGGATTGATTTTGTTTGAGATTTTGTAAATACACTCTGTAGACATTAGACTTGTAGACTGCCATCAAATTACAATCTGCGCGCATACCTGTGCTTGGAGCTCTTGCCATGTTTCTTTGTCTCGAATTTGCCGTTCCGCTTGTCATCGGTGTTGTAATCATTGTTGCGATCCTCTTCAGCGGCCTCGCGCTCCAGATCGGACCAATCCTTGCCCGACTCCTCATCAGATCCCAGTTCTATTGTAAATTACATGAATTATTTAACAAATCGCCGATGGCAATTCAAGACATACCGTCGCTGTCATCGCTCTCGTCCTCGGAAGCCTCCGAATATTCAGAGTCATCTTCGTCGGTTTCATCATCTGATTCGGCATCTGTGGGATTGTAGGCTTCATCCTCTTCTGACTCGGCAGATTCGTGATCGGCTTCGCTGCCCGATTCGGGATCCAAAAATGTCCAGCCACCCTGATCGAAGAAGCCCTCGGGATCATCCACAATGGTCTTCATGATTTTCTGCCAGTTGAGCGATTGCACGCCCTCCGAATAGCGAATGTCGCAGGAACTGCAAGTGGGTGTTAAACATTAGAAATGCAAGTAAAAATTAGGTAAATGCATGTGTATTACTTGAGCCACTCCTTAACGTGGTCCAGCATGTTCATGGGAATGGCATTTACCATGGCCACCTTTTTGTTGTACTCCTTGAACACAAAGATCATGTCAAAGTTGCGCAAATGGAACTGCACACGCTCAAAGTGCACCAGCTCCACGTCGTCCAGTGTGATCACAAATGGCGGCCACTCCGTCAGATTGACCAGTGAACCCGACGTCGGCTGCAGTGTGACCGTGCTGCGGAAAGGCGCTCCCGGAAAGCCCAGCTCACGGAATGGTGTATCGAACTCCACCAGGGACTTGGTCATACCCTCGACCTTCTCGCAGAAACTTTTGAACGCCGTCTTCAGCTTGTGGCGCAGCTCACGTTCCGCCTGCTCAGCGGCCAAATCATCTCGATCATGCATATGCTGATGTTTGCCCAGATCGGTGGTGATCTCGCCCACCTCTGTGTAGAACTGCACATCCACATGCTTCTTTTTGCCAAACATGATCGCGTATTTCAGATGGAAATGCAGCAGTATTATCATTTCACCGTCGCACGGTTGAAAGAACGCGCTCTTGATGTTGTTGTACAATATATCGACTTTGTCGCCACGCACTGAGATGTAGCGGAAGCCATTGGTGTGCGCCTCCAAGCTGCCGGTCATGCGCTTGGTGACAATGTTGGGACGTATGTACAGATCCTTCAGTTTGGGATTGCCCTTGTTCTGGGAGAGTATAAGCGTGTCCTGCTTAACCAAATCCTCCTTTTCCCGCTCCTCTGCCTCGCGGGTCTTGAAACGCTTTTGCACCTCTTTGATCAGCCGGAAGGCATTGTTCAGATTGGATGAAGCAGCCGCGATCTCGCCGTGCTCCTTCACATTGGAGCTGCGATATGTGCTGCAATTGTACGCAAAGGTGATTTACGATTAGTGTCAGTTTATATATAGTTTATATAATTTTAATTTTGAATTGTTCATGCAAAAAGAGTGCGTTTTCATAGAGGTTATAAATACACTTAAAACTAATAATTTAATTTCGATAAATTAACTTTAAATAAATGTGGCAAAATTAGATCAATTCCTTTAAAAAAATTAAACAAAAATATTGAAATGATTGTCACTTATTGATAACAGAACGAATTTTGCAAAAAAGCTAAAATCAATATGTTGCAATGAAAGTGTTTGACTTTAAAACTATTGATAAAAATAAAGAACAATTTTCTGCATATAAATTTCGATTTTTCAAATATAATTTAAACCATTTTAAAAACAGCTTAAAATCAAGCTTTTAAAACTTACACTTCCTTGACAAAGGTCGCCTCCGGCTGTGGATAGAGACCGCCCTCGTTACGTCCCATTGTGGCGCCGGGATGAAAGAAATTGATGCGCAGATACGTGTATTCGCCCTCCACAGACTGGGAAATGTTCTTGATGGTGGATATGTGGAACGGCACCTGAATGCCAAACACTGGCATTATGACCGTCTCGTACTTTTTGTCCACATACAGCTTGAGCTCTTTGACCTCGGGCTCGCGTGGGATTTGGCTCATCGATTTGTAGGAGACGGTGTTCTTGCGCACCTTCTCCACCTCCTTGGAGTTGCCCTGCTTGGCCAGACGTTCCTTGGCTCGCTCGTTGAGTGCCTGTGCCAGTTCACGTTGATGCTCCTTGCGCTTCTCCTCCGTGTTGATCTCATTGCGGAGCTTCGACTCGAGCACAGCATTGCGTTTGCTGCGACCCAAAATTTCGGTGCTCTGATCCGCTTTGGTGGCCTTCTTGTCATCTACATCCTCCTCCTCATCGTCGTCGTCCTTGATGAAGATGCCAACGTTCTTGATTTTCTTCTTGGACGGCGTCATCACACTGGCCGGTCCCTGGTCACCAACGAGTACAGTATCGCCTATGAATAGCGCATAGGTTTTGCCTTCCTTGTCGGTGGCATCGGCATTGCTTAAATTCGAGATGCCAACGTGCAGATTGAAGACCATATTCTTTTTGATCAGCGCCTGGCACTTGGGCCCGATGACAATGGAGTTCTCACGGAACTCCAGGCCCATGGCAAAGCCAAAGCTTTTGGTCAGATTGTCCACCATGCTGGGCTTCTCCTTTTTCACATAGGCGAGCGTTGTGTCATAGACTTCGCATAGCTTGGCGTTAGGTACGAGCAGCTTGAGTATTTCCTCCTGCACGTTTACCAGAAACGTGTAGTTCTCTTGCATCGTCTCGCTGGGATTCACCAGAAACGTGCGCGAAATGTTCGAACAGTAGGATTTGTAGCGAGCGCCCAATGAGCAAACAATCACACCAAAATGCAAATGATTCTTATCGGCGGCCGCCGAGAATTTTAAACTATATGCGCCGCCCGACTGAATGATCGGTGGATAGGCCATATCCAGCAGACGCGGATCCAAACCGCTTGTGTATTTCTTTTCGGTTATAGCTGTCTCGCAACCATCCGCCAGCTTTGTGTGCTTTACTTTCTGTCAGGGGATTAAACAATTTGTTAATTGAACTTGCAAAATATTACAGTTGTGTGTCTTACCCGATCCGAGTCGATAATGTCCATGATTTCATCTTTTAAATATTTGTTGAATATGTCCATGGACACCAGGGAGGCTTTGCGTATGTTGTTGATCTCTGACTCATCCTTGGGGCACATCAAGTACGCAATTATGGTGCTAATATCCACGTGCTCAAACTTTGAGCTCGTCAGCATCTTTTTCCAGGCTTCGCTGAATTCGCCCGGAAACGCGTCCTTGGTAAAGACGCCCAACCTTTTGCCCTTCTTGGACTCCTGCATGGCCTTGATCAGCTTTTCAAAGTTGCCCTTATCCTTGTCGGTCTGTAAAATAAATCGTAGTTTAGCCGAATTGAAAGCGAAAATATTTTCGATACTTACACGATCGCGTACGAGCAGCTTTATTTCGGGCACGCCCTCTTCGCTGATGTTCTGCGCCTGCTTGAGGAACTCGATCTTCTTTTTGCTGGTCAGAAAATAGATGGCATCGGAGGCAAAGACCGAAATGGTGTCCGTCAGCTCGTAGCCCAGCAGCCAGAGCTGCAGAGCCATCGATTTGGAGTAGACAACATCTTCGTCTACGCCCACCACGCTCATGATACAGTCCAGATTGCTGAGCGCATCATCGTGTCCGGTGCTCGGCGCCTATCAAAGAATCCACAAAAAATATATGTGCATATAAAAAAAAAAAAGTCGGCATCTCATGCGTTCTAACCTAATTCGCATGCAGATTTGTTTTCATTGTTATCCGCTGTGTATTTAGCCTTGTATTTCACAATATTTGTCAATCTATAACCATCTCAAGTACAATGGGCAATGGGCCACACAACGTGGACGCATTGAGCTTGCCCCACTGTATTTGGATGTCCCCGGCAGGAGAATTTGCGGCAAACAAGTTAATAAAGTTCGACTTACCTTCCACTCTGTGTAGAGGCGTTTTATTCGACGCACAAATGATTCTTTGTCTAGCACGAAGCTCGACATTGTGTCGCTTTTAGTAACTTAATGTGTTTTGGCAAAAAAAAACGATTGTTCGTCTCACTGCAATTAGTTTAACACATTTATAGCGCAAATTCCGCCAGACAGAATGTCGAGCGTTTTGCAAAAAAATGCGCGGCGACAGACGCGTGGACATTCACACGTCAACGTGCGACTTGTGATACCAAGACATCGGCTTGTTATCGATATTATCGGGCATATTGCTTCGTTGATCGATATGATCGATTTCGATAGCTGAAATTGCAATTTTGCACTACTTTTAATACTTTTTAAATTACGACAATTTACCTTCACGAGTATACATTTTTGATTATTATGCACTAAGTTGAAATTTAATTTCAATAGTCCACAATTACTATATATAGAAACTGCTACATTTTATTTCCACAATCATCGAAGCTAACACAATGGAACTGAGTGCAATTACTATCGCGAATTTGTATAATTAAATTAAAGTTCAAATGTTAAACAAAAATAATTGATGTAGATTTAGCAAGAAAAAAATTATTATCTTATTTATTTCATATTATATAGATAAGATCATATTCAAAATCCACTCTTGTTGCACGTCTCACGAGCTCATCTCTAATGTTTTGGGCGTAAATAACAAACAGCTGATGCGGCAGTTTTGATGTTTTTTTCAACAAAATGAGCGAATTCCTATCGGAAAATAATGCGTGTGGACAAAATTTGCTTAATATCGTGTCTGTTGGCAACTCAATAGTTGCGGAAATTCTTCGACTCAAAGAATACGTGCCTAGCATCTACAGGTATTATCAAATGCGCTAGTTAAATACAACTGTTTGCACACTGTGTTCAAATTGCAGATTGGAAACCGCAGCTGAGAGGCAAAAATATGGCGATATTATATTGGATTTTAGCTACTTCAAACTGGCCGAGGCGCACGAAAAGAAGATTGAGCAGAGTGCCGTAAGTTTAATGTGCACAAAAGCTAACATATGGTAATTATTTCGATATATTGCAAGGAGCTAAGCGACTTGGACTTGGAGACTCGCACGAATCATCTGCAGCTGATTACACGCTTCTATTTAGCGTTCCAGAGTGTGCATCATTATGCCACTGATTTGCAACAGTTTATCGAGGAGTTAAACAGTGGCTACTACATACAACAAACGCTGGAGACCGTCCTGCAAGATGACGAGGGCAAACAATTGCTGGTGAGTTCAGCAAGTAACGAAAAAAGAGGTCGGAGTTGTAAATATGGGATGTTAGGGAGAATTCAAATACGTATATACATAGATGAAACTTGATAATATCACTCAAAATGTTTTTTCAAAATTTCAAAACAAATTGAACTATGTTAAATATGTTGTCACTTAAATAGAGTTAAAGTCTCCTAACACTTTTAATAATCAGTTAAAATGATTCTTTAAAATTGCATTCATATAACAATTTAGTTTTAGAATTCAGTAATGCAATTAAATATTAAAGTTAATGTTTAAGTTACACTTAGGTAACATCACTTATTTTCTTAAACTAACTGTTTGTAAGCATTACTGCAACTTAATTATACATTAATCAGTAATCATTACAATTGAACTATAAACATGGAAGTTACTTAAGTTTCTCTAATCACACGAAATAGTTAATCATCTAATAGAACATATTTCTTATTTATCGACTTTTGCTTACAGTGCGAATCGCTCTATTTGTATGGCGTCATTCTGCTCGTGCTGGACTTCCATATATCGGGCGAGGTGCGCGAGCGTCTGCTGATTGCCTACTATCGGTATAGTGGAGGCGATGCCACTCCCAGTGGCGATGAGAGCAACATACATGATGTTTGCTTGCTTCTGCGCTCCACGGGCTATGTACCGACAGCAGTTGGAGCTCCTCAAGCTGCCGGCAATCCAAACGCTGCAGCAACTGTGCCCAAATATCCCGAAGCATACTTTGCCCGCTTCAAGTTCGATGCGAACTTTATAGATCTTGTGTTGGCGCGCCTACGTTGCGATGATATCTACAACCAGTTGGCTATCTACCCGCATCCGTCGCATCGAACCACAGCGCTGTCCACGCAGGCGGTCATGCTCTATGTTTGCCTGTATTTCTCGCCCCAAGTGCTGCACACGCAAGGCGCCCAAATGCGTGAGATTGTGGACAAGTTCTTCTGTGACAATTGGACGCTGTCCATTTATATGGGCATCACAGTCAATTTGATTGATGCCTGGTCGCAGTTTAAGGCCGCCAGCAGTGCGGTGGCCAATGTGGTGACCACAGTGGCCATTAAAACGCTCTGCCAACAGCAGCGAGAGCAAATGCTGAAAACTCAGCAAAAGACACAGGAAATTGTGCGTGAGGGCGTCTTGGATGATGGCTTTGTGCTGGAGCATGCCAATCAGATCATTGTGCTGATGCGACAGGCCAATGTGCTGTTGCGTTGGCATTGTCTGCACACCAGTCCCGCGGTGTTTGTGATCTCAGCGAATGGTCATCAGGCCGCTGGGCAAGTGCATCAATTGTTGCTGCAGCAGCTGCAGTTTGAGCAGAGCAAACTCTACAATCTGCTGCTCAATTGCGGCCAACTGGAATTGACCGTGCGGGAGTTGCTGGCCGAGCTGCAGCGTGATCGAGAGACGCGTTGGAGCCACAATCGCGAGGAGGCAATGCAATATCTGCGTGAGCTGAGCGAAGCATTCGCAGGCACCCGTCCGTTGACCAAAATTGAAGCCAATCCGCAACTGCAACAATGGTTTGCTCAAGTAGCACAACGGCTGCAGAAACTGGACATTGGCAAGCCACAGAAGGCGGGTCGTCTCATCATACAGGTGATGCAGGCACTGGATGAAGTGCAGGAGTATCACAATCTGCACGCCAACATGCTGGTCAAGCAGCAGTTGCAGGAGACGCGTGATCTGTTGAATCGCATGGCACAGGTGAGTTACAGCAATGACAGCAATTGCATCGATATTCATTATGGAACAGGCAGATATAGAGTCGTAACTCTTTTAACTATTTTGTTGCTTAAACTATTTTAAGCTTAAACTTAATTGCAATTTTCTGATAACTGCCATATTTTTGGGTGAAAGTTGCGAGTGTAATTACAATATTATACTGTAATTATTAAATCAGTTCTCTAAAAATATGTAGTGGGTATTTTACAGTCGAATTATAACTCTTCTATTTGTTTATCATGCAGCTGATCAACCTGAAGGAAGACATTGAGATTCACATACAGATGATCAGCGACTTTAGCTACGCTTGGCAGCTGCTGCAACGCGATTTCATTGGCATCATGCAGGACCACATCAAGCGGCAGCCAAACGCTGTTATTGGCATCCGAGCGGTCTTCCTCAAGCTGGCCAGCACACTGGAGGTGCCCCTGATGCGCATCAATCAGGCCAAGAGCGAAGATCTGGTATCGGTGTCCAATTATTATAGCACAGAGTTGGCAAACTTTTTGCGTCGCGTGCTGCAAATTGTGCCCGAAACGATGTTCAGCATACTGGCCAGAATCATACAGCTGCTGACCAATGTGATCAAAGAGTTTCCCACACGCCTGGAGAAGGAAAAGTTGCGCGAATATGCGCAGTTCGAGGAACGGGCCAAGGTCGCTCAATGGACCAACTCCATAGCTGTCTTCACCAAGGGCATACTCATGATGAAGACCACTTTAGTGGGCGTTATCGAGTTGGATCCCAAGCAGTTGCTGGAGGATGGCATACGCAAGGAGCTGGTCAATCATCTGGCCAACGCCTACAATTTGGGTTTAATTTTTACGCCCGAAAAGGGCAAGACGAGTGGCCAACTGCTGCAGGCGAAACTCCAGGCGCTGGCCAAGACCATCGAGGGCTATCGTCGATCCTTCGAATACATCGAGGACTATTTGCGCGTGCAAGGCTTGCGCATACTGCTGGAGGAATCGCAGCGCATCATCAACTACAACGTGGAGAAGGAGTGCAATTGTTTTTTGCGCAACAAAGTGCAGGAGTGGCAATCTCGCTTCCAATCCCAGACCATACCCATTCCAAACTTTCTGCCACTGCAGGGTGATGCCAGCAAGTCAAACAATTTCATTGGACGCCTCGCCCATGAGATGCTGCGCTGCACGGAGCCGCGTCAGACCATCTATCTGGATCTGAAGTGCAGCTGGTATGACAAGCGTCCGCCACATACTGAACTGCTCGCCGGCTCCAGTTTCTTTAGCGTGCTGCGCGAGGCAATGGCACCGGCTGGCCTGGTTGGGCTGGAGCGTCTTTACGCCCACATGCTGGCCGATGAGCTGAAGCGTAATCTGGACAAGTTGCAAAAGAATCTGAGTACGGATCGCATGTGGTGCGATGCATTGAGTCAAATGACTAAAGAGCTGGAATCCCGAGACTTTCCTGGCGAGCTGGCCAAGCAGCCCGTCAAGTATTATCAGAGCTACACGCAGCGCTGGTTAAAGGTGTGGCCCACTCTATTGGATTGGATGCTGTCGCTGGGCCAGAAGCAGCTGCTGCGCCAGCAAATTGCCAGCGAGCTGAGTTTCAGCAGCAAATGCGATGCCAAACTGCTCGAAAACACCACGGATACTTTGAATCGGTAAGTAAATTATTAGTAGTTTTATTGTTATATTATTATTCATATTTATATTTTAAAACTAAAATTTGCATTGAGATTAATACAGCCGCTGGTAGAAGTTGAACCCCGCTCGTTTGGGATAATAGTTAGGAAAAAAAAAGACAAAGTGTGGCTATTTTTTCCCAACTATTATTTGATTAATTTTGTTTTTTATTCAGATTATTTAGACCAAGTTCTCGAAACTAATCGGTTCATAAACTAAGTACAGATTTATTAAATCGCATTCCTTTACCCGTAGCGCCTTAATGCTGGAGTTATCCAGCAACAGCAAACTGTGCGATGAGCAGGGCGTGGGCATGCTCACCGAGCTGCAGGAGATTCTCCAATACACTGGCAACTATGAGCCACTGGAGCAGATATTTCTGACCACCAAAAACACGCACAACATGTCGTTGTTTCTGTTCCTCTTCAGCATTGCTCACGTTGGGCGCTTGCAACCCTCCAACAACACGGGCAGTCTGCTGCCCAAATCCTCCAAGGATGCCATTGACTGTATGCCGCTAATCATGGGATTATTGACCGTACTGCAACAGTTCCACAAGAACGTCAAAATGCTGTACATTTCGTATATGTGTCAGTATGTGGTGACTGTTGCCGAGGCGCAGTTAACGTAAGTACTCCTTATGTTGGAATAAAGTCGAGATTTATTCTGTATTTATTTTGGTATAGGGACAAGGAAATGCTGGGATCGGAGGTGGTCACCATGCTGCACTTTCTGCAGGCATTTGTGCGTGTAGCTCGTTTGCCACTAAGTGTCCTTGAGCAGCGTATACCCAACATAATATTAAGCGAGTTCGATTATCTCTCCACGCCAGTCAAGTGAAACTTGTGGCGACAATAAAATAATATATATATATATATAATAAAAAATGCTTAAATAAATTGCCTTTTACACAGTAAAATACAAATCTAGGGTAACTAAATGTATTAAATTTAAATAAAATAAACAGTGGTCACATTTTGTACATTTGTATCATTTGCTTTAGTTGTACAGCTTTTTTCAAAATGGTAAATTTTATAATATATAATTATTATTAACAACAATTTAAATTCATCGTATTTTACTATTATTTAATAAAGAATTCTATTTTTTTTCGGCATGAAATTAGATGTACATGTATTCACCATTTTTTGTTTTGATATTAGAAAATATTTTTATTTACGTTAAATAGAAAGTATTTAAATTATTTTATGCATTTTTAACTAAAATGAAAAATTTGTGGCTTATCAAATTTATCACTACTGACCTCCTTCCCCACAGAAGTAATTGTTTTTAAACGTTTTTAGCTGCAACTTCAAATGGCATGATAGAAACAAAATGTAAATTGATTTTTAAATATTTAAATAATATACAGAAAAGCTTTAATTTGTGTAAAATAAATTTGGTACATAGTTAATGAATAAACATAAATTAAATGGCCAATTGCTTGAAGATTCTTGGACTTATTTTATTGCTTCAATGGTTGTTAAACTCTGGTTTAGGCCAAAAGAGAAATTGCGTTGCGAACGTACATCAATAACAACAGTTGGCAGTTGGACAAGCTAAATCTCTGCGCTGGCCACGCTTATGTGATAACGGTGGGGGCATTGCGACCCGTGAACTTGGGCAGCTGCGAAATTTCCAGCGCAATGTCGATGAGTGGCTTCAGCATGACGCTGGCCTGGCCCAGAACATTCTCCTTCTCATAAGAGTCGATGTACAAACTGCAATAAAACAAGCACATTATTAACAAATTCAAATGGAATGTGAGGAATCTTGCGTATTTACCGCACGGTGGCGCCGGAGCTTCCAGTGCCGCTGAGACGCATCACGATGCGGCTGCCATCGTCAAAGACAATGCGCAGTCCCTGCTTGGTGGCCACCGACTTGTCCACGGGATCCGTGTAGCTAAAGTTGTCAGCCTGCTTTACCTTGTAGCTTTTGCCGCTGCTTGAGTAGCTCTTGCCCACAAATTCGGCAGCCGTAATGTTCTTCTCCATAGTGGCCATCATCTCGTTGCACGGCTCCAGATCGCATTCCTCGTAGTCGTAACGTGTGAAATAGTTGCGTCCATAAACGGCCCAATGCTGTTTCAAAATATCCTCAATGCTTTTGCCCGTGTGCTGCATCACCGAGATCCATGCCAGCACCGCCCAGATGCCGTCCTTTTCACGAATGTGATTGGAGCCAGTGCCGAAGCTTTCCTCGCCGCACAAACATAGACGGCCTACGTCCATGAGATTGCCAAAGTATTTCCAGCCGGTGGGCACCTCAAACACCTCTTTGCCTAGTTTCTTGCCAACCAGATCCACAGCCGAGGCGGTGGGCATGCTGCGAGCAAATCCCTGTACGCCATTCTTCTGGAAATACGGAATGGCCTCCAAGTAGTGGGCAATCACGGCCAACGAATCGCTGGGCGTGACAAAGAATGCCTTGCTGCCAATGATCATGTTGCGATCGCCGTCACCATCGAACGCAGCACCAATATCATAATCTCCCTTTGCCACCGTATCGACCAGATCCTTGGCGTAGGTCAGATTCGGATCGGGATGCAGGCCACCAAAATCAGGCAGAGGCGTAGTGTGCACCACAGATGCTTCCGATGCGCCCAGGCGATTCAAAAAGATCTCACGCACGTAGGCGCCAGTGACACCATTCATGGCATCAATGCGCATCTTCAATGGCTTGCCTGTTGACTTGCCGCTCACATAGTCGCGCAGCTTGGCAAAGTCAAAGATCTCCTCCATGTGACGCACATAGTTGGCCACCGAATCAATGACCTCGACGACAAATGGATTGCCAGCCACATCGTAGGTGCTTACGCCCACCTTGGAGATGTCAATCTGCAGGTCGCGCACCAGTTTGTACTCCTTGATGACTGTCGAGCGCTGGTAAATGTCATTGGTGAAGGCATCGATGGCTGGACCGCCAGTCACGTAGTTGAACTTGATGCCGAAATCATTGTCGGGACCACCAGGATTATGCGATGCCGTCAACACAATGCCACCTAAGTGTCGAAGAACAAAACGATAATTAAATGAATGTCTTTTCAATTAAGATAAATTGTAATAAATTGAAGTGAGCTCGACTGTCGAATACTCGTCATTACTAGCATAAATTTCGATGGTAACCATTTTGAGCAGGAACTGTAATCATTATTATTTTAAGTATACAATATGAAAGACAATATAGAGTACCTACTATATATGATATCATAAAATACAAGTTTTGTCCTGCGACAGATTTTTACCAAAATTACAGGGTATATTTAGAGTATAAATGAAAAGAAAAGGCTTACCAAAATACCCAGCTTCAGACTGAAAATTTTGAAGTTATTCGCAATTTACAAATTTGACTTGTGGGCGAAGGGGGTGTGTGGTAAATGAACCTATATACC
The DNA here is from genome assembly GCA_963583835.1 of Drosophila immigrans. Lineage (NCBI taxonomy): Eukaryota > Metazoa > Arthropoda > Insecta > Diptera > Drosophilidae > Drosophila > Drosophila immigrans. The sequence continues at coordinate 43,570,222 of OY757141.1, forward strand.
AAACTCGGTGTCTCTAGTTCTTGTAGTCTCTGGAGATCTAGGTGTTCATACAGACAGGCACTATCGGATATAATAAATATTGTTAACAAATGTGGCAGCTCTAGCTGAGACTACACAAGAAATAGTTTGGGTGTTGACGCTGATAAAGAATGAATGATAACACCCTACTACTCTATGGCTGCCGGGTATGAGAAATACAACAAGTTGTGAAATTCAAGCGTTGACCTTGAAAGCTGACCAAAGACTTGTAACTTGCCCGTACTAAACTATGCATATGTTTTCCAGATGATTATCAGTTATTGCCCCTGGAGGCGGATTACATTGACAATTGTATAACGGCGCTTACCCAGGGCTTTGTGGTGACGTATGAGGCTGGAGACAGCTGGCGTCGACAAGATGCCGTTCTGTCCGACCAGCAGCTTGGCAACGCCATTCGCAGCAGCGATGCGGACAATCAGTTCGGCCGCCTCCTTGCAATAGTAGCGTCCATCGCCGCCCACAACGAGCGTGGAGCGATCGATGCAGGCTCCATTTGCCTCCAGAATACACTGCACAAAGTTCTCCGTGTAGTTGGGTTGAGTAAACACTTTCACCTGCAATTCACATAGTAATTTATGATTGTGTTTAATACAAAATATGTTTTTCGTGGCGCACTTTTTTGCGTAATCCGCTGGTGCCTGGCTTTTGGCCCTCGTAAGGCTTGGTTGCCACCGTTTCCACGCTCAGAGACATCCTCAATAATGTTGTTTTCCAGCTGCTGGTTCAAATTAGACTGCGTGCGAACTTTGCTGCTGCGCTACTTCTGCTGCTGCCGACACGCTGATAAGCGTTTGGATTCGGCTGTAACGACTCTGATAAGCGCTATCACGACGAGTGCGTGCAAAACAAGTCGTCGCATTTATCAACGCTTAATCATGCTGTGGAAGGTGTACTGTCATTATTATATGTTTGAGTCTGAAATCATAATAGCTGATTTATTTACCTACGGTTTTTGCATTTCATTGCGAACCTGCAGGTGTGAACGCAAAAGCGGCGCATGTTTAGTGTAGGGTGACAATGTCATTCAAGGACGTTCACAGGTGCCGGCAAAACGTTGCCCACCCACACTCCATTGAGCAGCATCCATTCAATGTCTTGCTGCAGCATTTTATCAAAGATTAAATGCAATATACTTGTTGGAGCTGTAAAGAATCATTTACAAATAATGAGTGCAAAACATAAATTAGTTAATAGTTTGTTATTGTTTGTTGTCTGCCAGCTGTGTAAATAGAGTTGTCGCTATTATCGTCAATTATCGATAACATAGTTAATCAAACTGTGCAAATGTGCAGCAAACTGCACGTTTGGTAAATATAAATGTAAATTTGTTCTAAACTAATTTTTAAAGCAGAATAATTAATAATAAACAAATATAATAATAAAAGCGAATACAGCTTTTTGTTGGTTGGCAGACATTTAAAAGTGGCGCCAAAACTTTTAGGCGTCTGGTATTTTTCGAAATTTTGACCTGCACTGCAGTATATTTTTTGGATTTAGTGCATTTCGAATGGAAAGTTGTGGTCACCCTGTGCACGAAGTTTGACAGCCGACAGTTTACACGTCACGAAGTAGCCACGAGAAAGCAGCCGCCGCAGTCACTTGTGTTTAGTTAGTTTTGTTTAAATTGCACGCCAATTAAGTACCACAAAATCATGTAAGTTGCAAATGAATAAAATGCATTACCTCTTAGATGCTTACACAGCATTTGCACGCAACTTTTGTGTCAAGATGCGGCGCACAATTGTGCCGCTTTCGTTCAACTGCTTCTTCTTACCTTCCACGTCAACAAAAAAAGTGAAACGTTTTTTCGAATTCTTTTTGTTCGACCCACACAGCATGCTGAGGAAAACGTTAGCGTTGTGCGCCCTGTTCGCTGTGCTCAGCATCTGTGCCAGCGAGGACGAGACCCGCGCCCGCCTCCTCGTGTCCAAGCAGATCCTCAACAAATATCTGGTTGAGAAGAGCGATCTCCTGGTGCGCTACACCATCTTCAATGTGGGCAACGGAGCGGCGACTAATGTGCAGCTGGTGGACAACGGCTTCCATCCCGAGGCCTTCGAGGTGGTTGGCGGCCAGGCTGCCGCAACCGTCGAACGCATTGCGCCCCAAACCAATTTTACACACGTTCTTGTTGTGCGTCCCAAGGCCTTTGGTTACTTCAACTTCACCGCCGCCGAGGTGTCCTACAAGCCCGTCGAGGAGGCCGAAACGGTAAGACATCGAATATACCTGGCTGTAGTATATTTTTTGCTAATCTCTTGCTCGTGTTGCAGCTGCAATTGGCCATCAGCTCGGAGCCGGGAGAGGGCGGCATTGTGAACCTGAATGAGTACAACAAACGCTTCTCCTCGCACTTCTTTGACTGGGTGGCATTTGGCATCATGACGCTGCCATCTTTGGCCATTCCCCTCATCCTGTGGCACTCGTCGAAGAGCAAATACGAGCGTCATGGCAAGAACAAGAAGCATTAGAGCAAATTTCAAAAAGAGATTCAACAAAATTCCATTCATTCAACAACAACACACACATATTTTACATAGTCTAGTAACGAAGATTTTCCTGGAATTGTAATCGTTAAATCGTTTTAGATTTGATCCATTTGAAAGTTTGCCCATCTTTAGACTGGTTTTCTAAATAAATTCAAATCACATTTATTACGATAACAGATATTTGCGGCCAAAGATTTCGGATTTCTTCTCAAACATCGCCGACTTGATGGGCGTGTTAATTTTATAGAATGCGTTCATGGAATGCTTAATATATGTGTCGTACATTTCATTGAAGAAACTCTTGATGCCCTCGTCGTTCTTGTTGTCGTGCACGATAAGGAACCGTATCTGGGATGCAGTAATGAAGGCGGACACAAACCACTGATTGAAGCGATCTATCGACTTGAGCTGCATATTTGCCGTCTTCCATTTGTGCTCATCAACCAGATCCAATGCAGCGTGCGCTATAAACTGACTGAGATGCCTCTGATCCTCCTTCTGCAAATTGCAATTGTTGAGCTGCCATATCTCCCTCTTTATTGATGCTGTTTACTCACGCGTTGTTCCTTATTGGCCGTGCTGAACTCTCGCTCGTATATAGGGTTATCGTTGTGGCCAACAATTACAAAGTAATAGGTGGACATTTTGCAAATGATTGCAAAGAAATAAACAATATGAGAACGATTTGTGCACAGCTGATGCCACAAAAAATAATAGAGATGGTGTTCCATCGATTGCTCTTCGATGTATCGGTTTTTCATATATTCATCGTGGGATCGATATTCCCTATTTCCAAGTGATGGGTCAAGTCGACAGGTATTGTATTATTTATTGAATAAATGTACATTTAAATGAATTACATAATAAAATTGTATTAACATTAAATTCAATTTAGGTAACAGTTCTGTGCACTTATAATTAATTATGTAAACAGCGTACTGTCTTTCCAAACACGGAAGTGCTCAAATTTGTGTGCTTTCCAGCACTGTTCATTGTTTGGCTACGTAATAAACAGCTGAGCAGCCAAGGCGTAATGTTTATGTGTTTGTATGTATTCGTTGTTGACTGCCAGTAAATCAAATTTTGAGTAAACAGTTGCTGCTGTTATTCGCATTTCAAGTTCGAATGTGCGTGTGACAGGAGATCAGCCGAGCAGCGTGCTGCTCTAGCTCTAGGTTACGTAATGGCAGCGGCATTGCGCCTGGGCAGCGAATTCGCAACGCATAAATTGCAATGCCATAAGTTTGGCCATTGGCTGCGTCGCAATTTGAGCAGCGATCTAACGACAGCGCTGCGTCCGTTCTACTTTGCCGTGCATCCGGATCTCTTCGGTCAGCATCCAGAGCAGCGACAGACAAACGAGAACTCTTTGAAGCTGCTCAGCGCCCATCTGGAGGCGCTCTCTCATCACACATATCCCAATGAGGATGCCAAGGTGCTGAAGTTCTATGTGCGCGAGCATAGCGATGCCCAGAGACGGGATGCGTTCAAGCTGGTGCAAATACGCATGGATCGCAGCACCAGAGATCCCCAGCGATTCATACAAAATCTGCTGGAGTCGTGCAATCTGTCGACGGAATACATCAAGACCGTCAAGCCAAAGGCAAAGATGCAGTCGTCACCAACCAACTCGGGTAGTATGGCCAATCAACCCAGCAAGGACTATCACTACAACATGGAGTTTGCCGAGTTCGAGCAGCGAGTGAAGAACGTAAGTCATCCAAAGCAAAAAGAGTGCAGGCTGCTTTAATCAAATCTATTCCAGGAAGCTGTTGGTCGTCGCCCAGAGTTGTCGTCGTGGCTGGCCGAGAACGCGGCGAAGGCAAGAGAACGTGCCATGGAGACCGCCAAGCTGGAAGCCGAGATTGATAAGCTGAAAGATGTGCTGGTTAAGGATCTGCAGTTGAGTGACGCCCGCTACGAGTGCGGCTGGAACATTGAGCATTATCGTGGCTGCCTGAAGTCACTGCAACGCCTCGCACAGACGCATCGGGCCGAGCTGAGCTCGCTACGGAATCGGGTTGTTGTCTTTGCCCCCTTCACGGGCATCAGCCTTGAGGGGCATGTGATGCTCTTCACCGGCGACGTGCAGAGCAATTGGCTGGACTTTATCAAAAACATTCCACAGCACGATAGCTACCTCAACGTGGTGCCGCTGTACGAATTGGCGCTCTCCCAAGTGCTGCGCGGCATACAGATCGGACGGCGCAAGTTTATGCCCAAGACACAGGCACGCGGCTATGCCAACTATCTGATGAAGGTGACAACGTCGCTCAACGATTTTCTCAGCAAACAGGCCTATCCCATTGGCTGGCCACTGAAGCTGGATGAGTTCACAATCGTTGTTGAATCAGAAGCAGGGCCATTGATGGTCAGTCCCACGGGACAATTCATTACGCCCGCCACTTGTCCGGGTGCCATTCTTGTCGATTTCATCACGCAAAACATGAAGTTGGCACGCGTCCGTATCGACAAGTATGCGACAGACAAGTATCTGGAACAGCATCTAATCGACGATTGCATGCGAGAGCTGAACCTCCAGGCATTGACCAAAGATGATGCTGTCACTCCCGACAAAATGATATCGGCGCTAAGGGATCTGCGTCAATGTCGGCCACAGCATTTCGAGCAGCTCAAGCTGCACATATCCCACTACTACTCTGTGCTCACAGACGGCATCGTTTGCATACCCTGGGATTTCTTGCCTAAGTAGCTTCCATTCGCCATTCTCTTTGTCTCTTGTGCCTTATGAAAGATGACCGACAATAAGCCTCAAATACAAACAGATTAGCTAAGTTCACCATTGGGATAGTCGTAAGTATCCATGTATCCTATAAACAAATGCTCCACCAAATCCACCCGGAAATAAATTGTTTGTGTGTGTGTATATTTTGTTTATTATTATTCATTTATTTATTTATTGCTGCAATCTTCGATGATCCAGGTGCATTCCTGGCGATATTCGTCAAAATCCTCTACACGATGCGTGTATGCGTAATGTTCTTTGCCCTCCCCTTGGGCTGGATCGCCCCCACAGATCACCCTGCTGGAAGTGGCAGCATCGTAGATTGCAACGCCGTCCAGCACCTGTTTCACATGCCACCAGTCGATGTTGCGTTTACTGAACAAGTTCTTTCTCATCCTTTGGTGTGCTTGGATGGTCCAGTCCATTGTTAAGTAACGCTTTTCCCAATACGGGCTTTGGAAGGCAAACTCTGTTTCGTTGTTGGCCTCACTCAGTACGCTTTGCACTATGAAGGATGCCTTTTGATAGTTTTGCTTGCGAGTCCACATATATAAATCGTTTGAGCCCTCGTAGAGGTAATCGTTGACGTTGTTCGCCTTACGCAAACACACTTTCTTGTAGATAAAGAGCGAACCAATTTCAGATAGCAGCAGTTTGAACACTTTAGCAACCAGAGAGGGATCCCCTTCCAGTTTAAAATTAGGATAATACATCAATTTTCGTAGGTTGCCCAGCAAGGTTGTGTGCGCTTTCGAATTGAATTCGACCTCAGTGCGATTCAGCATCTGCAAATTGGCCATGGTCAGCTGAGACAAACTTGCGTGAAAAACAAACAGACGTTGAGCCACACTCAGAGCGGATTCCGAAGAGAGGACATCGTCAAACATAGTCTCGAGTATGTCCCTCATATAATTCAGTGGGCGTTCTCTCAGATGTAAGAGCAGCGCGTTGACTTTCGGAAAATCCGCACAGATACTGTCGGCGTGGAAGGGCGCCGAGATCAACTGAGCACTCCGAGACACGAAAGTCTGATAAACAGTTTGCAGTAAATCATTTGGCGCATTCGATTGATGCTCGAGATGCTCGAAGAAATCGAGTATCTTGATAGGATCGTAGATTTGCTTATCCTGCTGCCACTCTTGCCATACAGTGTTGAAGATGGCGTGGCTCATTTCCAAGGTGCATGCCTCATTCGCCATCCGGAGCACCAAAGGGATCCCCTCCCAATCTTTCTTCACTACTGCACGAATAATTGACTTCAGGTTAAGAGAACTGATAGTTGATGGCGATGCGGAGCATTCATCAGCCTGCGTCAGCCTTGCGATGTATGTCACGTTCTCTCCTTCCGTAGACGCTCCGTCTCCTCCTTTAAGAGACAGTCCAAGAAGCGTCAGAAGAATCACTTTCGATGACATTGTTGCTTTTACTGTTGACGCTGCTCAGCGCTCGACTTATAAAGCGAATTTTCGTGAAGCGTTATCTGTTGGATTAGATTTTGGAATTAACAGTGTTGGGTCAGATGTCAATTAATTATGAATAATTGTTTTTAACCGAGAATCAAGAGCGTCAGCAATATTAAATAGCATTTCCGAGTGAAAGTTGTACATTAATTGCGATTACGAAAATAAAAGCTATCATTGGCCTTTGAACATTTTTTTGACAATATTAAGTTCATAACAGTTTTATGGAGTTCTTTATTAAGTTTTGTTGTTTAAGTTATTATTTATTTTCTGTTTCCATTTGTTTCCACTTATATCCGATTTTCGCATTATATTAAAACATTTGGGATGTAAATATGAATTATGTGCATAGATTTCCGAAAAAAATTATATTATTAAAATTCTTTATGCCGAGTACTCACATACTCGAAATTTTAAAGTTGTTGCATCCTTTCGGATGTTCTTACTTAAATCGGCTTAAATATACAATTTTTCAAATAAATTTATTTATTTTAATATTTTAGTTTTCAATTTTTTTTTCCATATTTGAATATTTATTCAATTGAAGTATACAACATATGTTGTATTTATTGGTTGAAAGTCTCTCTAGTAATTGACTCTTAACCCTGCATTATATTTAAGTGTTTTTTTTGGTCAGAACATTTTGTTTCAGTAAGAACATATTATATGTACATAATATATATTATATTATACGAAAATATTTCTCAACTTTAGTTGCGAATATCTATTTCTCGTAGTTAACTACAAATTTTTAAAATTTAAAATTAGGTAATCACCCCTACTTACTTTACTAACCCTACGAAATACGTTTCTTATATTATATTTATCTTATTTTATATTATGAGTATTTATTATTTTGTGTTATTTATTAATAAATTGATAAGTTTAGTGCATTTTTAAAAAGTTGTTATTTATTTAAAATTGTGCTTTGACCAAACTAAGAGCATCTGGAAAAAAACAAAATAAAAATCTTCAAACTTGTCTCGAGGTATTAACTTGTCCAAAACTTGTAATGCGGTTCATTAGAGAAATCTACAGGGTATTTCAAAACAAAACAATTTACAAAAGTCCATTTATTTTTGGGGAAGTGGAGAAGGTTGTTTCGATCCCTGCCTTTTTATATATACATATATGTGGTATATAAATAAATTAATGTTCATGTGAACCCCGAGAGGCGGCAGCGGGAGGCAACAACATTAAATATTCAATGAATTTATCAAAATTGATCACTGGCGAAACTGCTTAGCAAGCCTTTAAAACTATTATAATTTTAATTGATAATTATTAGTAAACAATTCGTTATCACTTATCTTCTGACGCTGTCTAAAAAATGTCCAAAGCTCAATGAAATATTAATTTTGTATTTGCAATCGCAATTATTGTACAACTTTCACTCGAAAATGCTCTTTAATATTGATGACGCTGTTGATTTCGATTCGGCAAAAGTAAACAATTTAACCAAGGCACGGGGAATTAAAATTATTCATTACTAATTGACATCTGACCCAACACTGTTGTTTCAAAATCTAATTCAACTGATAAAGCTTCACGCAAATTCGCTTTATAAGGCGCACGCTTAGCAGCATCAATAGTAAAGGCAACAATGTCATCGAAAGTGATTCTTCTGCTGCTTCTTGGACTGTCTCTTAGAGGAGGAGACGCTTCGTCGAGCAAACCAGAGAACAGGAAATACATCGCAAGGCTAAATAATTCCGAAGCGACGCAGGATCTGCCGGCTGATGAATGCTCCGCACCACCAACAACTATCAGTTCCCTTAACCTGCATTCAATTATTCGTGCAGTAGTGAACGGGGATTGGGAGCAGGTTCCATTCGTGCTCCAGATGGCGAATGAGGCATGCACCTTGGAAATGAGCCACGGCATCCTCAACACTTTATGGCTAGAGTGGCAGCGGGATCAACAAATCGACGATCCCCTCAAGACTCTCGGGTTGTTTGAGCAACTCGAGCATCAGTCGAATGTGTCGACAGCTTTACTGCAAACTGTTTATCAGGCTTTCGTCTCTCGGAGTGCTCAGTTGATCTCGGCGCCCTTCCACACCAATAGTAGCAATGCAGAATTCCCACAGGTCGCCTCGCTACTTTTAAGTCTGAGACAAACCCCTCAGAAGTATATGAGGGACATACTCGAGACTCTGTTTGACGCTGTGCTCTCTTTGGAATCCGCTTTGAGTGTGGCTCAACGTCTGGGCAATTTCAACGCCAGTTTGACCCAATTGATCATGGCCAATTTGCAAATGCTGAATCGAACTGAGGTCGAATTCAATTCGAAAGCGCACACAACCTTGCTGGGCAATCTACGAAAGTTGATGTATTATCCTAAATTTAAACTGGAAGGGGATCCTTCTCTGGTTGCTGAAGTGCTTAAACTGCTGCCATCCCAAATTGGTTTGCTCTTTATCTACGATAAAGTGTGTTTGCGTAAGGCGAACAACAAGCACGATTACCTCTACAGGGGCAAGTTCGGATTAAATATATGGACCCAAAAACATCACTATGAAGAGGCACGCTTCATTGTGGAAAGTGTACTGAGGGAGGCCAACAACGAAATTGAGTTCGCCTTCCGAGATCCGTATTATCTTTATTTAGTAATGGACTTGACCATCGAAACAGAACAACAAGTGAGAAGGAACGTGTTCAGTGGAGTGTTAGTCAACTGGTGGCATGTGGTGGAGGTGCAGGGCGGCGTGGCAATCTACGATGCTGCAACATCCGGCAGGATGATCTGTGGCGGCAATCGAACGTACTGGAAGCACTCAGATCCTTATGCATACACGCGTCCTTCGGAGGATTTTGACTTTTATCGCGACGAATGCACCTGGAGCATCGAAGATTGCAGCAATAAATAATTAATAGTAAATTAATAAACACATGAACTATTTATTCAAGGGAGAATTTTGGGGAGCATTTGCTTATGTGAATTCATTTCAGTTAGAGAAAGACAGACTTACTCTAGTTTGCATGTACTATATGTAAAGTATTTTTTGTGCCCATTGCCAACAATTCAAAGAATCAGGACGTGCATCTGATTGTGGCCCGATAAAGTTGTTTCTTGCATAACTTCTTAGATTTTTAGCCGATCAGGAATCGTTTATCACAATAAGACTAAAATGACACAACAGTAACAAAAAATATAACAAGGGTGAATTAAATGCTGAAGTCAAGGGATCAAATTTGCAATGAACTAATAAAACTATTTACCCAAAGTATTCCTTCTATGGCTCTCTGAATTGGCCTTGGCAACTGGACCAATGTTAGGTGCACTTCAAGGCAAGGTATTCTATAAACAAAAACTTTCCCGAACCCTTCCTTCCTTTAATATATTATTAATGTACATTTTGTTTATTAACAATTATTTTTTGCTGCAATCTAAATCTTTAAAAAAATTCAAAAATCGCTGTTTGTCCTCGGAACTTATTTAAAATTAAAAAAAAAGTTGTCAAATATAAGAAATGATTATAAAAAATATGCTTAATAAGTTAAATATATTTTTTCGATTATTCTTTTTATTGAATAATCGAAAAAATATATTTAACTTATATTGAAAAGCTTTAATGGTTTTTGAGAAAACGTTTTTTAAATTTATTTTTTGCTAAAACAAAAAAAATAGAAGTTCAACTTTAAACATTTTTTTAAAATACTAAAATGTTTTTTTTTTTTTTAATAAAAGAAGCTATATATTTGTTAATACCTTGAAGATTTATTTAATGAACTGTGTTAAAAATGTTGTGTGGGTCACCAACACGAAACTTGATTTTCGCATCTAGTTTTTGGAAATCGAGCCACTCCGAGCCGCTGTCCGTACTTTCTAAAGCAGTCGGGCCTTTATCCTGCAAATAGATCTTCCCCAAATCCTCCATTAAATAAAATATTTTATATTTATATATGTATGCTCATTCAAATATTAATATTTTGTTTATTGTTAATTACAAATGGCTGCAATCCTCGATAATCCAGGTGCATTCCTCGCGATGAGCGTCAAAATCCTCTGCCCGACGCGTGTAGGCAAAAGAGTCGAACTGTTCGTCATATTGCGACACCTCTGAATGTGTTCCGCAGATCATCGAGCCGGATGTGGCAGCATCGTAGATTGCCACGCCGTCCTGCACCGGCACCACACGCAACCACCCGATGGCTGTTGTTGCGACCACGTTCCTTGTCACTTCTGCTCCAGCTTGAATGGTCGTGTTTATTGCTAAATAGGAGTTCAACCAACGTTCGCGGAAGGCAAACAGTGTCCCGTTGGTGGCATCACTTTTTGGTAGCTTCACTTGGAAGGATGTCCTTTCGGGATGCTGTCTTGTGACTATTATTGTGTCGTCCCATTCGCATTTATACAAGTAATCGTTGGCATTATTCGCCTTGCGCAAGCACACTCTCTCGGCTGCAAGGAGCATGCCGGTTTCCGAGTGGATCACTTCGTAGACCTTAACAAGCAAGGAGGTCTCCACTTCCTGTTTGAAAGCCGGTTGCTGCAAAAAATGCCGAAGATTGTCCAGCAAGGTTGTGTGCGCAGTCGAATTGAATTCGACCTCAGTGCGATTTAGCATCTGCAAATTGGCCATGGTCAATTGGGTCAAACTGGCGTTGAAATTGCCCAGACGTTGAGCCACACTCAAAGCGGATTCTGAAGAGAGCACATCGTCAAACAAAGTCTCGAGTATGTCGCTCATATAATTCTGAGGGGCTTGTCTCAGATGTGAGAGCAGCGCGTTGACCCGCGGGAACTCGACACTTCGATTGTCGGCGTGGAAGGGCGCCGAGAGCAACTGAGCGCTGCGATAGACGAAAGCCTGATAAACATTTTGTAGTAAAGCTGTTGGCGCATTCGATTGATGCTCGAGCTGCTTGAAGAAACCGAGTATCTTGAGGGGATCGTAGATTTGTTTATCCTGCTGCCACTCTTGCCATAAGGTCCTGTAGATGTTGTGGAACGTATCCTGGTTGCATGCATCATTTGTCAGTTGAAGCACCAAGGGAACCCGCTCCCAATCTCCGTTCACTACTGCACGAATAATTGACTTGAAGCTAATGGAATTCCCATTTGCTGGCAATGTGGAGCATTCATCAATAGGCTGATCCTGCGTCGCTTCGGCATTGAGTAGCCTTGCGACGTGTATCCTGTTCCATGTTCTGTTGGACGCAGCGCCTCCTCCTCTTAGAGACAGCCCGAGAAGCAGCACAAGAATCACTTTCGCTGACATTGTTGCGTTTATTGTGGATGCTGCTTTGAGTTCGCCTTATAAAGCGAATTTGCGTGAAGCATTATCAGTTGAATTAGATTTTTGAATTAGTAGAATCGGGTCAGATGTCAATTAATTATGAATAATTGTCTTTAATCGTGCCTTGGTTGCACTATCATATTTGATTTAAATTATTTACTTTTCGAAATCATCAGCGCCAGCAATAACAAACAGCATTTTCGAGTGAAAGTTGTAGATTAATTGCGATTGCGAAAATAAAAGCAATATTTCATTGGCCTATTAACCTTTATTTGACAGCATCAGAAGATAGTGTACTAATATTTACTATATGAATTGAATTTATTGTAGTTTAAAGGCTACATTTATTCTTATCACATAATCACATATGTTGTGCAGCAGGTTCTGCCAATTCCTCTATAAAATAACAATATTATTTGACATTTAGTTTGTGACACTTGGAAGACCGTTGTTATTGCATGTATATTTCTTTTGAAAAATATAATATAAGAATAATTTTATTTATATATTTTGTATTAAGTAGTGTACCAATAATGAACACTCTCTAGTCATAATTAGTATTTTTTATAAGAGAAAGTCGTCAAATTGAATTATTTTCTTAACGTAAGAAGTGAACGCTTTAAAACTTGAGCAGCCATACAAGTTTATCAAAAATCAATACACTGGCTTAAGTAACAATTTTCAAAATCTTTGTAAATAATTGCTAACATATACATTTGTATGTAAGAAGTCGACGCTACGAAACTTCCATTCAAAAATAGACTGTTTGTTTGGTTACTACACTTTGCTTCAGATATACTTTGCTAAACATTTCTCTCTTAACAATCATACTTAAAAGATACAGCAATGAAAGCGGAGAAAAATGGTTTTGCTCACTTCAAGCTGAAGTCCTTTTTAGAGCACATCGCTGCAATCCTCAAGGCTCCAGGTGCACTCCCTGCGATTGGCCTCAAATTCCAGGGCGTGGCGTGTGTACACATGATGCTCCTCGCCATCCCAGTGTGCGGGATCGCCGCCACAGAGCACCGATCCCGATGTGGCAGCATCGTAGAGTGCCACACCGCCTGGCACCTGCAGCACATGCCACCAGTAGATGGCCTCGCTGCTGTACACGTTCTTCTTGATGGCATTGGCATTGCCATTGACATTGGCATTGGTTTGGTTGTTCGACTCCATCAGAATGTAGCGATTGCGCCAATAGGCGCTGTAGAAGCCGAACTGCAAGCTATTGTTGGCACCGCCATGACCACGCTGCACATAGTAGGCCGCCTTCTTGGGATCGCGGGCATTGGTGCAGATCAGATAGGTCTGCGGACACTCGTAGATATATGCGTTGTCGCTGCTCACATTGCGCAGACACACCTTCTGGGCTGTGTAGAGCACACGCTCGTCCGGCGGCAGCTGGGCATAGACCTCGAGGCGCAGCGAGCGCTCCACTTCCTGGCCAAACGTGGACTGCTCCAGCAAGTGTCGCAGATTCAGCTGCAGCGCTGCTTGGGCACTCGAGTCCAACTGCAGTTCGCTGCGCTTCAGCAACTGCAGATTGGCCATGGTCAGTTGGGTCAAGCTGGCACTGTAGTTGCCCAGCCGCTGCACCACACTGAGCGTGGACTCCAAGGAGAGCACCGCATCGAACAACGCCTCCAGTATGTCGCGTATGTAGTCCAAGGTGCTCAGCGTCAGACGCTGCAGCAGCGTCGTGATCAGCGGGAAACTGGCACTGCGACTGTCGGTGTGAAAGGGCGCCGAGAGCAACTGGGCGCTGCGATAGACGAAAGCCTGATAGACACTTTCCAGCAGGGCGGGCGGCACATTCGACTGATGCTCGAGTTGCTCGTAGAAGTCGAGTATCTTGAGGGGGTCGTAGATTTGTTTCGTCTGCTGCAGCTCCAGCCACAGTGCCTCGTAGATGGCATGCTTTAGCTCCAAGGTGCGTGCCTCATTGGCCAGCTGCAGCACAAGGCGACCGCGCTCCCAGTCGCCATTGACCTCGGCCCGTATGATGGACTCCAGGCTAAGAGGACTCACTGCAGTTGTCAGAGCAGGAGCAGTTTCTCCGGCCATCACATCGATGTGGAGCAGCACATCCAGTGCCGGAGCAGAGCCATTGAGAATGGCGAGCAGTTTGCTGTTGTGTGTCCCTGCAGCAAAGGTATCGTTGCCTTGCAAAGCCAGAGCCAGCAGCAGCAGAAGAATTCCAAGCGTTGCCATTGTCGCCTTTACTGTGGATTCAGTTCAGCAGCGCGTTCGCTTTATAAAGCCCATTTTGGTACCACATATTTTTGTTTATTATTTGCCGTTCAATCGGATATTTGCATTGGCAATATCATTGTTGCCATCTGCATAGATAACCCATAGCAAATAGGAACAATTTAATTGTTTGTAATGTAATAATTCTGATTACGACTTACACTATACACATTGATCCCAATTTCAAATGTAAACAGCGTGGCGCCATCTGGCGTGTGCCCGTTTAACTTGGCAATTGGCAAAAGCGATCGATAGATGGCGTAAACACGTTAACTTATCGATAATTGCAAATTCAAAATGAAACTGTCATCGTTAGAGTTTAGTGTTAGGATCGCAAGGTTGAACGCTTGATCACAACTATTTCAAAAACTATCATCACATATGATGCTAAAACATATTGTAGTTATATATAGCATACGTAATGACTAACAAGCCAAGCTAAACTCTTCTAATTATAAGTGCAAAACCCCTTATCTTCTGCCAAATATATGTTTGTACAAGACTTTAGGTTGACTGATTTACTGACTGACTTAACTATCATCACACTGTAATTAGAGCTAAAAGGCGATTTTTAAACTGGTGAAGAACCCAGCAGCTAATAATAAAAACATTCTCAGTTTTGTCAGAAGTGACGTAACGAAGCTCAACAGACAAAACGATTACATCGATTAATTGATTATGATCATTGTTTCTTTTGGTCGTCACCTGTCAACATAAGTAAACATATAGTATTTATTGTTAACGTTAAGAACCAAATTTATCAACTCTGGAATTGAGACTTTCACAATACTCTCGAGGTCTCACAATACACGCCGCACAGTGGCCGCTGTCCGTACTTTCTAAAGCAGTCGGGCCTTTATCCTGCAAATAGATCTTCCCCAAATCCGCCATAATATAAATTATTTTATATTTATAAATGTATGCTCATTCAAATATTAATATTTTGTTTATTGCTAATTACAAATGGCTGCAATCCTCGATGCTCCAGGTGCATTCGTCGCGGTATTCGTCAAAATCTTCTGTGCGGCGGGTGTATGCATAATGTTTTGTGGTCTCCCTTTGCGCTGGATCGCCGCCACAGATCACCCTGCTGGATGTGGCAGCATCGTAGATTGCCACGCCGTCCTGCACCTGCTTCACATGCCACCAGTCGATGTCACTTCCACCGACCACTTTTGAATCTGATTGGATGGTCAAGTACATTGCTACGTAACGATCGGACCAAAACGTGTTTCGGAAGGCAAACTGTGTTTTGTTGTTGGCCTCACTCAGTACGCTTCGCACGTAGAAGGACGTCCTTCCATAGATTTGTGTTTGGGTCCGCTTATTGGTATATGGGTACGGGTTACCGTGGAGGTAATAGTCGATGTCGTTCACCTTACGTAAGCACACTTTCTTGGCCATAAAGAGCAAACAAATTTGGGATGACAGCAGTACGCACAAGTTACCTTGCACAGCGGGATCCACTTCCACGCTAAAATTCGGCTTATTCATCAACTGTCGAAGATTGTCCAGTAAGGTTGTGTTCGCACTTGAATCGAGTTCGAACTCAGTACGAAACATCATTTGCGAATTGGCCATGCTCAATTGGGTCAAACTGGCGTTGAAATTGCCCAGACGTTGGGCCACACTCAGAATGGATTCTGAAGAGAGCACATCGTCAAACAATGTCTCGAGTATGTCGCTCATATAATTCTGAGGGGCTTGTCTCAGATGTGAGAGCAGCGCGTTGACCCGCGGGAACTCGACACTTCGATTGTCGGCGTGGAAGGGCGCCGAGAGCAACTGAGCGCTGCGATAGACGAAAGCCTGATAAACATTTTGTAGTAAAGCTGTTGGCGCATTCGATTGATGCTCGAGCTGCTTGAAGAAACCGAGTATCTTGAGGGGATCGTAGATTTGTTTATCCTGCTGCCACTCTTGCCATAAGGTCCTGTAGATGTTGTGGAACGTATCCTGGTTGCATGCATCATTTGTCAGTTGAAGCACCAAGGGAACCCGCTCCCAATCTCCGTTCACTACTGCACGAATAATTGACTTGAAGCTAATGGAATTCCCATTTGCTGGCAGTGTGGAGCATTCATCAATAGGCTGATCCTGCGTCGCTTCGGCATTGAGTAGCCTTGGGACGTGTCTCCTGTTCCAAGCTCCGTTGGACGCAGCGTCTCCTCCTCTTAGAGACAGCCCGAGAAGCAGCACAAGAATCACTTTCGCTGACATTGTTACGTTTATTGTGGATGCTGCTTTGAGTTCGCCTTATAAAGCGAATTTGCGTGAAGCATTATCAGTTAGATTTTTGAATTAGTAGAATCGGGTCAGATGTCAATTAATTATGAATAATTGTCTTTACTCGTGCCTTGGTGGCACTATCATATTTGATTTGAATTATTTACTTTTCGAAATCATCAGCGCCAGCAATAACAAACAGCATTTCCGAGTGAAAGTTGTAGATTAATTGCGATTGCGAAAATAAAAGCAATATTTCATTGGCCTATTAACCATTATTTGACAGCGTAAGAAGATTAATGATTGTGTATTAATATTTATGAATTGAATTTATTATAGTTTAAAAGGCTACCAACAACAGTCGCAGATATAAGCACTCAGTCTGACTGTATATACACGACCCAAAGTATTTGATTTGAATAAACGCATCAACTGGTGGAACCTCAGAATTTGTGCGAAGGTACCAAAAGCATCAGCACGATTGCGCAGTTCAAGTGCTGTTTCGTTCGTGAAATATACGAGCTGGTCGTTTTCAAGATGAACAGCTAAATGCATAACTGGATAAAGTAATTTCATCATTTGGATTCAGTTGAGGAGCATTTCCATCAGTATTTTCAATTTTAAAGACAGCCATATCACTTTCTTTATTGCTATACTTGCAAATGTATTTGATACTCTTCACCGAACTACATGACTCGACATTCATATGAGCGTTGAATGTTTTGCTCAGTAGAGGGGAACATGGTCAATGTCGATATCTGCGTTTTTAATAGTTGTAATGAACGATTGTCCGCCATTTTCGATTCTTCTCCGACGATATATTGGATATCCGTCAATATGTGTGATTGTATCGTTAGAGAAATCTTTAGGAAAATGTTTTGTACATTTTCAGTCTACCATGCAAGGCGATGAACAATTCAGATTTCCGCACGGACCATGAATCATGTTTGCAGTAACAATACTAAACAGTAATTGATCAGTAGACGGATCTGGAATCTCTGCAGAAATTACACTATCGATGTCTTCAGGACGTATTTTATCGACTAACCAAATTAAAATGTATGTATCACTTTGTGATACACTTGGCCTTTGATTTTAAACGTGGAATTAAATTGTTGACCGTTTGCAGCAATATTATTAACTATTTTTGTTGCTCTAAACGATGTCATCTGGAAACATGAATTGCATGAACGAATTGACTTCAGGAACAGGTCAGAATCTGGATCTGTGCCGAGAAGTAAACCGCGCAATGGTTCAGGTGGTGTTTCAATTTCGGGTAGTTGTACTTTTCCTGATGAGCAACACATCCCAACTAGCTCATTTTTAAATTTAAGGCATTCCTTTTCCAAAGTACCAATAATCATTTTGGAATGAGCAGAATATTCAACATCAGGCTCGTACTGGAATGCTAGTCGAAGAAATTACCCTGATGTAAATGCTCGATGAACTTGTTGGCGTTGGTGGTCAATTAACTATGAATTTACGCCCTTTGCGTATTTTTGGCATTGCTGACTGTAGATAGAATACTTTAAAACTACGTGAAGTATTTTTATTTTTTTATTATAGAAATCAATTTGGCAAACGAAACAAAATTATATATTTTTTGTCGAAACGGTCGCAATGCTTATTCTTTATTCGCAAAGTTTTGCAATACAACATGTTATTAATTACTTTTTACCAGCTCAGAAAACTACTCAAGCTCATACACAAAGTTTCACGAAAATCGGTGGAGCCATTATATTAGGGATGAACCACTCTTAACATTTAGGGGCATGAAAAATAGATGTTGTCCGATTCTCAGGCCTAACGGATATGTAGACAAAATGTCACGAAAATCGGTAGAGCCATTTCAGAGGAGTTTAATTACTAACACCGCGACATGAGAATTTTATATGTGTATAAGAAAAGAAGATGTATCATCTCAATTATTTATCGCTGCAGTCTTCGATGATCCAGGTGCAATCTTCGAGATGGGCTTCCAAATCCTCCGCACGTCGCGTGTATACATAAGTTCCGTCTTCCCATTGCTTTTTGCCGGCACAGATCACCGAACTGGATGTGGCAGCATCGTAGATTGCAACTCCGTCCGGGACCTGCACCACATGCCACCAACTGATGTCCTCCTTACTCAAAACGTTTATGCTCAGCTCTGCTCCTGCTTGGACGGTCGTGTCCAGTTTTAAATAACGATTTTGAAAGTACGGATTTTTAAAGGCGAACTCTATTCTGTTGTCGGTATTATTATGAGACCACAACACTTCAAAGGCCGCCCTATCATAACTTTGTTCACGGGTGCACATATGGTGGAATTTAGGGCACTCATAGAGGTAATCGTTGTCGTTGTTCGCCTTATGGAAGCACACCATCTTGGCGGTTGTGAGGACTTGCTTAAATGAAGGCGGCGATTGATCCATATTCTGGCCAAACTGACGAAGATTCCTTAGCAAAATTTCGCTTGAATTGAAATCGCCTGCAGTGCGTCCCAGTAATTCAAAGTTGATTGTGGCGAATTGGGACGAAGAAGCGTTGAAATTTTTAAGACGTTGAACCACACTCAGTGCGGGTTGCAAGGAGAGCACATCGTCAAACAGAGTCTCGAGTATGTCCTTCATATAATTCGGTGGAGACTGCGACAGACGCTGCAGAAGGGTGGTGACCAGCGGGAATTTGGCACTGCGACTGTCGGTGTAAAGGGGCGGCGAGAGCAAATGGGCGCTGCGAGAGACGAAAGCCAGATAAACCGTTTGCTTAAAGTCTGCCGGAATAGCCTCCTGATCCTTGAGTTGCTCATAGAAATACAGAACCTTGAGGGGATCGTAGATTTGCTTCGTCTCCTTCCATTCCACCCACAGTGCTTCGTATATGGCGAGTTTCAGCTTCACGGTGCGAGCTTCTTTCGCCAATGGCAGCATTGAGCAATAACGCTCCCAGTCGCCACTTGATTTGGGCTCCAGGCTGAGAGAATCCACAGCTGTGGTGTATGATGAACAAGGAAACTGCAAAGAAGCGGAGTCCGGAGCGGACAAAGTGTCTCCTCCTCTTAGCGATAGGCCCAGAAGCAGCAGCAGAACGACTTTCGATGCCATTGTGGTTTTAACTGTCGCCTCCTCAGCTCAGCATCCGCCTTATAAAGCGAATTTTAGTGACACGTTATCAGCTGAATTCGATGTCTTTGGTGACATAAGCGCGGGTCAAGTCGCAATTTAATTATGATTACTGTTTAATCGTATTATTGCCAAATCTTCGTTGTGTGGGTTGATAATTAAAAAGCATTTCCATAAACATTAGTTGCGAAAGTAACAATAAATGTATTTCATTTGGCTTTCAACATTTAGTTGACATACCCAAAAGATTAATAATGACCACGTTCTCAGCGTTCGTGACGAAGCTCTCTAGCGCTTGGACCACTGTGCTTCACTGTTTTAAAAAATTCAAAAATTCGATAGAAAGAATAAATTGCATATTTTCTTAAACATAACTCATGCGTATGTGTTTTGTTGCTAGCAAAATTTGTGCATCATAATCTGCTGCGTACCTTTCGAGAAATGGATTCTTAGTGCTCAATAATACGATGGTATCTATGTTATGTACACATCGGAGCATGAGTAAATAAAAATTATCAACTTTACATATATGTTATATATGGAAGTGACATTTCCATAGCCTCAAATTCTTTTAGTTTTAATGTATGTTAGTCACATATGTAAGTGTTTTGTAGTGAGTATCTCACAGTCGTGCATATTCGTCTTAAATTTTAATTTATTATTTTATTGTTAAGATCAGTTTATATTCAAACCCTGCCTGCTTCTCTTTTGTATAAGTCCTCAATGACTTCGAAGTACACGTTTATATGGACATCCACCATATTATCGAAATTCAAAGTAAAGAGAGATCCATATTCCCCGGACGGCATAGGTAGAGGAATGGAAGTTGGCTTCAGATATAAGCCGGTGAGAAATAGGCGACCCTGTGGTATGTAATTCTTAAAACTTGTAAGAATTCATGTGATTTTATTCCAGACTTACCTCGAAGGGACATGGGTGGATGAAGTTGCTATATTCTTTAATTATGTTGGACAACATATTTACAATAGGGTTATTTCGTCTCTTCAAATAATCACAGCATTCCACAGAGATATTGTAGAGCCAGGGCCTATATCCATTTGCTTTTTTCACAACTTGATAATGGAGATACACACGGCTTGCCTTATAATTCAATGTGGCATTTAAATTCATGGCTATTTTATTCCTTGAAACTGCCTTTAAGCGACAAGTGTGTATTGTATATACGGTGCTATTTCCAGAATGACAATTTATATTTGTGAATTTCAGTATGGTTGCCTTCTACATTTATATCAGAAGTTAATCCATTAAATATGTATTATAAGAACTCTTACTACTTACAATTATAATGTATTCACTGACGACTATCAGAATGATAAGCGAAATAATCGAAGAGTTGCACATGTTGTTCCTCTTGCATTCCAAATATTTGTAAATAAACATATATTTTAGTGAAGAAATTAAGTATTTTAGGGCTGTGGCTTTTACGCTTGAGTTGTTTTGATAATAACAAAATTGTTTTTATTTTATTATACAGCCGAACCTAATACTCTAATAAAACGATTAGATAAATAATAACAAAATCCTTTCAATATTCATTTAAAAACTAACGATCTCTAATTTTAGATGAAAATTAAATATTTTGCAATCTTTACGTACAGTGAAGGCAAAGGTAAATCGCAGAGATCATGGGTTCGACTCCTGATTTTTCTCTATTTTATGTAAATGCAAATTAAATAATTTTCTGTAAGTATCGATAAGCTTAAGTGATAGGCAACAATAACAATTTAATGAATATAATTGGCCTCATTTAATAGTAATATCTAAATAATTGCTGTGACTTAATATGAATCAGTTTAATTACAAATGCCCATTTTTAAATTGTGATCCAAACTATTATTAAAGGCATATGTAGTATTAAAACAAAATAAAGAAATATAATCAAACCTTCTAAATAGCTCTACGAAAAATCCAATATTCACTATCAAGATTAATTTTTTCTAGAAACCATTAAGAAAAAGAAAATAAATGAAGAAAATATGTTTAATTTTCTGTAAATCCAATTCAACAACAGCGCTACACTTGAAGGTGCTTGACTGTGAGATACTCGCTATCCATTCAAAACACTTATGTGATTTACAAAAATATAATATACGAACTAAACCGAAAACAACCCCAAAGTATAATTAAATCACTTATGTTTATGATGTTCATTAAATAAAAAATAGTTATTGTTGCATCTGATTTAATTACTATTTATTTCTTGAATAACCTTGCGTCAAAATACAAAAATCACATCCAATTGTAGAGGTTGGTACCAATGTTAGTTATTATATAATTATATTCATCAAATAAACAAAATAATTTAAAAAATAATAATGAAGCTTTTAAATTGTTACTAATCATGCCTGAATTTAAAAGCTATCTACAATGTGGTTGTCTTCCAGGATTAAATTGATTGCCACAAAATATTACATGGCACAGATAACTATTCCTCATTTGAACACCCTGCGATTTTGTGCAAAATTATCTTCCAGACAGTCACTCACAGTTAATAAAATAATGAGAATAATAATTAATGACGACGCCTGAATATAAGAACAGTTTACAATACTGTCGAGTTGAAAGATTAAATTGATTTCCATATAGTCGCTCAAATTTAATAAAATAATAAATAATAATTACTGATTATGCCTGAATTTAAAAGCTGTCTACAATGTGGTTGTATAGCAGGCTATAATAAAAACAATAAAATATTACATGGCACGGATAACTATTCCTCCATTGAATACCCTGCGATTCTATGCAAAAGTATCTTCCGGATAGTCGCTCATAGTTATTAAAGTATATGTGGATTCCCAACACCTTCGGTAAAATGTATATATTTTTTAAAGTGCTCTTAATTATTTATCGTTGCAGTCCTCGACGATCCAGCTGCATTCCTTGCGATGGGCATCAAAGTCCTGCGCACGTCGCGTATACGCGTAATTGTCGAAGCTATTCCATTGCATTGGATCGCCGCCGCAGATCACTGAGCCGGATGTGGCAGCATCGTAGAGTGCCACGCCCTCCAGAACCGGGACCACATGCCACCAGTAGATATTTTCGCTGGCGGCTACGTTCTTGGTCACCTTGTTTAGGACAGTTTGGTCCATGGCCATATAGCGATTGCCGAGACGCGTTCTTTGGAATGCGAACTGTGTGCGGTTGCTGGCGTCATCCGTACCGCTCTGCACTATGAAGGACGTTATGTGATGGACTTGTTCCCTGGTGCATATCTGGTAGGTGCGGATGCACTCCAAGAGGTACAGGCTGTCGTTGGACGCACTGCGCAAGCACATCTCCTTGAGGCCGTAGAACACACCTTCCTCCGGTGTCAGCTGTGCGAACACCTTGTTACGGAGCGAGAGATCCAATCCGTCTCTAAAACCCGGTCGCTTCACCAGCTGCCGAAGATTGTCCAGCAAGGCTGTGTGGGCACTCGAATTGATTTGCAGCTCCCTGCGATTCAGCAGTTGCACGTTGGCCATGGCCAATTGCGACAAATCAGCACTGAAGTTGCCCAAATGTTGCGCCACACTCAAAGTGGATTCCAGCGCGAGCACAGCGTCAAACACAGTCTCGAGGATGTCACGCATATATTTCTGAGGACTGGGACTCAGTTTTAACAGCAGCGAGGTTACCTGCGGGAACTCGACACCTTGACTCTCAGTGTAGAAGGGCGCCGAGAGCAACTGAGCGCTGCGAGAGACGAAAGCGCGATAAACGCTTTGCAGTAAGTCTGTTGGCGCAACCGCCCGATGCTCGAGTTGTTCGAAGAAGTCGCGTATTTTGATTGGATCGTAGATTTGTTTATCCTGCTGCCACTCTTCCCACAAAGTGTTTAGGATCGCGTGGCGCATTGCCATGGTGCATGCCTCACTCGCCATTTGTAGCACGAATGGAACCCGCTGCCAGTCGTCGTTCACTACCGCACGAATAACTGACTTCAGGTTAATTATTGTCGTTGTGGAGCACTCATCCTGCGTCGCTTTGAAGTCGTTTAGCCTTGCGGCATATTTCCTGTTCTCTGAAGCGTCTGCTCCTCTCAGCGACAGTCCAAGAAGCAGCAGAAGAATCACTTCCGACGACATTGTTGCTGTCACTGTTGATGCCCCCGCTCAGCATTCGCCTTATAAAGTCGGTTTTCGTGAAGTGTTATCAATTGAATTAGATTTTTTAATTGACTCTGTCGGGTCAAGATGCCATTTAACTACAAATATTGTATATTTTTTATTAGACGTGCCCAGGTTTCACTATCATATTTGCTTCTGATTCTAGTACCCATTAAAAATCGGAATATTAGGTATATTGGCTTTGTGCGAAACTAAAATGTGTGTTACGGTGCGTATGAGTTATCTCTGACTATGTAGAGTAAATATGTAATATAGTTATGCCCTTTCGTCCATGGAAGTGCGAGGATCTCTAGGAAGGAAATGGTTACTGATAAATTTTATTTTAGCTTGTAGATTTTGTTCCATAAATTACAAAATTATGTCTAAGATATTTCGGTTCACGTGTGTCAATTAATCAGTAACAAAATTACTGTGTTGTAGTCTATACTTCGGTTTAACTTGCAAATCAAGGGCTGTGAATTTATTTGAATATAAAATATTGCAAATTAATAATACTTTGGATGTGAAATTTCAGATTTTGATTTAGAAAAATATTGTTTTGGCACGAATTAAATATATTTTTGTAATATTTGTGATATACAAAAAGTAAAAAACAAGAACAATAAGAGCTTGGATGTGTACAGGGTATCTTGTAGTCAAGTACTTTCGACTGAAAAGTTTTTACTGGTTATTTTTTGGAGCAACGAAATCATCAAAAAGCTATAAGTCATTGGCCTTTAAAAATTGAATTAAAATCGAGTCGAGTGTGCTCGGCTGCGAGGAATACTAGGAACACTTGTGTGATCGCTAAAATAAGTCGAAGATATACCAAAAATATACAATATATTATGTACTATAATATTAATGTCCGCAGCTCATTTACTTCCCAGTTCAATTTTAATCGGAATTAACGTTGTATAAGCAATTTGGTAATGATGATCAACTTAAAATTCAATAATTGACGATTGATTAAAATATAAATTGAAAATGTGATCGTTAGAGTTTTTGTTTATTGGGCCACAATGGCAACGAAATTACTTAGAATTAATATCACAAGGTTGGGCAAATTACTTAATTGCTACAAATCGAACTAATGGAAATGCAAAAACTATTATAATTACTAGTACTGATGATGCTACAGACAGACACTCCTCGAGTTGTCTATAGTTTGGTGGAGTTGCGGGACTGAATCGATCGCCGCAAAATACTCGAGCGCAGCTCGCCGCGCGTGGACGCTGTGAGGGAGGCGCCAGTCTGGGTGCCACGGACAAAGGCCTGGGAGCGCACCTCCTCGACATCGGTGTTGCACTTCTCGTCCTCGTCTAGCTGCTTGGCTAGGCAGGGGAAGTCCCAGATGCTCTGGCCGCGTCCAAACTCCTCGCCGTCGTTCAGCGTCTGCGGCAGATCGTGATGCAGTGTCTCGGGCAGCAAGAGCGCCAGCAGGCCGCCAAAAATGCCCATCAGTCCCAGAATGATCAGGGGCAATGCCGGCGATATGTTGGCCAAATAGACAACAAATGGCGCAATAATACTGGCCACATAGCCCATGATATGTATGAAGGCCACGCCCTGAGCCCGCACCACAGTCGGCAGTATTTCGGCCGCATACTGCAGGCCAATGTTGTAGCTGATGTTGACGAAGAAGCGACCCATGATGGCCAGAGCCGCCGAGTAGACGCCAACGGGCACCACAGTGGCCAAGAGGCTGAAGATGCCGCTGGCCACCATGGAGCCGCAGGCCAACCAGCGACGTCCGAAGCGATCCAGGGTCACGGTCAGCAGCGTGTCGGCGGGCAGCTCTGTGAAACTGGCCACGGTGAACGTGAAGAAGATGTCCAGTCCAAGGGAGCCCACGTTACGCACATGGCCATCGAAGACCAGCGATATGGCCATCCAGATGACGATGAGCAGCAGTGTGGTGCGACGCAATCGCGGCGACTTGAACAGATCCAGCACCGAGTAGCTGGCATTCTGGGCCTGCTCCTGATCCCGCATCCGCTTGCAGCTATCGCCAAAATGCTGATACGTCTGCTCGGGCAGCTGGCGTCCGTTGCGCTTCTCCAGCTTCTTGAGTATGCCAATGGCCTGGTCCACCTTGCCCTGGGAGACCAGCCAGCGCGCCGACTCCGGCACCACGAAGGGCGTGAGCACGGCCAGCAAAAGCGGCGCCGAGGTGACAATCGTCAGCAGCTTCCAGTCGGCCAGATAGTAGGCGATCCAGGGCAAGATGCAGGCGGCGCCCGTAAAGAAGATGGCAATGGACATGTTGGCCACAAACGTGCGGTACTTGGGTCCCACATACTCGAGCACTAAACGAGCCAGAGGTGATTACGCATTCAAGGTGAGTTGCGAGTTTCACTTACCCAATATGTACATCATGGTGAAGCAGTTGTCGAAGGCGAATCCCACAAAGAAACGCATCGTGGCGAATTGCCAAAAGTTGCCAACAAATGCCGTCGCCACGCCCGCCACCAGACCCATCATATTGCAGCTGATCAGCGCCGGAATGCGGCCAAAACGATCCGCCACCCAGCCAAACAACAGGCCGCCGACGATGGCGCCCAGAAAGAATATGGATTGGGCGTAGGTGGGCAGAGCGGCATCGTCGCACACCCAATTCTGCTCGGTGGCCACCGTGGAGTAAGGTATCTCGGTGAAGTTGTAGCTCCAGCCATGGCGGCATTTGACCTGCGGCCACTTCGGGTCAGCCATGATGCGGCCCTGGGCGAGCACTTCCGTGTAGTTGACATCGTACATGTAGCAGTTGTTGTACTCTCCCTTCACCATGGGTATCGAGAGCGCCAGTCTGTGGGAGGCAACCAAAACCAAAAATAAAAGAAGTGTCAGAAAGTTGCCACAAGTGCTTAATGTTAATGCTGTTGCCGTTGGAGTCGTTAACTCATCGAGGGTCACAGCCACAACCCCAAAAGACCATAGACAGCATAATAATCTCATGATCTTGACTAAATCCGCTGTCTGCAATTGTCTACGTATTCACACTCGCACTCGCACTCACATTCGTACTCGTATTCGTATTCATGTGTCTAAATTATACCCATGCAAGATTGATGGCTGTCCACCGCACACCGCGTTGCCGCTCTCCGATCTCCGAACAGACATACGATTGATATGTCATGCGGGAAACGCGCCAAGTTCCATTCGGTTTAATTGCCAATTTTATGACGGATTTAACATTAAACACTACAATAGCTGATCTATGGATTTACCCCAACGAAACTTTGCGCCAGTCAAGTCGTAAAGGTTTTTGATAGCTTCTTAAATACATCATTAAAATCTAACTAAATAAAATATTGCATATAAAAAACGATTGAATAAAAATAATATATAAATACGGATAAGGCTTTGATAGCTATCTAAATACATCTTAAAAATGTATATTAATACATAAATTTATATAAATTTAGGAGCGTAACCCAGTACAAACAATTTATATAAATTTCTATACATTATTAAAATCTAATTAAATATAATATTGCATATAAAAAAAGCATTTCAATAAAAAAAGTTTTCCATATAAATACAGTAGAAGGTTGGATAGCTACATAAGTACATTATAAAAATGTATATATTTCAAAAATAATAAAACGAATCAAATAAATTACTAATATAAACAATTAAATAAATTTGATATTGAAAGAGTTTGATATCTACATTGTAATATAAATTGCAAATACCATTTCAATAACAAATTATTTCATATATATGTAAATAATATATCATATAAAACATTTTAAAAATAAATCTAAATAAAATAAATTTTTTTAATTCTACATTTGAAATTGTTAAAAATATTTAAATTTACTAATATAATAACTAGTTTGAGCAGCAAAGATATGCAACAGTTGTGCCAATAGCTACAAAATTTCTATTATATATATTTATTCTACAGATTTGCAGTTGACTCTACTTATCTGTGTCAAGCCTATCGAGCTGCTTGACAATTATGACATCAGCAACAGTTAGTTCACTTAACACCTAGTAATCTATTGTAAATAATTATCTTTTAATAATACACCAGTTGTAGCTTATATAAATGTATTTCGAGTGCTGAAAGTTAATTAAAGAAATTGTCTAAATACCAGGAATTTGTGTCTAACTGATCTACAATTAAGATTGTCGATGCTTTGATTGAACGCAGTTCTGTGTAAACAGCAGATCATGATTGATTTGAATTCAGATTGCCTGCAGGAATTCAACAATTTCTTTGCTAGTCCAACAATTTAAATTCCATATTAAATGAAACATATTTGGAAAAAGTTTATTTAAATGCAAAGTAAAATTATGTTTGTTATATAATAGAGATTTTGCTTTCACAAAACAATTTTTAATTGATATAAACGCTAATTAAATCAGCTGATTGTATTTCAGGTATGCCAAACAGCAAAGCCCCACACTCTTATACAGTATAAGACTTTCTGGCACTGCACATGTAATAAGTAGAAGAGCATTCGAATGGCAGCTCGCAGCTGTTGGATGCGGTAAGTTTTGACTCGTGTTTGGCGTCGCCACACAACATTAGTTAGTCAGTTAGTTAGTCGGTTATTTAGTAGGTATTTACTGTTGTTGTTGCTGTTGTTGTTGCTACCACGATTATTTCACTTGTGCGTCGCTGCCGCTGCCGCTGCCTCAGTTGCTGTTGCGCTGTCGCAACATGCGCTGCTAATTAGACGCCCCTTGCTGTTGCCCACTTGGAGTTGCTGCTTATCTAACTGCCACTGCCACTGCCACTGTATTTGAATTTGAATTTGCCTTCGCATTGAGTACCCTCCGCCAACCTGCCGCTCTGCCGCTCTCTGTCGCCACGGACTCGAGATGCCCGTTTGTAAGGTTCTTTGCCTTATTAAGCCAAACAAAAGCAACATGAAAAACATGAATAAAACCAATCATGGCGCAAGGTTAGTCGGCATTCTAAGCCACTTGAGCACTTAGACGAGTTAATGACTTTGGTCAGAACACTCGAATTTTGTTTCGTTTGCGTTTTCATTTTCATTTAGTTGCGATTTGATTTGCAACCCAAACACGTTTGCTAAATGTAATTTGCTAAAAAAGAATTGCCATAGAACACAATCGAGAAATCGATTCGAAATTACTCAAAATGTGTTCGATTTGAAACTGTGGTAACAGCCCAGTTAGGGCACGCAACCCAAAAACCGGTCGACTTCAAGGCAATAATTCAATAATTGTCGACCAAACTCCATTAAACATAAATAGCATAATAGTGCAAGTCGTTCACGCAATCGATCAATGTTGCTTTGGCCTTTGTGAAAGTTACTTCAGCACGTATACGCACCGTGTGCTGCTTCCGGCCGAACAGGTGACAATTACAGCGAAAGGGGGAACAAATATTCAGATGTAACGTTTACGCGTTTAATTAGAACAACTTTTACAGCATTCAAAGGCCAACTAACATCCCATAACTTTAATGGTGAGCAATAACTGAAAACGATTGTCAATATCACATCATAACTATCTATTTGGAAAATATAATTGGGTTTAATGCATACTTCGATTTAGAGCTGTTTAAGGCTTTAAACTTAGATTAATTCAATTGAAAAT
Source organism: Drosophila immigrans (assembly GCA_963583835.1). Classification (NCBI taxonomy): domain Eukaryota; kingdom Metazoa; phylum Arthropoda; class Insecta; order Diptera; family Drosophilidae; genus Drosophila; species Drosophila immigrans. The sequence continues at coordinate 43,599,467 of OY757141.1, forward strand.
ATTTATAAAAAAATTATAAGTTTAACTATCTATATTATTTTGCGAACTGTTTAAGGCTATCAATTAAAGTCAGCTAAAGTTCGCTTAATTAACTTTGAAATATTTATCAAAACAATACAAGTTTTACTTTTTTTGAGCAGATTAAGGCTTAAAATTAAAGCCAGCTGAAGTTAGAGAATGTATTTTCAAAAGTATAGTAGTTTAACTACATTATACAGAAACACTTTAGTTGAGCAATTTAAGGCTACATATTAAAGTCAGCTGATGTTAAAACAATTAACTGGAAAATATTTATCAAAATCACACAAGCTTATTTATGTTATTTAATATATGAATGCATTTTTTTTTTACTGTTTAAGTCATACAATAATTATTATATTTTCATTAATAGTTAATATGTTGATTACACTGTGCAAAATAATTATTTTCCTTTGAATTTAAAAGTTTGACGATTATTAATAAAACAATGGAAACTCAACGCTTCAACTGCTTAAAAGTCTTCCTCCATAACAATTTATAATATTACCAATCGCAATATGAGCTGAAATTATCAACGCTTGATTTGTTCGCAATTGTTTTATATTTAAATTCTAAAGACATTCTAATTTTAGACAAGATAATAATAGAACAGCAACCTTCGCTGGGGATTTTTAATTTTAGTCAAGTTCTTGGCTTGGTTCTTAAGGTTCTTACTTTGAATAAATTCAAGGTCAATGTTTGAGCCAACGATAATAATAATCGAATGCAAGAAGATTACAGAGATGTTTCCTCAACACCTAACTTAACGGTTTCTATAGTATATTCAAATTGATTAAGTGAGTCAAAATGCTACTGGTTACGGGCGAAGCCCATTCATTCATAAAGCATCATAAAGATTAGCATAGCAATAAAAAAATTGACAACATCAGCATAAAATTATGATCATTCGCTTCTAATGGGATGCAAACGACATTCCAAGCGAACCGAATGTGTTGTGCTTGAATGTTATAGCCAGTATACATTAACTACTGTAGTAATTAACGCGTCGTATATCAACTCTTATAAAGCCATTACGTCGGAATAATCCCCCCACAAACACACACACACATACGTGGAGAAGTCGTTTGCAAGTCGGTTACGTGAATTTGCAAAATCGGAGTTGTCGTAGATTTCTGTATTTTATTGCCAAATTTTCACCTTGACGGGAAAACCCGCTGTGATGCATTCATTCGATCAATCGCTCACCTGGCTTCCACATCTAGGGCGTCCAGTTCGGGGATGTGACACCAATGCTGCTCGGGTATGAGCGTGAGAAAGATTTGCGAGAAGTAGACAAAGGCCACGAAGAACGAGAACGGAATCATGAGCAGAAACAAAATCTTCTGCGATCGTCCAAACTCGCCAATCATCGGCAGAATGTCATCGAAATCAATGCTGGGCGCCATGCTGGCATCGGGTTGATCAAGTGACTTTTTGTCGCTGGTGGAGAGCTGGAGTTGCAGCTCCTTGTTGTTGCCACCGCTGCGACGACGCGGCTGATTGTCAGCAGCTCCAGCTCCAGCTCCAGCTCCAGTTGCAGTTCCACCTCCGCCCGCTCCATGCGGCTGCTCTTCGTGATTATATGCTTCATTGACGAAGTATGCTTGCTTGGCCTGACCTTCCATGTTCTGCTTGTGGCTAACGACCTTGCCGTATCTATGTCACTTGTTGCGTTGCGAGTTGCGAGTTGTAGCAAAGAAATTCACTTGGCGGCGACGGCGGTTTAAATGCCAAAATAACTTATTCACAAAATATCAAGTAATATACGAATACGAGAGAGCTGCCGGCGCACGCGCGCGTTTCCGTTTATGTTCTTCAACTGAACTGAGCACGCGCGCCGGATGCCGTTTTTATATCAACCCCAGCTGAGCCGGAGTCGCAGCCAGAGCCAGAGCTCAGTAAGCCACTCAGTTAGCAATCGCAGTCGCAGTCGAGCTTCGTTAGTTGCTAAGAACAAGAAATTTGTTGCCGATGCCGGCAGCGAAAGTTCAAGCAGCTGGCTGAGCTGTCTCAGCTGTTCAGCTGTTCAGCTGTTGAACGCTTCTCGCACAGCTGGTGAACCGGTTTAGTCGATCCGATTCGATTCGATTCATTCCCGATCGCATCGATCCTAATGGTCACCCGCATGTGTCTTCTTTAGACTATTTTTAGGCTTTTGCCCAACGACACCGACGACGACGACGACGCTCCCAGCTCGGAAGAGGCAGGTTGGCTGGTTGGTTGGTTGGCTGGCGAGCACGTGAATCACGCCGCAACAATGAACGAGCGCCAAATGGCCAACAAATTAGCATGAAAGACAACACGAAACTTGCGCGGCTCTAAAACGTCAGAATGACCATTCATATTTTTTGGCGATACGAATACGAGTAATGCAATTATAACAGCAAATACCGGGGGGATAAACCTTCCATACTCGTAGTTGCTTTGCCCTGACTCACGATCGCACTCACGCCCTGAACCCAGCCTCAATAAAATCCCCCCCATCTCCAAACATCGAAATACCTTTCTTCCTTTTTTTTGTGGGGCTGCATTTGCCCCCGGTTTTGAAATGTGTGTTTTTGAGATACAGATTCAGATTCTTACCGCTCGCCGAGTGCGGTTGCATAATTAGTGGTATCTGGAATGTGATATCTGTTATTTGTGCGAATTAATAAGCGACTGCTTAAGCTTTTGCGCAAAAACATGTTCTCACCATACCCTGTAACTTATGCATATGGCCAAGAAGCGGGCATATATGTATAACACACAAGAGGCGCGGCTCTGCGCCTTTAAAACGCATATATTATGCACACGACTGCACAGCTGCGGCAGTTTTACCTTTTTGGGGGCTTGTCTGAGGTCGAACAGAGAGCCATCGACAAAAGGAGGCAGGATTGCCAAACTTAAAAATAAGATCCTCAACTGCGGTATACATGCATTTTAATTAGTACTTTATTTCTTTATTTGTTCTGAAAGTTTCGTTGGGATCGGTTGATAAACTTGACTTGATTGCGAACAAACATATATGTAGGTTTTTATATTGAATTGATATGAAATATAACTAGTTAAATTTAAGCTACGTATTTTATGTTTTGTAGAATATTGTTAATAAATATTTGTTAAAATGTAAATTATTATATTGACATGGTAAGAAATGAAACTAGATATTATATATCAAATTTAAGCTTAACAAATCATGTTTTGTAGCATAATGTTTATATTTAAAGAAAATAATAAAATGTAAATTATTATATTGAGAGCTTGAGAAATATGACTAGTCATTATATATTAGATTAGAACTGCGTTTTTTAAACTATTTATTATTATATTGAGCGATATGTATTGTGACCTAATTTTCAGAAATAATTTGAGATATACATAATACTTTGGTTTTCAAACTACTCCAACGTTAAGAATAATAGCCTTTAAAAGCAAAGGACAATATATTGCGATAAGAAAAATGTACCAATGGTTTCCCCTACCGTCCCAAAATGTCTAGGATATCTCCTAGTCAAGCGAAGTTCTCAAGTGATTTCTGCACTTGTTACAAGTGCGAAAGTTGTTGCTAAAACTGTTAAACGCGTCTAAAATCCAGTTTAGTCTCGCTTTAGTTTCAGCTTTAGTTTGTGTTTGAATTTCAGTAGCCGCTTTTCAATTTTATTTGTTGTTGTTGAATTATATTTTAATTTAGTTACAATTCGCTAGTTTGCTACGCATTTAATGTTTTAATTAGCGCCGTTTGCAGCCAACTCAAGGACAATGGCATTCGATGTCGGGCTCTCGACCGAGTTCATAGCACCCCGCACTTGAATTGATGGAGAGCGAGTTGAAGTTGTGTGATCTATTCAGTATTCAGTATTCAGTATTCAGATCCAAATAGCATCGTATGGCTAATTATTTGATTTGCCTTTATTTCGCATGTTTCCACAGCTTGGCAGGTGTCATTTGATATATTTGTCCAGATCTGATTTTAGAAAGTGCATAACATATAGTATATATTTGTCTCTCTGTCCGTCTGTCTGTCGTACGTGCGTACGCTTATTTCACCAGATCTCGCAAAGCTACAGCTAATTGATGGGTAAACATGTCACAGCTTATTGTCACCCAGGAACAGATCTTTATTATGTCTTAACTCCAAAATCAAGCGATTATTCGAGTGCTTACTCGTTTACTTAAATGGTTTATGCGGCTCGAGTATTAACAAGTTAATCTTATTTCGCCAATAAATATAATAACACATTGAGTATTGATACTTAGTGTGTATATAAATTTGTTAAACATGATTCAATGCTCACGAACAAATGCACAACACAGCTGATAATGATTCATAATGCGTATTATGTTCTTCCGATATTTGTCTTAATTTATAAATTTAATTTATTTGTATTCGAAATACTTGCAGGCATTTAATGTTAAATATTAGAATACATAGAATTAAACAAATGCAATTTTTCTTGCATTTCAGTTTACTATATAATATACTTTAATATAGAAATACTCCAATGATTTTGATTATGTCTATCTTTATTTCTTTTTAATTACTATTAATTATGTTTAAGTTGGAATCGTATGAAGAAATATTCAATTTAATCATGAGATCACTTCAGTTTTTATTTCTTTTTGATGCAAATTGATTAATAGTTTATTTTTATAATTTAAAAATAATTTAGCACTTAGTGGGCAAAAAATTAAGAAACATGAATAACATGATTTTATTCGTATTAAGTAAAAAAGTTTATTAAAGTTCAAATTTAATGCTTGATGTACTTGTTCTTTATTGATTTTATTTTACTATTTGGAGTCACTATATTTTAATAAATTTCGAATCCGAAGCTAATGCAAAACTCTTCACAATTCTCAGTTTATGTATCCAGCCAATCGTAGAGCATTTCAAGTTCGTTTGGATGGATGTTTGATTAACGGCTTTTGTTTCTGTGCACTTAGATTGATGTAACCTTCAATTGAACAAACAAATACTTTTTGAATTAAAACCATTTCCGTTTTAATTCTTGGTTTTCTGCTGTTGCCGTAGTTTATGAATTATTATTTTCATACCCAAGAGCATAAATGTGCATAATTGTTTTTTAACCAGTTAAACAGTTGCTGCTGCTGCTGCGGGGCAAAAACAAAAAGTGTTTAATTAAAAGTCAATTTCAAACTGAATTGGGTGTGAGGAAGTGAGTGCGCATAATGATCATTAGCACAAACAAAGTACGCTGACTTAGACCAGTTTAATCAATGGAAAGGTGCTTCGATAAGGCGGGTTCTATTTAAAAATAAAGAAAAGAGTATTTTGTAGATTTATTTGTGCCCATAAACCACAATGTTTGCAATTCTAATCGAACCTTTGATCGTCGTAATCTTGGAGATTAAGACGATGGTTAGCTTTAATTAAAACAAATCTAATGAATCCAAAAATTGAATGAACATGAAAAAAACAAAAAACAGCTGAAATGGAAAATCGGGCAAAACAAATCCGATCTTGCGTTGGATTGTGAAATATACGTGTTATTTAGCACAATACCTTAAAGCACAATATGATTAAACATGTCGCCAAACTAATTAGAGCCTTCTGCCGAACAATATTGATTTAAATTATTTACATTGGAAATTTACCACTCAGTTCAGTTGCACTGATCACGCTTTATGGCCGACTTAATCCCTCAATTGACGCTGGAAAAGCCAAGCACGCGCCCCAAGATCCGATTCGACCTTATCACTATCATTGATCGGAGATTACACTCATGGTATGATCATATATCAAATGTGTTTTCTAGCCATGATTCGCGATAAGCGCAATAGTTGTAGCGATAGACCCGCAAGATATATGACCACCCCCATTTGCGAGTTGGCTATAAAAACCGTGTCCAGTTGGCCAAGTTGAATCAGTTGAAACCAACATGAAATTCGCTTGTGCTTCTGTGCTCCTGCTGGCCGCCATCATCGGCGCCCACGCCCACGCCGATGTGGACTGGCAATCGGTCAAGTCGATGGACATCGAGACCAAGGTGCCGATCATGCACCGTGCCGGCGGCCCCGCTGGCCGCATCACCAAGGGCGAGACCGCGGCACGCAATCAGTTCCCCTACCAGGTGGGACTCTTGCTGTACGTGAACGGAGGCGCCGCCTGGTGCGGTGGCTCCCTGATCAGCGATCGCTATGTGCTGACCGCTGCCCATTGCACAGACAGTCTGACCACCGGCGTGGATGTCTATTTGGGTGCCTGGGATCGTACCAACAAGAAGGAGGATGGCCAGCAGATTGTGTTTGTGGAGAACAAGAACGTGGTGGTTCACCCCAAGTGGGATGCTTCCCTGCTGCTCAACGACATCTCGCTGATCAAGCTGCCCGTGGCCATTGAGTTCAATGCCAACATTCAGCCCGTCAAGCTGCCCGTCAAGTCCAACACCTACAACACCTATGCCGGCCAGCAGGCTATTGCCTCCGGCTGGGGCAAGACCAGCGACTGTAAGTGACACACAGACTTGCAACACGATTATTTGATTAATCGAGTATTATTTTGTAGCTGCCGCTGGTGCCACCGATATTCTGCAATACATCAGCGTGCCCATCATGAACAACTCCGGCTGCTCGCCCTGGTTCGGCGGCGTCGTTGTGGACACCAACATCTGCATCAAGACCACCGGCGGCACATCCACCTGCAACGGCGACTCTGGCGGCCCCTTGGTGGCAGCCGAGACCGGTGAGCTGATTGGCGCCACCTCCTTTGGCATCGCCCTCGGCTGTGAGGTCGGCTGGCCCGGTGTCTTCACCCGCGTCACCTCCTACTTGGACTGGATCGAGGAGGTCAGCGGCGTGGTCAACAAGGGACTGTAAATGGCACCCCCCCATCATCGATTGCGTTTACCTTACAAATAAATGTTTATTGAAGCTACAAGAAGTAATAATCTGATTTGGTTTTCGATTTCGATTTGGATTTGGATTTCGAATGGGGACGTTGCGAGCCGTAGAACACATCTTCGCTGCTCTCATCGGACTGCGGCTGCACGTCCAGTTCGTCGGGCAGATCGTCATCGACAAAGTCCGAGTGCTGCTTGCGATTGTGCCGCTCCTTGGCATAGTTCTTCACGTACTGATCAAAGAAAATGGCCTCCGTGGTGTCCTGATGCGAATGCACGCCCGTCTCATCGCTGATCCAGTCCAGGTACGAGGCCACCTTGGTGAACGCGGCCGGATAGCCGCGATCGCAGCCATAGATGCTGCCGAACGACGTGATGCCCACCAGCACCCGCTTCTTCGAGTGCTTCCGCTGCAGCACCAGCGGTCCGCCCGAGTCGCCGTTGCACGTGGAGCGCGCATTGCGACCGCTCGTGCAGATGTTGGTGCCGCGAAACGACAGCGGAAAGTTGCGCTTGCAGGTGCGATCGTCGATGATCTGCAGTTGCACGTAGCGCAGCACGTTGCTGATCGCATGCACCCCGGTGGCATAGCGACCCCAGCCCGAGGCGATGCCCAGCTTGTTCTTGAAGCTGCGGTACTCGTAGTGCCGCTTGGGCAGCTGGATGGGATGGATGCGCTCTGCAAGCAATCGTTTCCAATCAGTCATCATCAACTCGCATGCCTGCTTGCAACACTCACCATTGAAGCTGACCGCGTGTGGCAGGCGGATGAGCGCAATGTCGTCTTTCAGCCGCTTGGGATTCCACGTGGGGTAGATGTGGAAGTTGCTGCTGGGCACCATGAGACGCACCTGACCCGACTCCTTGGCGTTCTTGATCTCGTTGGCGCCCAGGAAGACCAAGGCGCGCTTCGCCCTGACACAGGTGGGAGAAAACAGGAGGCAGCATATTAGTATCAGCTTTTTTATATTAACAATGCAATAAAAAAATTTTATTTATTTGAAAAGGATAAAATCCATGTCTGACCACGAGATAAATTTGATTTGTTTAATTGGTTTAATTACATTTATCAGGGAAAAATACGTTAACTGCATTTTCATTTACTTTATTTTTTTCAAATGTATTTGAAATTTAATTTAATTATAATAGTACAAGAAATGTTAATTTAATTAATTAATATCCAAATATATATTAATGCAAATTCAAGAAAATGTATTTAAAAATGATTAATAATTCAAGTGTACTAATTATTTGTTGGGGAAAACCCTTGTCGAAAATATTTTGTTATGTTTATTATTTAAAGAAAATATTATACTTGAACAATATCAATACCAACATTTATTTGGATTATTGACTCAAACTCCCAAAAAAAATGTGGATTTGTTGATAAACAAAGTTTAGTAGTGATTGGAAAAACCCAAATTAAAAAAAAACCATTCATGTGATAACAATTGCCATCATTCTGGTCTGATTAAATTAAATTGGCTAAAAAGCAGAGCAATAAAAGAATCAGGCAATCACGATATTAGCCACATTTTCTTAGAGTTTATTTAATTGTAATCAATAAATAAATCACAATCAATCATAAAATGAAGTAATTTAATTATTGATTCGAAATTTGTAGCATTAAGACCTGACAACTGAACTCAAATAAGTAAATATTAACATACAGTCTGACAACGCCAGGATAATTTTATTGAAGCGATCAGTTGATCAGTCAAGACGTTACTTACATTTAATTTAATTAATTTATGTCCAAATACTCAAAACTTTGCAAAAGTTAAAATAATACAAATTTGAACATATTGAAATTCAATTAATAGAAATTAAATTAATAATGACTAATAATTCGAGAAAATCAATTATGGATTTAAAATTTGATGCTGCAGTTCGGGAAAACCTTAATAACATTTTAATTTCTTTTTTTTTTTTTTAGTTTTGTAAAAATGTTTTCCCATTTATATTTAATTTTATTTCCTAATGGTGATTGCTTCAATGTTGACTGTCGACTTTAAAATGAACACCAATAAAAATCGGAAAATATTCACTTACATGTCCACGCAATGGGCCGCAGTGAGGACGTGCTGCTCGGAGATCAGGGAGCCGCCGCACCAGTAGAGACCCTTGGGCCGCTGCAGCAGCATGCCGACCTGGTAGGGGAAGCAGTGGGGATTGCCGACGTCGCCGCCAAAGATGCGATCCATGGCCATGGCGCCCTCGGGCAGCATGCTGTCGAGCAGCGGCGTCGTCTCCAGGTTCAGCACCAGCGGCTCACGTTCATCGGCCGATGGCAGGCGATCGTTATCGTTATCGCCGCTGTTATCGGCAGCGCTATCGAGGCCGGCGCTGCTGCTGCTGCTGCTGCTGCTAATGCGACTGTCGTCATTGGTGGCGCTCATTTCCGCGTCCAGTTCGGCGGACAGCGATGAGGTTGGCGTCTGCGACAAGGCCATGCCAAACGGGCCCGGATACATCGACACTAAATACATTGGCTTAACCTGTTGCCAGTCCAGCGCCGCAGCTGCGCCGCCGACTTGCAGCAGCAGCAGCGGCAGCAGCAGCAGCGAGAGCAGCGACAGTGCTGCTGTTACTTTGGCAACAATTGCAAAAATTGCTGTTTGTAAACACATTTGCGTTGCCGTTTATTGCTGCTGCTCGCTGCCCGCGCACGCATTTAATATTTAATTCCAATTCAGCACCTTGGTCCTCGGCACTCTCTCTCTCTCTATCTCGCTCGCTCTCACTTGGCCACTTTTAATTTCGAGTTTCCCGCTTCGTTTTGAAAAGCCGTTACGTACTTCACTCGCCACTTGCACTCGCCTCGCACCCCTCGACACCCCACGAACTGTTGCTTGCGCGTAATATTTACACTTTTTTTTTGTAAGTTTTTTTTGTGTACTTTGTAGTTTTGCTTGCTTGCAACTTTCTTTGTCGGTCAGCGTCTCGCTTACAACTGTGGCCTCGCGCGCATGTTGCAAGCACTTTTATAAACTCTCTGGCTGCTACCATTTCTTGCAACCGCTTTAATTATTTCGTCTATTTTGCTGCATTAATTTGACGGCGCAGTCAGCGTTGACGTCAACTGCGCAGTCGCGCCACAATTGCATTTGATTTGCGTTCGCCGTCGCCGTCGCTGTCATCATTTAATTCGCTGCTTTCAATTTGCATTCGCTTCAAATGCGATTTCGCCATCTGCTTTATGTTTGCCAATTCGCCGTAAGTCTGCATGCTTTCTTGCGCCTCGATAACCTTTGACGCACTTTTCGCCGCATTCGGAGATCAGTCGAAATTGTGCTTTGCCCTTTGCCGGTTTTCTCTAAGTGAACGTGTGCGCGCGTGTTCGTGTGCGCGTGTGTTCGTGTGTGCGTGTTCGTGTGTGTAAATTTTAACAAGCGTCGCTATCACCGTTAACGCTGCGGTTGCTTGTGCTTGTTGTTGTTTTTACCATTTAAATATGAAAAGCCAGCAGCGAGGCTGTAACTCTAGTTACTTATCCCCTACTTGCTTTGCTGTTATTACATCACCTGCGCGCGTGTGTGTGTGCGTGTGTGTGTGCGTGTGTGTGTGCTGTGGGTAATGCGCAGCATGCGGCAAAATGCTTTCATTGAGAAAAAGCTGCAATGTGGTTGTTGCTATTATTGTCGGCGAAACAACAACAAAATATTACACGATACAGTTGTCATACTCCATTCCCCCCTCCCACTACATTTTTACCGCAAACTCAGACTCAGACAGACAGTGGGCAGCGATGTCTTCAGTGCAAGGCACGGCGAGTTTAGGGCCCAGCCGGCCAGTGCTGCCCATAGTGCAGAGATGGCATCACCAATCGTGAAATCGTGAAGTTGAAGGTTATTGCCAGGAGGAATGCGGCGAATTTGAATTTGAATGCGGACTGCGATCGAGTTGCATGTCGCCATTTGGCGTATTCTTGGCAGGAAATCAAATGTGTGTGTTCGATAACTTGTTGCATGCACCTATAGTACATAGCGAGCGATATTTCTAATTAAATTAATTCGTTAAAATAACTTTAATTTGGTGTTGAAAGTATTTCTTGGTTTGGCATTGTTTTCGCCTATTTAGGAAATTGCGGCTTACTTTGTCTGCCTAGCGAAGCAAATAAATCAAATCGTCTCGCGATCGGTGATATGTTCGCAATTCGAATGTAATGAGGCTACAATAACAATAACAAAATACAATCAGCGCCAACGCCAACAACAGTAACAGTAACAGCAACAACAACAACAATAGTAACAGTAACAGCAACAGCAACAGTGGCAACAACAGTAGCTTTGTGGCGTCGATTATGCAAATGCTTTTGCGGCTAGTGTTTATTTATTTTTTTCTACTTTTTGTTCAGTGCATTTAATACTCTAACAATTGGATTGCAGCACAAGGTAAGGCAGGTTTTAAACCTTTCTTATTATGCATGTTCTTTACTGTTAACCGTTAACGTTCTAAATAACAGGGTGGTTCTTGCATCAGCAAAAAGCTTTAAGCTTAACATTCAAACAACAGTGGCCGGGAAAAAAAGTTGAGCGCTTACTTTAAGTAGTAACTGATCTAAACAAATATTTAATTTGATTTTAAATGAAATTCATATATATCTTGTAATTTTATTAAATTATTTTGAAACTGCATGCAGTTTATTTCAAATCCACGTTGACGTGAATATTTTTTTTTTATATTCCAAAGGCAAAGTCTTTTCTAACCAATTTTAATACGTGATTTAAGTTTTATAAATATAGATAGAGAATTCCTTCGTCGTCGTTGTATAATGTGTGATGCCAGCGAAATGTTGCTTTCTTGATTTGTTTTGCTTTGTTTGTATCGTGCTGTGTGCGTCGATATTTAATGCATAATCGGGAATTACGATTACCACTCTTGCATGTTGTTCGAACTCACATATTTAATAATAACAATAGCAATAAGCACATGCTGTTTTTCTGTACATTATTGCACTTGCTAATGCATTTGCCGTTATCCAATTTAGCACCACGATCGTACTATTTACCAATTAATGATTAGCATTAGTAAAAAGCGACTCTCCGTTGTATTTTGTATTTACTTATTTATTTATTTTACTTTTGCGGCAGTGAAAACAGTGAGCAGCAAATTTCACGCATTTCCTATTTGCTAAGATGATAATAATTTACTACAAACTATATTGTTTTTGGTACAATTCTAAACCCCCCCCACATCATCATTTTTTGAGACTCTCAGAATTGTATTCTTGCCTAACCTAATGATAAATGAAATTAGTTTCACGCTCGACAGCACTTCCTATATCTGAATAATGCAATGGGTTAAATCTTACATAAAACATTACATTATTATGGTATCAGTACATTTTGGACCAAACGTGGGACATCGATGTGGTCGCCTATTTTGGTCACCCTAACTATTTGTGTCTAGTCGAAGACTGACTGCGTGGCCAGCGGCGGCAGTTGCATGTCGTCCATGAAGGTGACGGTAGCCGCCTTGTTGCTGTCCTTGTTGCTGCCGCTTGCCACATCCGCATCCTCTTCGTCGCCCTCGAACATGGCGCTGTCGAGACTCTTGTTGAGACGGTCATGGAACTCGGTCATTGAGATCTTCTTGAGGGCGAAGCGTTTGCCGAAGGTCTTCTTCACCTTCAAGCGTCGCTTCTTGATCAGATTCTTGTTCTTGTGCAGCCCATCGTTGAACGAGATGGCGCGACGCAGCTTCCGCGATCCGAACTTCACCAGACGCACCTGGCTGGTGATGGCGGCGCACTCTTCGCTGTCGTCCTCAGCGTCGGCGGCATTCTCGTCGCTCGGCTCCTCGAAGATCGTCTCCAGATTGGCCGGCGTAAACTTCTTCATGCGCTTGCTCGTGTAGATCTTCTCGATGCTCTTCAGCGTCTGCTCGTTGGTGTGCAGCTGCTCCCGCCGCTTCTTCTTGCTCGCCGGCTTCATGATGGCGCTGCACACGCGATTGAAGTTGTCCTTGGAGACGCGGGCGGGCATCCGACGTCGCGAGACGCCTCCACGATGATGCCCACGCTGCTGGCTGCTGCTGCAGTAGCTGCTGCTGCTGTCGCTCTCATCGTTGTCCTCGCCGCGACTCAGCTGCGCGTCAATCTCGTCCGATTGGTCGGTGTCGCCGCTCTCGGACTCCAGCATGGCATCCTCGGGCGGCGAGGCGACGACTGTCTGGCCAGGCATTGGCTTCAGATTCCACGTAAAGTTATTGGACGCAGTTCTGCAAGCCACAAACACAATAAAAAACCATTGTACATTCTTGTTTGTTGGCTTCTTTCTCGCTTACCGATTTTCTGTTAACACAACCTCTATGGGCTGAAATGTGATCTTTGCGAAATTGTGCACAATGTTTTCCATTATTCAATGTCTAACATTCTGTAGTTGGAGATTTAATTGAATTTTTTGTTATCCACTCTGCTCTTGTTATTTACACTTTTTCTTTATCGATAAGAGGAAGAGCACAACGCCAATGCAACCTGTTATTTAACATACCGATAACTCGATAAGCGTCAATGTTAACAGTCGCTGCTCATTTTACAAGGCAACTAAAATTAAAAGTTACTCTCGGACAACTAAATTCACACTACGTACAGCAACCAAAATCTATAAAATTAATAATCTACCATTCGAAACAACAATATTTGTAATATTTCCAAGGTAATTAAAGCTGGTATGTTAAACTTGAATTTAACTGCCGTTCTGCTAAGACATATTGGTATATTTCAACGGAATGCATGTTAAGGCTTTCGTTATTTTGGACACAATATAATTATAAGATTTTAATAATGCTTAGTAAGTAAATAATTATTTAAAGTGACTGCTGAATAGTATTCTTACTATTTATTTTTATTTCTACATCAGTCATTCAGTATTTTTATACCAAACAATGTATTTCTCACTGTTAACTGCTTACAGCTGCAGGCTGTTCCAGCATCGATAAGTTAGTATTTTCAGTTGATATCCGCTAGATGGCGCTTAAAAAGCCGTTACGTTTAAATGAGCTATTGAAGAAACTGAAATTCGATTATGAGTAAAGTAAAATCTGTATTATTTCGAGATTGATGTGATCGTAAGTGAAGTACTGTCCCAATCCTTTCAGCACACTTTAATTATTTTTAAAATAAAAATTTCGTCGTTGATGCATGTTATAAAACTATCAAGTATTTATTTATTAGATAAACTATTGTCTATACTGTTTAATGAGGTTTAAGTCGTAGTAGGAAATTCAATTTTTATTGCGTATTTAAATAAGTTTGAAATAACAGATCTTTAGATTTGAAAATTTAACTTTTGTTTGATTGTTTGCGTGTGAACTTTTGATTAGCAGACAAAGCTATGCTCTTCAGATACGCTATGGAGTGGATGGAAAAAATTATAAATAAACTAAGATAAGACAGAAAATAGGTTGTTGGCTTATCTACTTATATTCTAAGAACTTTCATATATATTTGAATTGATATGAATTTGCTATAAAAACACTTCATTAAATGGAATTCATATGAGTTGATCGTTAAACATGAAAGTGTTCGTTGTATTGGCTTTGGCGCTCGCCGCTGTCTCTGCGGAGATATTGGAACAAGAACACCCCAAGGACTTCCCCCGGTCTGCTAAGATCGAGGGACGCATCACCAACGGCTACCCAGCCTACGAGGGCAAGGCTCCCTACACCGTTGGCCTGAGCTTCAACAATGCCTGGTGGTGCGGTGGCTCCATCATTGCTCACGACTGGGTGCTGACTGCTGCTCACTGCACCAACGGAGCTGGCTCCGTGACCATCTTCTACGGTGCCACGTGGCGCACCAACGCCCAGTTCACCCACTCGGTTGGCAGCGGCAATTTCATCCAGAACCACAACTGGCCCAACACCAATGGCAATGATATCGCCCTGATCCGCACTCCCCATGTCGATTTCTGGAGCATGGTCAACAAGGTTGAGCTGCCCAGCTTCAACGATCGCTACAACATGTACGATGGCTCGTGGGCTGTTGCCTGCGGCTGGGGAGGCACCTATGATGGCTCTCCTCTGCCCGATTGGCTGCAGTGCGTCGATCTGCAGATCATCAGCAATGGACAGTGCTCTCAGACCTACGGCAGCCTTCCCGATGGTATTCTCTGCGTTGCCACTCCCGATGGCAAGTCCACCTGTGGTGGCGACTCTGGTGGCCCATTGGTGCTCCACGACGGCAATAGACTGGTCGGTGTCACCTCCTTTGGCAGCAGTGCTGGTTGCCAATCTGGCGCCCCAGCTGGCTTCACTCGTGTTACCGCTCATCTGGACTGGATTCGCGACAACTCCGGTGTTGCTTACTATTAAACATTGCAACAAAAATAAATAAACGACTTGCACTTTTGAATATTAATTGATATGATTTAATAGTAGGTAAGATCTTTCTTCTCTTCTTCTCATACATTCTACATTTTCTGAATGAAATGGGGATTTTAATGCACTACTGTCTAAAATTACAATACCATTTTCCATTCTTGTAGAAGAAAGAACAAGTATAATCAGAGTTGGAATAGAAAAATTAAAATTCCAACTCAAAACCAACATTAGCATTGCTGAATTTCAGCAAAACCCTTTCGACTATCTATATACATTCACTATAACAATCAATAATTAATCTGTCTTAACAAATTCGAAGTTTTTATAATTAAAAACCAGTAACTAAGTGAAGTTATAATCGTCTGGGAGAATACAAAGGACAGTGTTGTACAAGAAAATATATACCTTGCATATGTATATATATATCAATATAAATGCATATTATTGCCATTAAAACAACTGTGTCTTAAATAACTTTTAAGATTTGCTAAGTGCTTTAAAAATATTTGTTTGCAATCCAAAAATGGGTAGCGAGTAGCTTTCTCACATGTTTCATTATGCAGTGGTCAAATTTTGAAAGTCTAACACTTATACAAACAAAAAAAAATGATTTTGTATTAAATTTAACAATTAAAAAATGTTAACAATGTAAAAAACCTTCACAATTATTGGCTAATAGACGCAAGTTTTGCGTACAAGCAGTATCAAGCCCTCTCAATGTAAGAATAAAAAACATATTTTTCTACTGTCAAAGATAGGATTACAATGCACTATAAGAAAGTATTCCTGTTTATAAGTAGCAAACTGATG